>JAIUJO010000135.1:931877-1359377 GCA_023846275.1 Vanilla planifolia
GAGGAGGAGGAGGAGAAGAAGAAGAAGCAAAAGAAGAAGAAGAACATACATAGGAGGAGGAAGAAGAAGAAGAAGAAGAAGAAAAAGAAGAAGAAGAAGAAGAACAAGGAGAGAAAGATGAGGAACAGGAGGAAGAAGAAGTAGAAGAAGGTGAAGAAGTAGAAGAAGAAGAAGAAGAAGAAGAAGAAGAAGTGGAAGAGCAACAAGAAGAACAGGAAGAAGAAGAAGAAGAAGAAGAAGAAGAAGAGGAAGATGAGGAACAAGAGTAGGAGGAGGAAGAAGAAGAAGTACAAAAAGAAGAAGGACAAGAGGAAAAAGAAGCTAAAATTCAATTAAAATAAGAAGAAAGAGAGAAAAAAGAAGAAGAAGAAGAAGAAGAAGATGAAGAAGTAGAAGAAGAAGAAAGAAGGAAGAGGAAGGAGAAGAAGGAGAAGAAGAAGAAGAGGTCAAAGAAGAAGAAGAAGAAGAAGTAGATGAAGAAGAAGAAGAAGAAGTAGATGAAGAAGAAGAAGAAAAAGAAGAAGCAGAAGAAGAAGAAGAAGCAGAAGAAGAAGCAGAAGTAGAAGAAGAAGAAGAAGAAGAAGAAGAAGAAGAAGAAGACGAAGAAGAAGAAGTTGAAGAAGAAGAAGACGAAGAAGAAGAAGAAGAAGTAGATGAAGAAGAAGAAGAAGAAGAAGAAGAAGAAGAAGAAGGAGAAGAAGAAGAAGAAGAAAGAAGATGAAGAAGAAGAAGAAGAAGTAGAAGAAGAAGAAGAAGAAGAAGAAGAGGAGGAGGAGGAAGAAGAAGAAGAAGAAGAAGAAGAAGAAGAGAAAGAAGAAGAAGAAGAAGAAGAAGAGGAAGAAGAAGAAGAAGAAGAAGAAGAAGAAGAGAAGAAGAAGAAGAAGATGAAGAAGAAGATGATGTAGATGAAGAAGAAGAAGAAGAACAAGAAGTAGAAGTAGAAGAAGTAGAAGAAGAAGAAGGAGAAGAAGAAGATGAAGAAGAAGAGTAAGAAGAAGAGGAAGAATAAAGAAGAAAGAAGAAGAGGAGGAGGAGGAGGAGGAAGAAGAAGAAGAAGAAGGGGTAGGAGAAGGAGGACGACCAGGAGGAGGGGAAGGAGAAGGATATGGAGAATGAGAAAGAGAAAAAGCAAGAGAAGGAGATGGAAAAGGAGAAGGAGATGGAAAAGGAGAAGCAGATGGTGAAGGAGAAGGAGAAGTTGAAAAATAAGAAGTTTAAGAAGATGGAGAAGGAGAAGAATAAGAAGAATAAGAATATGAAGAAGAAGAAGAAGAAAAAGAAGAAGAAGAAAAAGAAATAGAAGAAGAAAAAGAAGAAGCAAAAGAGGAAGAAGAAGAGGAAGAAGAGTTACTAGAAAAGAAGGCGAGGTGCAAGAAGTGGAAGAAGAAGAAGAAGATGATGATGATGATTATGATGATGATGATGATGAAGAAAAAGAAGAAGAGGAAGGAGAATAAGGCCAAGATGAAGAAGAATAAGAAGAAACGGAAGAAGAAGAAGAACAAGAAGAAGAATAAGATGAGGAAGAAGAAGAAAGACAAGAAGAAGAAGAAGATAAAAAATAGGAAGAAGAAGTGGGGGAAGAAGTAGAGAAAGAAGAGATGGATTAGTGATTAAGGATTAGAGGTTAGAGATTAGAGATTAGGGATTAGGGACAACAAAAGGAGGGTTTGGGATTAAGTGTTAAGGATTAAGGATTAGGCATTATGAATTAGGGATTAAAGATTAGGGATAAAGGATTATTAATTAGTCATTAAGGATTGAGGATTAAGGATCATGGAGTGTGGATTAAGGAATAAGTAATATATATTATGGATTAAGAATTATGTATTAAAGATTAGGATAATGATTAAGGATGAAGGGGTTAATGATTAAAAATTATGGATTCAGGATTAGGGGTTAAGGATTAAGAGATTAATTACTAAGGATTAGGGATTTAGGATTATAGATTAGGGTATAGAGATTAGGGATTGAGGATTAGAGAGTAGTTATAAGGTATTTGAGATTCATGATTATGGATTAGGGATTAAGGATTACGGATTAGAGATTAGGTGATAAGAGTTAGGGATTAAGGATTACTGATTAGGGATTAATGGTTAAGGATAAGGGATTAAAGATTAAGGATTAGGGATAAGGGATTAGAGATTAGGGATTTTGGATTACAAGTTAAGGATTAGCAATAAGGCATTTAGAGATTAAGGTTTAGAGATTTGAGATTAGGAGTTATGGATTATGGAAAAATTAGGGTTTAGGGGTTAAGGATTTTTTATTATGGATTAAAGATTAGGGATTAGGGATTAAGGATTAGGGACTAGGGATGGATTGATTAGGGATTTTAGATTAATTATTATGGATTAGAGATTAGGTAGGGAGTGATTAAGGTGTAGGGATTAGAGAATAAGGATTAAGTATTACTAGGAAGAAAACGGTGAAGATGAAGAAAAAGAAAAAGAAGAAGAGGAATTAGAACAAAATGAAGAAGAATAAGAAGATGAAGAAGAAGACGAAGACGAAGAAGAAGAAGAAGAAGAAGAAGAAGGAGAGGAAGAAGAAGGAGGAGGACGACGAGAAGAAGAAGAGGCAAAAGAAAAATAAGAGGAAAAAGAAGACGAAGAAGAATAAGAGGAAGAAAAAGAAGAAGAGGAGGAAGAAGAAGAAAAAAAAGAAGAAGAAGGATAAGGTGAAGTGTAGGAAGAAGAAGAAGAAGAAGAAGGTGAAGAAATAAAAAAGAAGAAGAAGAAGAAGAAGAAGTAGAAGAGAAAGATGAAGAGGAAAAACAAGAAGAAGTAGGAGAAGAGGAAGATGATGATGATGAAGAAGAAGAAGAAGAACAAGAACAATAAGAAGAGCAAAAGAAAAGGAAGAAGATGAAGAAGAAGAAGAATAAGAAGAAGAAGAAGGAGAAGAAGAAGAAGAAGAAGAAGAAGAGGAAAAGTAGAGGAAGTAGAAGAGGAAGAAGAAGTGGAAGAGGAAGAAGAAGAAGAAGAACAAGAACAAGAAGAAAATAAAAAAGTAGAAGAAGATTAGGAAAAAGAAGAAGAGGAAGAAGCAAAAGATGTAGTAGAAGAACAACAACAAAAAGCAAGAAGAAGAAGAAGAAGAGAAAAAAGTGTAAGAAGATGAAGAAGAAGAAGAAAAAGAAGAAGAACTAGAAGAAGAAGAAGAAGAAAAAGAAGAGAAGGTGGATGAGGAAGAAGAAGTTGAACAAAAAGAAGAAGAAGACGAAGAAGAAGAAGAAGAAGAGGAGAAGAGAAAGAAGAAGGAGAAGGTGAAGATGAAGAAGAAAAAGGAGAAAATGAAGTAGAAAAAGAAGAGAAAGAAGAAGTAGAAGAAAAGAAAAAGAAGAAGAGAAAGAAGAAGAAGAAGAATAAGAGGAAGAAGAAGAAGAAGAAGAAGATGAGGAAGAGTAAGATGAGGGACATGAGGAAGAAGAAGAAGAAGATGTGGAAGAAGAAGAAGGATGAGTGGAAGAAGAAGAAGAAGAAGAATAGGAAGAAGTGGATGAAGAAGAGGTAGAGGAAGAAGAGATTGACGTGGGATTAGGGATTAGAGGTTAGAGATTAGGGATTAGATGTTATGGAGGGATGGATTTTTAATTTAATGTTAAGGATTAAGGATAAGGCATTATTAATTATGGATTAAAGATTAAGGTTTATCAATTAGGTATTTGAGATTAAAGGTTAGAGATTAGGAAGTAGGGAGTAAGGAATGAGGAATAAGTAATATGGATTAGAGATTAGGGTTGATGATTTGGGATGAAGGGATTTATGATTAAGGTTTAGTGATTAAGGATTAAGAGATTAATTGCTAAGGATTGGAGATTAGGGATTTAGGATTTAGGGTTATAGATTACGGAATAGAGATTAAAGATTAAGAATTAGGAATTTTTTATAAGGGATTCGAGATTCATGATTATTGATTAGAGATTAAGGATTAAGGATTAGGGGTTAGAGATTAAGTGACAAAGATTAGGCTTAAGGATTAGGGTTAGGTATTAAAGATAATAGATTAGGGATTAGGATTAGGGATATGACATTAGAGATTAAGGATTATGGAATATAGATTAGGGATTAAGGTTTAGGGATTTGAGATTATGGATTAATGGTTAGGGATTGAGGAATATGGATGGATTAGGTATGAGCAACTCGAGATTAAGGATTATAGATTAGGGATTGGGGATTAAGGATTAGGGATTAGGGAGGGATTGATCAAGGATTACAGATTAGCGATTATGAATTACAAATAAGGTAGGGAGGGATTAAGGAGTAGGGATTAGAAGACAGGGATTAAGGATTATGAAGAAGAAGATCATGAAGAATAATAATAATAATAATAAGAACAAGGAGAAGAAGAAGAAGAAGAAGAAGGAGAAGAAGAAAAAGAAGAAGACAAAGAGGAAGAAGAAGAAGAAGAAGAAAACAAAGAAGAAGAAGAACAAAAAAGAAGTAGAAGAAGAAGGAGATGAGAAGAAGAAGTAGAAGAAGAAGAAGAAGGAGAAGAAGACGAAGAAGAAGAAGGAGAAGGAGAAGAAGAAGAAGAAAAAGGAGAAGATGAAATAGAAGAAGAGGAAGAAAATGAAGAGGAAGAATAAGAGGAAGAAGAAGAAGAAGAAGAAGAAGAAGGAGAAGAGGAAGAGTAGAAAGAAGAAGAAGAAGAAAAAGAAGGTGAAGAAATAAAAGAAGTAGAAAGTGAAGAAATAAAACAAGAAGAATAAGAAGAAGAAGAGAAAGACCAATAGGAAGAAGAAGAAGAAGAAGAAGACAAAGAAGAAGAAGAGGAAGATGATGATGAAGAAGAAGAAGAAGAACATAAAGAAGAGCAGAAGAAAAAGAAGAACAAGATGAAGATGATGAAGAAGAAGAAGAAGAGTAAGAAATAGAAGAAGAAGAAGAAGGAGAAGAAGAAGGAGAAGAAGAAGAAGAAGAAAAAGAAAATAAATAAGAAGAAATAGAAGAGGAAGATGGAGAAGAAGGAAAACAACTAGAGGAAGAAGAAGAAGAAGAAGAAGAGGAGGAGGAAGAAGAAGATGAAAAAAAAAGTAGAAAGTAAAGAAGAAGAAGAAGTAGAGGAAAAAAAGAAGTGGAAGAAGAAGAAGATGTAGTATAACAAGAAGAATAATAAGAAGAAGAAGAAGAAGAAGAGGGAGAACAAGTTGAAGAAGATGAAAAAGAAGTAGTAGTAAAAGAAGTAGTAGAAGAAGAAGACGGAGAGGAGAAGAAGAAGGGGAAGAAAAAAGGAGAAGAAGAAGAAGAAGAAGGAGAAGAAGAAGAAGAAGAAGAAGAAGAAGAAGAAAAAGAAGAAGAGATGATGAAGAAGAAGAAGAATAAGAATAAGAGAAAGAAGAAGAAGAAGAGAAAGAAGAAGAAAGAGAAATAAAAGAGTAGAAGAAGAAGAAGAAGAAGAAGAAGGTGAAGAAATAGAAGAAGAAGAAGGAGAAGAAGAAGAAGAAGAAGAGGAAGATGATGAAGAAGAAGAAGAAGAAGAAGAAGAGAAGGTGGAAGAAGAAGCTGAAGAAGAAGAAGAGTAGAAGAAATAGAAGAGCATGATAAAGAAGAAGAAGAGGAAGAAATAAAAGAAGAAGAAGAAGGAGAAGAACAATCAGTAGTAAAAGAAGGAGAAATGGAAAAGGAACAAGAAGAAGAAGGTGAAGGAGAATAAGAAGAAGAAATAGAAGAGGAAGAAGAAAAACAAGTAAAGGAATAAGAAGAGGAAGAAGAAGAGGAAGGAGGAGAAGATGAAGAAGTGCAAGAAAAAAATAAAGAAGAAGAAGAAGAGAAAAAAAGGAAAACATGTAGTACAAGAAGAAGAACAAGAATTAGAAGAAGATGAAGAAGAGGAGGAAGAAGAAGAAGAAGAAGAAGAAAAGAAAGAAGAAGAAGAAGAAGAAGAAAAGAAAGAAGAAGAAGAAGAAGAAGAAGAAGAAGAAGAAAATGTGGAAGAAGAAGAAGAAGAAGAAAAGGAAGATGAAGAAGATGAGGAAGAAGTGGAAGAAGAAGAAGACAAACAAGCAAAAAAAGAAGAAGAAGAAGAGTTAGAAGAAGTAGATAAAGAAGAGGAAGAAGTGGAAAATTAAGGTTTAGGTTCAAGGGTTAGGACTTCGTGATTTAGGAATGAAGGATTAGGGATTACGTATCTTGCAATATAGATTAAAGATTGAGGAAAGGATTAGGGATTAGGGATTAGGGATTTGGGAGTTATCAATTAGAGATTTGGGTTTAGGGATTTGGGATTAGGGATTAAACTATAGGGATTGGAAATCATAGATTAGGAATTAAGAATAAGGGATTAGGGATTCAGTATTATGGATTAGTATTTTAGTATTAGAGATTAGAGATTAAAGATTAAGGATTTGAGATTAATGATAGATAAATGATTAAGCATTAAAGATTAGACATTAGGGATTAGGGAAAAGGAAGAAGGGAGAAGGAAGAAGGGAGAAGAAAGAAAGAAGAAAGAAGAAAGAAGAAGGAAGAAAGAAGAACAAGTGGGGGAAGAAGAAGAGGAAGAAGAAGAAGAAGAGGAAAAGGAAGATGAATAAGAAGAATAAAGAAGAAAGAGGAAGGAAGAAGTGAGGAAGATGGAAGGAAAGATGAAGGAAGAAGGAAGAAGAAAGAAGAAAGAAGAAAGAAGAATGATGGAAAAAGAAGAAGAAGATAAAAAGGAAGAGGAAGGAGAAGGAGAAGGACAAGGTGGATAAGGGGAAAAAGGAGGAGAAGGAGAAGGAGAAGGAGAAGTAGGTGGTGGAAAAAAGAGAAAGAGGAGGAGATTAAGAAGAATATGGTGAAGGAGAAGGAGAAGGAGAAAGAGGAGTAGAAGAAGAAGGAGAAGGAGAAAGACAAACATAAGGTGAAGGAGAAGAAGAAAGAGATGGAGAAGAGGAAGAAGAAGAAGAAAAAGAAAAAGAAGAAATAGAAGAAGAAGAAGAAGAAGAAAAGGAAGAAGAAGAGGAATAAGAAGAATAAGAATAGAAGAAGAAGGAGAAGAAGAAAAGGAAGAAGAGGATGAAGAAGATAAAGAAGAAGAAGAAGAAGAAGAAGAAGAGTAAGAAGAAGAAGAAGAAGTCGTAGTCAAAGAAAAGAAGAAGAATAAGTAAAAAATGAAGAATAGGAAGAAGAAAAAGAAGAAGAAGAAGAAGAAGAAGAAGAAGAAGTAAGGAAGAAGTGGAAGAAGAGAAGGAAGAAGAAGAAGAAGAAGAAGTAGAAGAAGAAGAAGGTAAGGAAGAAGTGGAAGAAGAGATGGAAAAAGAAGAAGAAGAAAATAAGGAGGAAGAAGAATAAGAGAAGGAAGAGGAAGAAGAAGATGAAGAAGAAGAAAAAGAAGCAGAAGAGGCGATGGATTAGAGATTAACGATTAGAGGTTAAGGACTGAGGATAAGGGATTAGGAATTTATGATTAAAGATTAAGGATTAGGGATTAAGAATTGGAGATTAAGGATTATGGATAAAGGATTAGGGATTAGGGATTAGTGATTAAGGATTAAGTATAATGGATTAAAGTTTAGGCATTAGAGATTAAGCATTGGAGGTAAGGGATTAAGGATCAAGAATTAGAGATTAGGGATGGATTTGCAATTATGGATTAAGGATTAGCAATTAGGGAGTTGGGAGAAGGAAGAAGGAAGAAGGAAGAAAGAAGAATGACAAAAGAAGAAGTGGAGGAGCAAAAAGAAGAAGAAGAAGAAGAAAAGGAAGAAGAAGAGGTAGAATAAAGAAGAAGGAAGAAGAAAGAAGGAAGAAAGAAGGAAGGAGGAAGGAGGAAGGAAGAAGAAAGATCGAAGAAGGAAGTAGGAAGGAAGAACGAAGAAGAAAGAAGAAAGAAGAAAAAAGGGAAAAGAAGAAGAGTTAGAAGAAGAAGAACAAGGAGAAAGGGCAGGAGAAAGATGATGAGGAGAAAAAGGAGGAAATGGAAGAGGGGAAGGAGAAAGAGAAGGAGAAGGAGATGGAGAATGAGAAAGAGATGGAGAACGAGAAGAAGAACCAAGAGAAAGAGAAGGCGAAGGAGGATGAGGAGAAGGAGGAAAAGGAGGAGGGGAAGGAGAAAGAGAAGGAGAAGGAGCTAGAGAATGACAAAGAGAAGGAGGAGGAGTAGGAGAAGGAGATGGAGAAGGAGAAGGAGAAGGAGAAAGAGAAAGAGAAGGAGGTGTAGAAAAAAGAGAAACTAAAGAAGAAGAAGAAGAATAGGAAATAGAAGAAGAAGAAGGAGGAGGAGGAAGAGGAGGAGAAGAAAAAGAAAAAGAGGAACAAGAAAAATTAGAAAAAAGAAGGAGGAGTAGATAAAGAAAAAGTAGAGGAAGAAGAAGAGGAAGAGGAGGAAGAAGAAGAAGAAAAGAAAGACGTAAGAAGAAGAAGAAGAAGAGAAAGTTGAGGAAGAAAAGGAATATGAAGAGGAAGAAGAAGAAAATATGGAAGAAGGAGAAGAGGAGGAGGAAGAAGTAGAAGAAGAGGAAGAAGAAGAGAAAGAAAAATAAGAGGAACAGAAAGACGAGATGGATTAGTCATTACGAATTAAAAGGGCATAGATTAAGAAATCTAGATTAGGGAATACGGATTACAGATGAGGGAGGGATGGATTTGGGATTAGAGATTAGGTATTTGGGATTAAGGATTAGGGTTTTGGGATTAGAGAGAGGGATAAGGTATTAAGCAATTCGGATTAGGGATTAAGGATAATGAATTATGGATTAGCAATTAGGGATTAGGGCTTAAGTTTTAAGGATTAAGTATTAGAGAGTAAGGATTATGGAATAATTAATAAGAATAGGGATTAAGGATTAGATATTAAGGATGAAGGGCTTAATGATTAAAGATTATAAATTTTGGATTAAGGTTCAAGGAATTAACTATTGAAGATTAGGGATTATGGACAAAGGAATAGAGATTAGAGATTAATGACAAGGGATTCAAGATTAAGGATTAGTAATTAAAGACTAAGGATTAATGATTAGAGATTAAGAATTAAGGGATTAATTATTAAGGATTAGGGATTTAGAATTCAAGATTTCGGATTAAGGATCAACAAATACACATTAGGGTTAAAGATTAGAGATTAGTGATTAGGGATGTAGGATTTGATATTAGAGATTAGGGATGAGAGATTAATGGATTAGTATTAACATCAGAGATTAGGGATTAAGGATTAGAGATTTATGATTAAGGATTAGGAATTATGGATTTGAGATTAGGGATTAGGGATTACAAATTATAGATTAAGGGTTAGTGTTTAGGTATTAAGGATTAAAGTTTAGAAAGGAATTAAAGATTAAGGGTTGGAGATTAACGATGGATTAGTGATTATGGATTAAGGATTAGGAATTAAGGATTAAGGATTAGGGACAAAGACAAAGGACAAATGAAGAAGGGAGAAAGAAGAAGAAGAAGAAGAGGAAGAAGAAGAAGAAGAAGAAGAAGAAAAGGAAGAAAGAAGAAGAAAGAAGAAGAAAGAAGATAGGAAGAAGACAAGAGGAAAGAAGAACAAAGATGGAAGAAGCAAGGAGGAAGGAAGCAGGAAGAAGAAAGAAGAAAGAAGATAGTTGAAAGAAGAAATAAGAATGAACAAAGAAGAAAGAAGAAGAAGAAGAAGAATAAGGAGAAGGAGAAGAAGAAGAAGAAGAAGAAGAAGAGGAAGAAAAAGAAGAGGAAGAAGAAGTAGAAGAAGAAGAAGAAGAAGAAGAAGAAGAAGTAAAGACAGAAGAAGGAAGAAGATGGAGAAGAAGAAGAAGAAGAAGAGGAGGAAGAAGAAGAAGAAGAGGAAGAGGAAAATGAGGAATAAGGGGAAGAAAATGAAGAAGAAGAAAATGAGGTAGATGATGAAGAAGGAGAAGACGAGCAAAAAGCAGTAGAAGAAGTAGAGGTGGATGAAGTGATGGATTAGGTATTAGGGGTTGTTAGTGATTAGGGATTAAGGACGAAGGGATTAGGGATTAGATATTAAGGATTATCATTTAGGGATTAATGATCAAGGACTAGGGATTAAGGATTAGAAATTAGGTATTAGGGTTTAGGGATTAAGGATTAGGGATTAAAGAGTTATGAATAAGGAATTAGTAAAATGGGATTAAGGATTAAGGATTTGGAAGGAGAGATTAAGGATAAAGTGATTAATAATTAGGGATTATAGATTTAGGATTAAAAGGTTAATTACTAAAGATTATGGATTAGGAATTTAGGATTAGGGATTAAGCAATAAGAATTTTGGATTATTAAGGATTAGAGATTAGTGATTAGAGATTTCAGATTAATGATTAGAGATTAAATAGTTATAATTAGGGTAAGGGTTTAAGGATTAAAAATTAAGGATAAGGGATTAGGAATTAGAGCTTAGGAAGGAAGGGATTGGGATTAAGCATTAGAGATAAAAGACTAGAGATTAGGAATTAAGGATTAGAGATTAGGGATTATGGATTAAGGTTTAAGGATTAGGGATAAGATTAAGAATTAGAGATCAAGGATTAAGTATAAGGGATTAAGGATGGATTGGGGATCAAGAAAGAAGAAGAGGAAGAAGAAGTAGTAGAAGAAGAAGAAGAAAAAGAAGTAGAAGATGAAGAAATAGGAGAAAAAGAAGAAGAATAAAAATAACAAAAGGAAAAAGAAGGAGGTGGAGAAGAAAAATAAGAAGAAAAAGAAGGAGAAGACAATGAAGAAGAAGAAGTTAAAGAAGAAGATGAGAGAGAAGAGGAAAAAGAAGAAGAGGATAGAGAAGAAGAGGGAAAAAAGAGGAAAAAGAAAATGATAAAGAAGAAGAAGAGGAAAAGGAAGAAGAAGAAGTGGAAAAGGAAGAAGAAGAAGAAGAAGAAAAAGAAAGAGAAGAAGAAGAAGAAGAAGAAGAAGAATAAGAAGGAGAAGAATAAGAAGAAGTAGAAGAGCAAGAACAAGAAAATAAAGAAGAGGAAGAAGAAGAGAAAGAAGACGAAGTGTAAGAAGAGAAAGACAAAGAAGACAAAGAAGAAGAAGAACAAGAAGTTCATGAAGAAGAAGAAGAAGAGGAAGAAGAAGAAGAAGAAGAAGAAGAAAAGGAAGGTGTAGAAGTGGAAGAAGAAGAAGAGGAAGAAGAGGAACAAAAGGTAAAAGAAGAACAAGAAGAATAAGAAGAACAAGAAGAAGAAGAACAATAAGAAGAAGAAAATGAAGAAGAAGGTGATGAAGAAGGAGAAGAAGAATAGGAAGAGTAAAAAGAACATGGAGGAGGGGGAGAAGAAGAAGAAGAAGAAGGAGAAGAAGAAGAAGGAGAAGAAAGAGAAGAAGGTGAAGTGTAAGAAGAAGAAGAAGAGGGATAAGAAGAATAAGAAGACGAAGAGGGAGAAGAAGAAGAAGAAGAAGAGAAGAAGAAGAATAAGAAGAGGAAGAAGAGGAAGAGGAGGAAGAAGAAAAAGAAGAAGAATAAGAAAAGATGAAGAAGAGGAAGAAGAACAAGAAGGAGAAGAATTTGATGAAGAAGAAGAAGGAGAAGAAGAAGAAGGAGATGGAGAAGAAGAAGAAGAAGAAGAAGAAGTAGAAGAAGAATAAGAAGAAAAAGAATAAGAAGAAGGAAAAGAAGAAGAGGAAGAAGAAGAAGAAGAAGAGTAAGGGGAATATGCGGAAGAAGAAGGAGAAGAAAATGATGAAGAAGAAGAAGAAAAAGAAGAGGAGGAGGAAGAAGAAGAAGAAGAAAAAGAAGAAGAAGATGAAGAAATAGTAATAGAAGAAGATGAGGATGAAGAGATGGATTAGGGATTAGAGGTTAAGGATTAGTGATTTGGCGATAAGGAGTAAAGTTTAGGGAATGAGGAATATAGGTTATGAAGAAGAAGGAGAAGTAGGAGATGAAGACGAAGAAGAGGAAGAACAAGGAGAATAGGAAGAAGAAGAAGAAGAAAAGGAAGAACAAAATGAAGAAAAGGATGAGAAAGAATAAGAACAAGAAGAAGACAAAGAAGAAGTAGTAGAAAAAGAAGAGGAAGATAAGGAATAAGAAGAAGAAGAAGAAGAAGAAGAAGAAGAAGAAGAAGAAGAAGAAGAAGTAGAAGAGGAGGAGGTGGAATAACGAGAAGAAGAAGAAGATGAAGGAGAAGAGTAAGAAGAAGAAGAAGAAGAAGAAGAGGATGAATAAGTTGAAGAAGAAGAAGTATAGAAAGATGAAGAGGAAAAGAATAAGAAGAAGAAGAGGAGGATGAAGAAGAAAAAGAAGAACAAGAAGAAGATAAGAAGAAAAAGATGTAGAAGAAGAAAAAGAAGAGGAAGAAGAAGACAAAGAAGAAGTAGAAGAAGAAGAAGAAGTAGAAGAAGAAATAGAACAAGAAGTAGTAGAAGAAGACGAAGACAGAGAAAAAGAAAAAAAAGAAGAAGAAGATGAAGAAATGGTAGAGGAAGAAGAAGACAAATGAAAAGAAAATTAGGAATTTAGGATTAAGGGTTAGGGATTTGAGAATAAGGATTAGGGTTTATAGATTAGAGGTTAGAGATTAAGGATTTAAGATTATAGATTAAAGATTAGGGATTAGAGATTAAAGGAATACGATTAGCATCAGAGATTAAGATTAGGGGTTAAGGATTAAGGATTAAGAATTAGCGATTAAGGTTATGGATTATGTATTAGAGATTTGCGATGACGAATATGGATTATAGATTAGGACTTAGGGATTAGGTATTAAGGAATAGAGTTTAAGGATTTCAGATTTAGTATTAGAGATAGAGATTATTGATTAAGGATTTGTAGTTAAGGATGAGGGATTAAAAATTATGGGTTATGGATCAGGGATTGAGAATTAAAGGTTAGGGATTTGGGTTTAAGGATTAGGGATTGGAGATTATGGATTATGGATTAGGGATGATGGATTTAAGATGGATTAGGGATTAGAAATTAGGGATTAGTGAGGAATGGTTTAGGTATTATAGATTTAGAGATGAGAGATTAGGGAGGGAGGGATTAAGGTTAATGATTAGGGAATAAAGATTAACAATTATGAAGTAGATGGAGAAGATGAAGAAGACGAAAAAAGAATAAGAACAAGGAGAAGAAGAAGAAGATGATGAAGAAGAAGGAGAAGAAGAAGGAGAAGAAGAAAAAGAAGAAGAAGAAGAAGCAGAAGCAGAAGAAGAAGAAGAAGAAAAGGAATAAGAAGAAAAAGGAAAAGAAGAAGAGGAAGAAGAAGAAGAACAAGAGTAATGGGAATATGAGGAAGAAGAAGAAGGAAAAGAAGAGGAGGAAGAAGAAGAGGAAGAAGAAATAGTAATAGAAGAAGAAGAGGATGAAGAGATGGATTAGGGATTAGAGGTTAAGGATTAGGGTTTTGGGAATAAGGAATAAAGATTAGGGTATGAGGATTATAGGTTATGAAGAAGGAGGAGAAGTAGGAGATGAAGACGAAGAAGAAGAAGAACAAGGAGAATAGGAAGAAGAAGAAGAAGAAGAAAAAGAAGAACAAAAAGAAGAAAAGGATGAAAAAGAATAAGAACAAGAAGAAGACAAAGAAGAAGAAGTAGTAGAAAAAGAAGAGAAAGATAAGGAATAAGAAGAAGAAGAAGAACAAGAGGAAGAAGAAGAAGAGGAGGAGGAGGAGGAGGAAGAATGAGAAGAAGAAGAAGATGAAGGAGAAGAGTAAGAAGAAGAAGAAGAAGAAGAAGAGGAGGAGGTTGAATAAGTTGAAGAAGAAAAAGAAGTATAAAAAGATGCAGAGCGAAAGAGGAAGAAGAAGAAAAGGAGGATGAAGAAGAAAAAGAAGAACAAGAAGAAGATAAGAAGAAAAAGATGAAGAAGAAGAAGAAGAAGAAGTAGAAGAAGAAATAGAACAAGATGTAGAAGAAGATTAAGAGGGAGAAGAAGAAAAAGAAGAAGAAGAAGAAGAAATGGTAGAGGAAGAAGAAGACAAAGGAGAAGAAAATTAGGAATTTAGGATTAAGGGTTAGGGATGAGAGAATAGGGATTAGGGTTTATAGATTAGAAATTAAGGATTTAAGATTTAAGATTATAGATTAGAGATTAAAGGAATAAGATTAGCATCAGAGATTAAGATTAGGGATTAAGGATTAAGGACTAAGGATTAGCGATTCAGATTAGGGATTATGTATTAGATATTTTGGGATGACGAATATGGATTATAGATTAGGACTTAGGAATTAGGTATTAAGGAATAGAGTTTAAGGATTTGAGATTTAGTATTAGAGATTAGAGATTAGAGACTATTGATTAAGGATTAACAATTAAGGATAAGGGATTAGGGATTAAGTGCCCATGGGGCTTTTCATATGTGCAAGCTACTAGTTTGGGCAATGTCTTGGACAAGTGGGAATATACGATTACATGTTGCTAAAGCTAAGCAAGTGTCTTTCATGTCAAACAATTGGCTTCAATTTCTCCCATTCAAACTTCAACCTACATTTGTTAATCTTGATGCCAAATAACCAATTCTTATTTATAAACTTGTTAGGGAATATGGCATATAGGATAATGATAAGATTCAAAACTTTTTAGTTGCTACTTTAGTTTCCAAGATCATACATTGACAATTGGCTGAATGGAATGAAAGAGATATGCTATTTTTGGTAAAGTGAACACACAATGTTTGAATCTAAATACATCTATAGTAGCTTACATAATATCCAAAATATGCAAAGAAAGGAAGTCTGGGTTTGGAACCTAAAAAAGTAGCCTCGAGTGACAGTGTTTTTGTAGAGATTGATTCTAAATTTAATTCCCACTAATTCATGGATGTATGCAAGAGGTCTGGTGATTTAGGAATCCTATTTAAGGTGTTATAAGGAGGATGAAGTTATTGAACACTACTTTTGGGAAAGCCTTAAGGTGAGAGAAATCTATGATAGTAATGTCTCAACAGTGATACTTAGTGTTGGAGGGAAGAATGTCATACATTTGAAATCATTGAAAGAGATGTTTAACTTGACAGAGAATAATATTTTTTTTTGTTAATGCTTCTATAGAAAAAAATTCTACAATTGTATTATATCATCTTTTGATTAATTGCAATTTGCAAGCACATGCGAGTCACATGTTTTGTCTTGTTGCACTTCTAAAGAAAATATAGTTTGATGCTTCTACTGCTACATGTTCGAACCATCCTAATCCATCTAATGAGAGTTCTTGTGACCTCCACGGGGTGTGCGTAACCTTAAATTGACTCCTCCTCCAATGAGAGGGGTTAAGCTTGATTATGATGAAATGTTAAAAGACAATATTAATGCTAGTATTAGAATAATTATGTCAGATCATTTGAGTTGGCTGACATGTATTATGGGCAAAATGTGCATTTTAGGGGCTGCCTCTTCCAGTGAAGCAATAGCCATTCTTCAAGCCACGAAGCTCCTTAGAACTTTATTTCCTAATTTGGATGCTATAAAAATTGAATTTGACCAAACAACAGCTATGTCAAAGTGACTCAGATGTTTGCATCTACTTCTTGTAGGAGCAATTATCAATGTGCTACTAATTTTGTGAAGGGTATGAGGTTCTTAAACCCTTCACAGATACTACAACAAGGTAACTTGCAGTTGAAGGGGCTGTGCACCATGCCCTTTTATATGATTGTTTTTGGGATTGGGGAATGCCGCTTCCCAAACTACTTCTATGCATTCTTTATTTAGACTTATGTATGAAGCTACAGAGAGTATAGTATAGGCTTTGACAATTTCTACTATCAAGAAGGCCTCATTATTTCGACTCCATTTGGCACAACATATTGTCTCATATCATAGAACAATAGATTTAGAGGAGGCTTAGAAGTGGTAGTGTGCTGAGCTACACTGGGCTAACATTGAGGATCACAATGCAAATTTCTTTCATGCTATTTCTATGTTACATAAAGAAGAAACTATTTTCATCAGCTTAAAAATGATAGTAGTCAATTGGTGGCTTCCTTAAATGAAATTAAAGAAATGCTCAAGTAGTGTTTTAGTAAGAATTAGGGTAGCTTTGGGCAAAATATTCCTTCTCCACCTTTCTAACCTCATAAAATTATTAACATTAAGCATGCGACAGCTCTTGTGCATTAATAAGTGATGAAAAGATCAGAAATGTTATTATCTCTATTAAAAGAAATAAAGCCATAGATGGCATCTCTATAGAGTTTATGTTTGGGTGCTAAAACAGTACTCTGGTAGATATTGCTGCTATTGTGAAATAGATTTTTAATAATAGATGTATGCCAAAAATGTGGAAAGATATATTGGTTATTCTTTTTTCAAAGTTAAAGGAAGCTTCAAAACCTAAACAATTTTGACCCATAAGTCTTTACAATTGTGTGGATTGAAGATGAACCTTCCTAATGTTGTTGTAAGGGAACAAGTAGCTTTTGTTCCTGTCGAGCTATATCTGTCAATACATTTTTGGCATAGGAAATGATGGCCTAATGAACTCATCTTCATCAAAAAATGAGGTCAGGGTCATGATATGATTAATTGGTAGTTTGTGCTTCATACGTTCAAGCATTTGTCGTTTTTTAATATTTTATGTTACAAGGTTGATGCGTGTATCACTACAATGAGATTTGTGGTTATTCTAAATAAAATTTACCCTTCGTGGATTGAAGTTATGAGTGGTTTTAGATAGCAGTGTCCATTGTCACTACAACATTTTACTATTATATTTGAATATCTCTCTTGGCCTATTATGTAGCAAGTGGACCTTAATACCATTATTAGGATCAAAAGTGCCCTTCTTCACCTACGATTTCTCATCTTTTTTTGTTGATGATGTTTTGAGCTATGCACCAACTAGTTATGATATACCATGGACACTTATAGACATTATGAAATAATATGAGCTACATTTAGGCTAGGTGGTAAATCTTAACAAATCTAAAGTGTTATTTAGAAAGGGAATGGAACCCAAGCATAGGAAGATCATTATAGGAAAGTTGCATTTTACAAAGGCATTAATTGAAATATTTAGGCATTACTATTATAGCAACCAAATTGTAGAAAAAAGACTTCAAATTTCTTTTTGATCGAGTTATAAATTGTGTGACAAGATGGAGGATCAGGGCACTATTTATGGTAGGGTGTACCATCATGGCCAATTCGATTCTTTCTACTATTCTTATATATTTAGCCCATTCTTTAATTTTGAAAGGAATTATTTAGTAGTTAGAAAAATGGATGTGTAGGTACTTATGCAGTGGCTCTAATGTAAGTAATTATATTTATTATGGAAGCTAGAATTTGGTTGCTCTCCTTAAGAAGTGTGGTGGCCTTGGGATTTGTGGTTTGTCCTTACGATAGGTAACATTGATTGTAAAGCACTATAAGCAACTTATGGCTTAGGAAGAAAGTTTATTGGTTCATATCTTCAAGTCCAAGAGTTATATGACAAATAATAATCTCTTTATGCCATGTGGAGCTTCACATATGTGCAAGCTACTTTGTAGAGCCATGTCTTGGAAAAATGAGAACACAGTTTTGCAAATGGCGAAAAGCAATCAAGTTTCTTTCATACTAGATAATTTGCTTGGCATTCTTTCTTTTGCAGTTTGGCTTACATATAGAAATGTGAATATCGAACATCTATTTCACGTGTTTGAGCAATTTAAGGAGTACGGTGTTTCGGACATGTTATGACATAAAATTTATTTTAGTCTACTTTGGTCTCTAGTAGTACACACTCCACTTAGGAAGACTCAAATATAAAGGATATGTTGTATTTCAATCAAAGTAAAGACAATATACTAGAACAAAAGTTTAAATACAATAGCATGTAAAACAGCCAAAATTCAATGCAAGAAAAAGCTCCATGGATCTAAAATTTGAAACTATAGCAATGGGCAAATGTTTATATATGGAGATTGATTTTGAATTTACTTCCCACTCATTCTTTGATGTGTGCAAGAGGGACTAAGTTACACAAGTTTTTTCCATGTTGTTGCAAGTTGGAGGAAGATATTTTGCATTCCTTTGGGAAAGGTCACAAGGTGAGAGAATTATGGGTGTGTGACCTCACAATTGGAAATCTTAGTGCTAAAGGTAATAATGATAGGAATTTTAAGTCGTTAAATGTACTACTAAACCCGATGGAGATTAAGTTTTAAGTTTCCAGTGCATCACAAGAAATCATGATTCCTGCTACAACATTGTATCGACTTTAGATTAATAGAAATCTCCAAGAGCATGCGAGTAAGGTATTTGGCCTTGCTGCTCTTCAAAGAAGAATTCAGGTTGATGAATCAATTACTACTAAGTGCTCCACTCATCCTAGCCCATTCAATAGCTGTTCCTTTCACCATCAAAGGATTTGTGTAACCTCTTATTAACTCCTTCAATGGTGTGGGCTAAGCTTAATTTCAATGTAGCAGTGAAAGGAAATCTTAATGATGGAATTGGCATAATTATTCAGCATCACTTGGCTAGACTGATTACTATTGATGCCAAAATGTGGATTTTAGGAGTATCCTTTATCACGAAAACTATTACTATTCTTGAAGCCTTGGAGCTCTCTAGGACTCCATTTCCTAACACTCATGTTGTAGAAATCAAATCAGACTATACAATGATTATTATGGAAGTGAGTAAGATGTTGGAATATATCTATTGTTGGAGTAATTATCAAAGGCTATTAATTTGGTGAAATGTATGCAGTCCTTCAAACTTTTTCAAGTACTTTGTCACTGAAATTTAGGTTGTGAAACACTTTTCTTTACATGTATTTGTATGGGATTGAGAAATACCACTTTTCTAACAACTTATGTGCTCCCTTTTTTTGCTTTATGCATGAACCTCTATGTGGAGAGTACATTGTAGGCATCAACCATTTTGTATCATGGAACCCAAAGAGGGTTGTGCAGTGTACACATCAAAGATTACATTAACCGTTGACTAGCTTGGGATCAAATGAAAAACTCAGCAAAGCTTTGTGGATCATTGATGGTTGTAGGAGATTTTGACACCTTGCACAAAAATAAGGAAAAAATAGAAACAAAACATTTAGTAGTTTGTAGGCTCAGTATGAGTTCTCCAAATTCGTTCATGATCTTGATCTAATAACTTGGGATTGATTAGGAATTGTATCACTTGGTGTAATATTATGGTTAAGAGTGTCCATATATACAAAATCTTGGATAAGGCTTTCTTGAATATCATGGTATACAAGAATTCTAGAGTATTATAGTGTCACATCTTCCTTGTATTGGCTTAGACCACTACCCTTTACTTATTATGTTAAGATAATTTTCATTGAATAAAACTAATAAGAGAAACCAATTTAAAAACATAAGACTATCACTTCCACCTTAAAATAATCTATTATAGGTAGCTTGGAAAAGGACAAATAAAGGAGATCTTTTGGATAGTCTATCTACTAAATTGATTGGAGCATTATTTGCATTAAAGAAATAGAGTTTAGGAGAGCTAAGAATTTTCTTAATTAGCATAACCGATTAGAATAACAAATCAAGGAGCTATATCTAAAATAATCTGAGAAAGTATTAAATGAGTTAGAAAATGACCTTTTAGAACAATGTATTGCTTCATATTGCAAGGCCACAACTTTAGATGAACTATAGTGTTTACAGCAAGCTAAGCAAATTATATGCCTCATCTTAAAAATACAGATTTATGTAGGAAGCGATTGTACCTACATACCTAAGAAATTATATACATCATCTTAAAAATGATAGTGACAAATTGGTGGCCTCTCCAACTGAGATTAATGACATTCTCATACAGTTCTTCAACATGAAGTGTAGTTTTGAGTAGTATGAACCTCTCGTGTCTTTCCAACATTTGAGAACTAGCAACAGAGAGCAAGTGACCATTCTTATGGCTTTAATCAAAGAGGATGATATACAAAATACTGTGTCTCTATCAAAAGATATAAATCCTCTAGTGTCGATGGCATCTCTACTGAGTTTGTGCTTGGTTATTAGAACATTACTTAGACGAATATTGTCACAATTTTGAAACAATTCTTTAAAGATGGATGCATGCCAAAATGATGGTAAGACACATTGGCCATTAGTATCCCCAAAGTTCAATGTGTTTTTAAACTTGAATAGTTTTGACTCAATCATCTTTGGACTGTGATCTAAAAGTTTCAAAAATTTTGGTGAGTATATTGAAGATGGTGCTCTATGATATTATAACCATAACATAAGTTGCTTCTACACTTCAATCATGTTATGTCTAATAATATATTTTTTGCACAAGAAATAGCTACTCATATGAACATATCTACCTCTATAGAAGAGTTTATGGTACTAAAGTTAAACATGAACCAAAATTATGATAGAATCAATTAGAAATTTATGTTGGATTGATTAAAGCTTTAATAATTCCTAACTTTTTGGTATGACTAGAATCAGGCTTGTGTCACTACACTAAGATTTTAAATTATGTTTAATGGTATTTGTCCTCTATGGATTGAAGCTATTAAGAGTTTTAGGTAGGGTTTCCCACTATGACAATATAATTTTATCATTATGTTTGAGTATCTCTCTCAACTTGTTCAAAACTAGGTGGAGTAAGCTACCCTGATTAGGACTAAGATTGCCCTTCCTCCCAATTATTACACACCTTTTGTATGCTAATAATATCATGATTTATGCACCAATAACATGGGCTACAGTGAGGACCATTTGGGACATTCCAAAGAAGTGTAGGAAATAGTCTAGCAAAGTGGTAAATCTAACAAATCTAGAGTATTATTTTGCAATAAGATTGAATGCGGGATGATGATGCTGCTAAATTACATATGAGTCAAGCTATTTAGTTGAAATATCTAGGCATAATTATTGCGACAACTAAAATTAAAAAAAAACTTCAAATTTATTATTGATTGACCTGAAAGCTAAGTGAAAAGATGGATGATCAGGCCACTATTGATGACATGGTATATTGTCATGATGAACTTGGTGATAACAACTATTCCTATATATTACTTAGCTCACTTCTTAATTCTAATTGACATTATTATTGAGTTGGAGAAATTGTTGTGTTAGTACTTCTGAAGCAATTAAAATGTTAGTGGCACAATACATTATGCATACTAGGAGTTGATAACTCTTCTTAAGGAGTATGGAGGACTTTGAGTTTATAATTTGTCAACATGGTAGGTAGCATTGATTGTTAAACATTGTAAGCAAGTTATTGCTTGGGAAGACGAGTTATGGCCTTAGGCATTTCGATCAAAGTATTTTGTGACAAATAATACTTTCTATATACCATATGGTGCATCACATTTGTTCAATTTCATTAGTATTAGTAAACCATAGACAATTGGTAGTACTATTTAGCAGATTGTAGATGATAATTTAATTTCAATCTTATTGGATAATTGTCTTGGCTTCCTTAATATTGCTTTGTGGCCCATCCATATTAACTTGGAAGTGGCCAATGCAACACATGTAGTAGTGCTAGTAAAGGAGCATGATGTGTAGGATCATGATAGCATTAAAAATTAATTTGTACCTCCTTTCATAATTTAGAATATGCATTCTATTATGGTTAAATCAAATGAATGAGATATGTTGTACTTTAAGAAAATTGAGGACATAATATTCGAATCAAAAATCATTTACAGTAAAATGCATATGAACCAAAATTTAAAAAGAGAAGAGGCTACGTTGATTTGGAAATTGAAGCCACAACCTTGGATTAGCATTTTCTTAAAGAGATTAGCCTTTAATTTGGATCGTACTCACTTTTGGCTATGCGCAAGAGGGAGCGATACATTATTGCTCTTTTCATGGGGATGTAATGTGTCATAATATGTGAAAGATAGGTTATGGGAATGCCATATGAGAGGAATTTTAATCCAATAGTTTTGCAAGTGCTAATCTCATTCTAAGTAGGGTAAACAACAAGGACTGTAATTCTTTAAATGAGCTTGTTAGATGATTATTAGGGAATATATGGTTCACAATAACATCTCATTTAATTAAACTTTTTGCTTCTATGTAATATCACTTTCAGTTTAAAAAAATTTGAAGGCACATGTAGACATAGTGCTTGATTTTGTTGCACTACAAAGAATTAATCCATTTTTTGCAATTTCTTGTTCCATTTCCACTATCTTATTTGGTGGGAGATCTAGTGGCCTTCAAGGGTTTTTTCTTACCTCTCATTTGACTCCTCCAATGTGTTGGTTAATGATGAATTCTGACAACTATTCATAATAATTTAAATGTTGGAGTTGTTATAATTGTTTAGCATGAATTGGGAAGGCTTATCATTGACATTGAAAGAACTTGGATTTTTTGTTTAGCACTTACCAAGGAAACTATTGCTATTCTTCAAGTAATGAAGCTCCTTAGATCACTACATCTTAATAACTAAATAGTTGAGATAAAATTAGACTCTAAAATAGCTATTAGTAGTTACTTTAATCTACAAAAATAAAAAAGCACCTTTCACACTATTATTACATGTGTGTGGTTTTTGATCCTGCAAACTATCCCACATAATGTTTATAGGCAACTATGTAGCTAAGTAGGATATGCATCACCCCCTTTTGTATGATTTTGTATAAGACTGGGGAACACCCTTTTCCAAATTACTTCAAAATTCTTTTTTTACTAATTTTATATATGAACCTTCTTAAGGAGAGTATGATGTAGGCTTTGTCCATTTCTTTATGAAGGAACCAATAGAACGTTTTGTGTGGAATATTTGACCATACAACCCTTCCATCAATTCCTTTAAAATATGGTTGCATTTGTAGAATGGAATATTTTTGGGATTAGAACAAAAAAATCCTATATCTATTAGGAGTGCTTGGTAAGGGAAAATACTATCCTCATGGTTGCTTTGTTGGTGTCTTGGGTTGAGAAATTTAATAGCCATGAGGTAGATTAAGTTTTAGGAAAGAATTAGAACAACTTTGTTTAATCTTTGACAAGATTTCAAAGAGATTATGATTTTATGGAGGTAGTGGGTGGAGCTTAAGAATGGGGACTCATCTTCACATGTGGTTAATATCAAGGTGAGATCTAGTAGTAATGATTCTATGTGGAGTTATGGAGTGTATAAATCAAAAGATTATGTTAAAAACTTTGTTGACGATTGATAGGTATAAGGAAGTTCAATGCCTTATATAGAATAAGAAAAAAAATGGAAAACATTTAGTAGTGGGCAAGCTTAGTAAGAGTTCTCTCACATCATTCAGGATCTACATCTAACTAACTTTGGATTTATTGGGAATTGTTTCACTTGGTGCAATAGTAAGGTGGGGAGAGCCTAAATATATGAAAGACTAAACAGTGTTTCCATGAATATTGATAATATGCAAGTATTCTTGAGTCTAAAGTGATACTTCTGTCTTATATCAGCTTAGACCAATACCCTCTACTTATTCAGTTTAGACAATTATGAATGAGTGATTATAATAGGAGAACACAATTTGAAAAAATATGACAATAATTTCCACATTCAATTAGTGTAGTACTGGGACTTCAAAAAACACTATTAGAGGAAATGCTATGATTGGTTTGTCTACTAATTTTAGTAGAGCATTAACAACATCAAAGAAATGGAGTGTAGTTAAGCTTGGTAGTATTCTTAACAAGCCTTGTCAGTTGGAACAGGAGACCTAGAAGGTTGAACTTAAGGAATTTGAGAATGGGTTAGTAGAGTTGGTGGTTTGTCCAATTGAGATTAAAAACATTCTTATGAAGTTCTTCAGCAAGAAGTGGTGTAGTTTTAAGCAATATGAACCTCTTCCACCTTTCTAGCTTATGACAACTATTAACTATAACCAAGTGATAGCTCTTATGGCTTCAATCAGTGATGTTGAAATAAAAAATATTGTGTTGTCTATTAAACAAAATAAAGCCTTTGGTGTTGATTGCATCTTTGATGAGTTTGTGTATGGTTATTGGAACCTTAGCAGGAAAATATTGTCATAGCCAATAATTCTTTGAAGTTAGCTATATGCATAATGATAGAAAGACACAATGGTTATTCTTATCTCTAAAGTTCAAGGTACCTCCAAACCCAAATATCTTATGGCCATTAGTCTTTGGGATGTGATCTAAAAATTTTGATCAAAATTTTGATGGAAGACTGAAGATTGTGCTTCCTGATATTATTGTATTTGATAATGTAGTTTAGGGATAACAAATGATTTCTAATATGAAATTATATACTTCCAAAGAAAGCTTATGACACTAAATTTAGACAAAGACTAGACTTATAATAAGTCTAAGTAATCCTTTGTGCAAGATATGTTAAAGAGCTTGTAATTCTTGAATCTTTAGTGTGATTAGATAGAGGCTTGTATCACTACACCATGATTTGGGATTATGTGGAATGGTACATGCCTTTAATGGATTAAAGCTACCAGAGTTCCTAGGTAGGGCTGTCCACTTTCACCATATCTTTTTACTATTACATATAAGTATCTAACTTGATAGATTTTATTCTAGGTGGAGTAAGTTGCCTTGATTAAAATAACGATTAGCTCTTCCACTCTAATGATTACACACTCTCTATATGCTAATGACATCATGATTTGAGCATCAACATCATGTGCTGTAGTATGGATCATTCATGACATTACAAAGTAGTATGGGCAACAATATAGTTAGGTTGTAAACCTTAACAAATATGGAGTATTGTTTATCAAGAGGACAGAATGAATGTGAAGGAAGATGATAAAAAGAAATTTCTATATGTGTCAAGTTATTCAATTGAAATATCTAGGATACCTATTATAGGATCTAAACTTCCACAATAGATATCATGGGCTTGGAAAAGAGGTAGCAAGAATGATCTAGACTCAAAGATCATCTATAGTATCGTGCATACATGCAAGACTTCTATTGGAAAAGAGGTAGCATGGGTTTGGAAAATGAAGGTATAGCCTTGAGCTAACATATTCTTGTGCACATTAATGCTAAATTTACTATCTACTCACTCTTGGTCACATGCAAAAGGGACTGAAAATTATCTATAAGGTTGTAACATGAGCAATGATATGCAACTATTCGTGGGAGTGCCATTATGTAAAAGAACTATGGTGCAGTAACTTTGTTAACAAGAATTTTAGACTCGATGGTGTGAACTATAGTGACATAACTTCATTAACAAAGCTTCGTAGCTAAATTTTTGTGAATGTGAAAGTGGCTACTACATCTCACAAGTGAATTTTTCTTCTTATGCATTATTTCATCTTTGGCCTAACAAAAATATGCAAGCTTATACGAAAAAAGCTCTCAAATTAGCTACACCCCAAAGAAATATTTGATTTGTTGCTATTACTTTATTCAAGTTTCTTATTCCATCTAACAGATGCTCTGATGGCCCTGACGAGCTACTTGTCACCTCTTATTGGACTCCTCCAATGAGGTGGGTTAAAGTCAATTGTAATAAAACTATACAAGAACATCTTAATGCTGGAATTGGTATTGTTATTTGGGATGACATAGGCAAACCTATCATTATTGTGTGAAAAACTTTGTTTTCAAGTTCAATATTGGTTCATGGAGACTATTGCTATCCTTAAAGCAATGGAGCTCTTAACACTTTTTTTAAAAGTCCAAGGAGTGGTGATCGAATCAGACTTTACTTAGCAATTGATATAGTGAACTAGATGTTATTGTCTACAATGAATAGAAGTATCTACCATAGCACTATTGCATTTATTCATGTAATGTATTCCTTCAAAATAGCCTACATAAAATACCAAGGCAACTATGTTGTAGACTGAGTGGCTCATCACACTATTGTATGGCTTTATTTGGGACTATAAAATTCCTCTGACCAAAGCATTTCAATGTCGTATTTTATTGATTTTATGTATGAACCTCCTTAAGGAAAGTATGCATGCTTCAAACATTTATTCACCAAGGAGCCCAAAGATTTTGGATGGAGTCATATGGATGCAGTAGATAATGTTGCATGAATGCAATGAACAAGTGGGTGGGGTTCTATGTGTGGAAGGTTATTAATGATGGGTTGGTCAGTGGCGTTGGTGTTAAACGGAGGTGAAATGATGGTGGTAAAGATTTGATTTGCTTGATCTTGATAGCACACTCTGAGCGAGCTTGTGATTCTCTTTTTATTTTGTTTACTTTCAAAAACCAACAAAATGGAATTGGAACTTCTAATCATCAAATACAAATTGTGTAGTAGTGAAGAAATGAAAAAGAAATTTGCAATAAGTTTCCTTATCATGAACCATAAGTACTAATGTTTTGCATTTAGTTGAAGAAAAGTCAAGGCCAAATAGCCCCAACATGATCACCCAAGATTTTGAAATTATCTTTGCAGTGTGTGAACCAACAATTGATTGTGAAATTAAGTGTTATGTAGAAAAAATGTAGTTCACTTTATAGAAGTGTCTTAGTCAAAGGGGGTTAGCTATCATCAGAATATTTTTGAAGTGGATGAAGTTGCCAAGTCATGCATAATACTGCATTAGGAAAATTTGAGACCTCGAGATAGTGAATTAGATTTTAATTAACATAAATATGTATTACTTCACAAGAAAGTCTCCATATCTAAAAGGTGTTGATGACTATGATTTATGTGATTTCCTACAAGTTGCTTGTACAAATTCTATAGTTGCTATGGAAGATAATTGTCAAAATGATAAATAAGAATCACATAGCTCAGTTAAGGTTAGCTTTTAGGAGATGCTTACTAGAGGGAGAATAAGCATTGCTTGTAAAACACATATGGGATGCCCCTTATTAGTTACTTTGATAGACCAAACAATTTAGACAATAAGATCCTAGCACCAAAGGATCCTTCATTCATAATTAAAGATGAAATGCATCTACCAGATGAGGGATGTGAATGACGAATTCACTTAGACTAGTTTGGTCTTATGGGTAGAGTGTAACGTGGTTGTTTTTCCATTTATTGTATAACCAAAATACTGCGCTGTTGGTCGAGAAATTTAAGAGGATTTTGGGTTTTGGACTTGTCAGCTTAATGTTTCTTTTTGCATTTTTATTTGGTTGATGATAAAGATCATGTATAGTTGGGAGGACCATGGTAGGGTACTAGCATTGCATTTGGGTAGGACATATGGACACTTGAATTTAAACCAAATACTTTAGCAATTATGTGAGCATGAATCAAGATTCATTTTTTGACACTCCCTCTTTTGTACAAGGGCATGAAGAATATTGTACACTTACTCAAAGGTATAGAGGATCCTATTTAAACTAATGACTAGATGACAAACATCCTTTTCTAGAGTGTGTGTTAGATTAGACTTTTAACAACCTCTTAGAGTGAGAATGTGGATTAACAAACCCTTTAGGTTGTCTTTTCCACTATTTAAGTATGAGGGAATACCAATTATTTGCTTCAAGTGTAGCAAGATGGAATGTCCTTTGGGAGCATGTATGCTTATTGAATTAGTACACGCTACTATGATAACTATGGGCACTTGTCTGTTAAATGTTGTACTTGATCAAGATAAAATTGGAGAAGTTATTTCAATGTAGATAAGTACAAAAAGATCATAATGAGAAGGGACAATAAGTACTTCCTTCAAGAGCAACTCAACTATGAAAAAGGAGGCTAATGGGCACATCACAAAAGTGGTGGAATGTAGAAGGTAGTGAAATAGGTAGGTAAGAGACAAGAAAGCATTACAAATATGACGATACAATGCAAGTAATGCAAAGAAGAAGGACCCATAATAGGAATGAGTAATGTAGTGGAGATGAAGGTAGAATGGGAACCAATGGAAAAAAGTGAAGGAGAGCTCCATCCTATTACTAATAAAAATATAAGTCTATTAAGTAGTAAAAAAGAAGAGGAAGGCTTACTAGTTATACATATGATCAAAAGAAGATATATTATGCTTGGGGAAATAAACACGTGAAGCATTAGAAATTTTTATTGTTTAAGAGAATAAATCATTGTTTCTAAATTATTGATTTCCTTCTTAAAGAGGTATTCTCAATAATCATAGAAGTTTTTTACCACAAATTTGAAGCATTTTTATTTTCAATTCCTCATTTTCTTTCATGACAAAATCTAGTAGTTTAATTTTTTTATATAATGTTTTCAATTTTTTATGTGTTGACATTAAAGAAGTTAAATAACTAATACATCTAAGTAATTATCCTCAAGAAATTTATAAGATAAACAACTTATAGCATTCTCTTCTTCATTAGATCTACTTGATTCATCATCATTTTTCATAGAGTATTTAAATCTTCGGATACACATTATTTGACCTTGAAGCATGTAAATCTTCCAATGCACACCAAAATGTTTGAAAAGCTTTCTTATTCTTCATTCTCTTCTTTTTGACTTCCTTTCTTTTGTTTTCTTTAACTTCTAAACATTTTGACTCAACATGGCTAGTTTTGCCACATTCATGGATCATTGTCCCTTTTTTTCTTGATTTTCTAATACCAATTTACAAAATATTTTGCTAAAGCTTTAGCTAAATATTTATCTTCAAAATTTAGCTCTTCTTCCAAATCCATGGAAACAGTTATATTTGACCAATTGAAATAATGGATGATAATCTTTTATAAAATCCATTTCATAAATTGATCCAACTATTTATCTCTTTATTAGAATTATAATCACTTTTTATCATGTATTTGTTGCTTAACACCTATTTATTATCTGAATATATGCATAGTAAATACATGTAAGGAGATATAGCAGAAAGTAATTCTTACACATGAAGGAACCAATAAAGTTTGTGCTTATCACATAAATTTCCTTACCCATGATTATGAATTATCTGCACTAAAATTGTGGACATATTTGTAAATTGATAAATTCTATTTTTTACAATTTCAATGATGATGTAGTGTCATGCCCACAATAAGGACGTAAAACTGTGACCTAAAATTTTTGATGCAACAACAATTATATAGTGACAACTTTAGCTCTGTGCTTTTAATACATTTCATGATTACCTTAGAAAAAATAGATTGAGCACAAAAATCCCTTAAACAAATTACACACCATGAGAAATAACATTAATGAAAGATCTTACAAGTTTAATGACTTGACTTCCATTAAAGGAAACCTAATGTTGTGTTGTCCCAAGCATAATGTAGAGGGAATAGTTAGAGACATAGTAGCCTTATTTTGACTCATTGTTAAGCCTAGGGTATCTTGACTATATCTTAGTAGTCTCCAATATCATTACCAATGTAGGAGTCAATTATAGCCAGCACTTTTGTATAAAACATTTTCATTTACTTCTCACTCGTTCCTTAAGTTATTTGTAACTACACATTTTTAAGTCCTTTGAGGATCAATTGGTAGTATTTTGAATATTTTTAGCTTTAAATTTAGTACAAGACATCTCTTTCATAGACTCGTAATTCTATTGGTGCAAACTTTAGCTAGAATTGACTTCAGAAAGGCTTTAAAATGCATTTTGGACTACTTTCACCATCGTCTGTTGTCGTTAATTATCATTGATTCCACATGAGCCAACCCAAGTGGCATGCTCAGCCCACATCGACCCTTTGAACTTATTCACCTACTCAACCTCTGCTATTTCATATAGCCAGACTAACTTAAGAACATGTGCTAAGATGATCTAGGAACCTCCCTAAGCCAACATCATTAACTAACCCATCAGCCGGTATTGACTCCCATTGATACCGAAAAAGAAAATCTATAACTTACATGCCTATCCACCACCTCCACACCAATTGTGCTAGTAGTTGCCTCAAAGTTCAATGGACAATCACTTTAATTGCATAAGCCTATTTGGGAACTACTTATATCAATTAATTTTGTAACTTTTCAAGTTAAATTCTTTTAGAAAAATTCAAAGGATTTGTTTTATAATTTATGTTAACCTTAGGAATTCTAAAATGTTATTTAGAATTTTAATATGTACCACTTAGTATTTTTAAATAATTTTTGTACTTTTATTTTAGTAATTTGTTATTGTACCAATGAGTTCTCTATAATTTTGGATGAAGTAATGAAATGCTAACACCAAGCTTGTTTGTTGTGAGCATGTTGTGTGCGATTAATCGAACAATGTGATTTTGGAGGTAACCATTGAAAGTGTGGCATAGAAGAAGAGGTGTTGGCACATTATCGAAAATCCCAAAGGTGCATGAAATCATTAGGAATGTTCTTAAGCACTTTATTTCAATATTTAAAAAATTTAATCATCGTACCTAATTTTCTCATTTGTCAACATGACCATATGATTTCTTGTATGGTATTCTACAATTTCTACTTATGTGTGTACCATCCCACTTTAACACCAACTGAGTACTTTAGGTGTGGTTTTCTTAAGCTACTTTATCATTAGTAGAGATCCCTTATGTTAAAAATTAGCACAAGTTTTTGGCTTTGGAGAAAAGTTCATACTTGTCTGATGATCCTAGAATTTTTCATTTTAGGCATAAACCACCTTGGGTAGGAATTTGTAAAGATATGTTTCTTGAGTCTTAGAGTTTCTCAATTGACTATGAGCACAAATGAGTTTTAGCATATCATCCTCTATAAATTTTGTATTAGAGCATGGTTAATTTCAAATACTTGTATAATTTTTAATTTATCATGAAAAAGCATCTTTTAAATTTGTACATTTAAATCTTGTTTTCAAGTTTGATGCACTCTCATTATTACATTTTGAGATTGTTTTGTTTTTCTTTTTCGTTTTGATCTACAATTAAGAAGTTTTTTCTAACCTAAATTTTTTACCATTTCGTCTAGAACATAGTATAGAATGTTTGATTCTTTACCTATACAACCTCTCATGGACCAAGTAATACAATTTTCAATTCAAGAACTAACTTATTTGATACAAGACCTAAGAAAAACCTTAAGAAAATGCATAATCCAATTTGAGAAATTAGAGAGTAGTAGATCAACTGGAACTCATAGATCAAGTAGGTCTATGACAAGTGACTTTAAAGTTTTGGAAATATCAACTGAAAATCAAACTAACCAACAAAAATGTCAACCTTTGTGTCAAACTATTGGACATACTTATGATAAAAGACATGATAGGGAAGATGATTACAAGGTTAACATGGTTAAAATAGAAGTTCCAACATTGGATGGTAATTTAGACCATAGAGCATATAAAGATTAAAAAATATGAATGGAGCATTATTTTGATTATTGTGATCTTAGTGAGCATTGAAAGTACTAATTTGCAAAGGCTTGTCTTATAGAATATGTTAGATTATTTGTTTACATGTTTGCAAAATTATATTTTGATGAACAACGAGGATTACCCTAATCATGAGAAGAACTCAAGATTCATCTATGAGCTAAACATATGTCCTGTTAAAAAGGTTAACTTTTGGATAAATGGTCATATCTTATCAAAGGTTGTAAAACTATTGATGAATATATCACTAAATTTGACGATTATATGGTTAGATAAGGTTTACAAGGGTTAGATGGTTAGTGTTGTATTGATTTTGAATTGGGTTTAAAGAATCTATTCAAGTTGAGTTGTACATGAGAAATCTTGCTTGTTTAGAAAATGCATATAATCATTCCCATGATGTGGAAAGATCTAGATGATCAATTGCCCACAAAAGTTAAATTTCTTTGACCACTATGCACCTTAAAACTTGTTCCATTACTTTCATTATTCCTACTTCTTTTACTTCAAAAGAAACTCAGGCCACTCTAAATATGCCAACAACCCATTGTATCAAGAACTCAAACAAATGAACAACTAGTTATGTAGATGAGTTCTATCATTACAATGAGAGAGGGAATGCCTAAGTCTAGTGCCATAAGAGAGCGCTACACATAGGCATAGAAGGAGTCATATAAGAAGGTGTTGAAGTTGAGGAAAATGTGTTTATATATCTAGAAGAGGATGTTGAAGAAAGATTATGATCACTAGGTGAAAGTTTTTACTATAATGAACCACACATAACTATTTTGAGGTCATTGCAACTATGCTAGAGCAATATGAAGTTTGGCAATAAGCTAGCTTCCTTGTTCCCTTTATTTGAATTAAAGATGAACCTTGTAAGATATTTTTAGATAATGGTAATTGTATCAATTCCTTAGCATTTACAACTATCAAAAAGATAGGTTCAACACTAACAAACCATTGTTGTCCATAAACCATATCTTAGATCAACAAAATCTTAATTTCCAAAAAAAGGTATATATTTCTTTTAATCGTGGTCAATATTCTGAGGGATTATGGTGTTACGTTATCAGAATGCATGTTAGTAACCTTATCTTAAGAAGACTTTTGTTATAAGATTGTGATGCTACCTTAAATTGAAGAGCTAACATTTGTGCTTTCATATATGAATGAAAGAAGATTACACTATAGCCATCACCTTCTATGAAATAATATTCTAATCCAAGCACTCCAAAAAAATGATGCAATAAAATGAAAATTATTAATACCATTTCACTAGCCAAGATTGTTAGAGACATAGCTAGTGATGAGGTTTCAAAATTGGTGATAAATATGAAAGCCTTTATCAGTATACTCACACCACCACCAAAAGTTTAACCCTCCTTAGAAGAATTGGTGGATGTATTTCTTGATGACTTACTAGTCAAACTGTTATATTTAATAGATAATCTATTATAGGTTTAGTTTTTAGCACTATAGTACAACATTTACCACATCACAAAAAAAATCCAACTATATAGATAGAAGTTTAATTTCTATGAAGTTGTTATTCTTAAACAAACAGACAAAAAGCAGTGAAGCAAAACTAAGGCCATCTTCTTCGTAACTTATTATGGGAACATATTTCAACTTTGAATAATTTATTGTCTTGTACTAAATTTACTAATAGTACAATAGGTTTGAGTCCATCTAAAATTTATTTAAAAAAGTATCCTAGAAGTCTTATTGATTTGTTCCATTCACATAATGATTTCCAAACTTTTGAGTTTACTAAGTATTTTGCTAAAGTTGTTTCGTCATTACATTGACATATTCTCAAACGAATTTACTTAAATGATAAAATATATAAACAACTAGTAGATGCTTATTGATAATTTTCAAAAATATTTGAGAGTGATTATGTAATGATCCATGTTAAGGGTGGGAGATTTCCACCAACAACCCTCGAGAAATTTTTGCTCGTAGTGCTGGAACAACTAAAATTATAAAAAACTTATGTGTCATTGTGAATGATTTAGATTTGCTTGATTAATATTAAATAAGTGCTATTTTTAATATTTTGGGTCTTTTATCTTACGTAGAACCATGTCCTTCACCTACTCAGCTTTCTAAACCGTCACCATCAAAGTTTTTGTGTGGGTTGTTAGAATTGCCTTTCCTTTTGATTGAGACCTCTGATGTTAAAAATCAGTGTGAGTCCTTGGCTTCTAGAAAAAGTTCTTACTTGCTTGACGATGCTAGGATTATTGATCCTAAACATAAAATAGCTTTTGTAGAAATTGTAAAGATATATCAATTGGACCTAAGTAATTCTTAATTTTCTATGAGCTAAAGTACAATTTAGCATATCATCCTACATTAAAATCACACCACACTTTTGCCACAAAATAAGTAGGGTCTAATAGGAGAAGCTTTACACCTTTTCTGTGGAGAATTAATATATGTTATTTTCCCTAATTTTTCCATTCAAATACTTTTACATTTTGAGAAATTATGTTACGGAATTATTGGTTGTGCATTTATTGAGAAACAAATTGTATGATCATAAAAGGCCTTAGGATTTTGTTTATGTTGAAGAAATCGCTAATAGAAGGTCTTATGAATGGACTTAGTCCAGTACCACTCGGTGATCCATTATGGATGTTATGGATAATGCTTTATGATAGTAAAGCTCTCAATAAAAAGCTTGGAAGAAGGTAAGAGGGCTAAGGTTAAGCATTAGAGATATACAATGGTTTGATAAGAAGTTTATTATTTTTGTAATGTTGGTTAAATAGTTGGCTTCACATGGTTTATCAAGTAATAAAATAAGTAACTTTGATTAGGCTCTTAGATCATTAGATGACACTCTAAATGGTTATCTAGGGGTTGTGTGTGGCTCAAGAAAGGCAATTAAAAAGGGTGCAATCATTGTTGTTTGGCTACAAAGTGTAGAAGACCTTGGCTTTTTTTTGTAACAAATTTGATACTGCACCTAATAGTGCAATTCAACATTTTCCTTCAAATTGAAACTCAATGGATGACTTAAGAAGGCACTAAAGTTCTAGGAAGGATCCAAGTTGAGATTAAGTAATAAATTAATTGTAGAACAGAGGGATAATGGTACCTTAGAAGAATGATTTAGGATTTGTCGAAAACCTTAAGGTACTTAGGTAATTGATAGTAACCTAAGAAAATGTACTAAGGGTTTAAAGGAAACCCTCTGCTGCCTTCATTAAAGAATCAATGATCCTAAATAGTAGATTTATAGATGTCGAGATCTTAAATAATCTAAATAGTTGAATTCATATTATGAAATCCTTACTTTCTTTGAGCATGAGCAAACCCTAATAATGTTTAGATAATGATAGATATTTATTGGTAAGATATTATTAACACATGAATATGAACTTAATTTAGAAAAAAAAAATTATTTAGTAGAGCTATGTCTTGGGCCCTTACATACAAGATTGGTAAGTTAGATATTCATATTACCTTAGCTTGGTGGTAACCACTTCACGTTGTTTATTTACCTTATAAGAGGACTACCAGATCATGTGTTAAGTCATTCTAGGTATTGATATATGCCATTTGTATATTTAATATTAAGAGGGAATAATAATGCATTTTTCCTAATATGGAAACTATGATGTGTTAAGGAATACATGTGCATATTGAAAACTTATAGAACTCTGAGAAGTTGGCCCACATGACTGGCATTACCATGTTGGATGCAAGCTGATATGATGTAATAGGAATGGAAGTCCTTGTTCTTATTTTCTTATCTTGCTAAGAGTACTATAATGATGTGGAACATAGTCATCCATTTATTTGAATCAAAAACTCTACTGTCAAGTTAGCAAAGTAAATAGAGATAAAATTGCTAAGCTTTTATATCTAGAAATGATTATACATTGCTTTTGTATATTTATGTATATAACTCTTTATTACTATATGTGATAAAATGATTAATGTTTTCTTAATTTAGTTTCTTAGCTTATTTTATTATATATGTTTTTTGCATTTTTAGGTAGTTAGGTGTAATTATGAAGTTATACTTAAGATTATTAGAGTTAGTACACTTGATAGATGAATTTCATCTTCCATATTATTTATGGTGGTTGTATTATTACATCCATTAATGACAATAAGTTCTATATGTTGATCAATAGTACACTATAATAGAATATGATTTGTTGCTTTTAGTATTTAGATGTATATGATTGTTTCTAGTTGGACTTAGATTATGATGTCATTTAAGAATTTAACATTTACAATTTTTATATTCTAGTTATAGTTGTAAACATCTATGACTTATATTACCATATTTTTTTGGCATGTACGATCACATTTTGTTAGAACAATAATGGATAGTTGCCTTTAGTTGCACTTGGGGGTGATAAAAAATAGTTGGCTAAAACTCAACCCTAACAAATTTGGTTTTAGAGAATATAATTAAGGCATGTTTAAGCATAAAAACCTTAGGCTTTATATCTTTAAGAGAGTAAGACATCGGTGTGCATAACTTATTTTTTAAAATAAAATTTATTGCATATGGAAAGATTTACATTTATTTTTTTGATTCAATTTAATGTTTGTTCTAACTTTGATATCATCTGTTAGCTACCGCTGTAATGAATGGGACCAATTTATTTCTATTTGGTAATTCAATTTATGGCTAAAGATCTCCCTGTTTGATTACATTAGGTGTTGAAGAAAAATATAACAAAAATGAAAAAGGGCTTCACGTACATTGCTTTGGTCTAATTCTAAAGTAAGGATTTACATTTACTAGCAATACTATCCATTACTAACTAGATGTTGGAACTCTTCTTGTTTATCACAATGTAAGAAGACTGCTGTAACTTGCCAATGTGCCATCACATTGTCAAAATGTCATATTAGAGTGACCTTATAGCTTGCACCATTATGACAAAACACATGAGTTGGTTTTAAGTTTATTGAGCATAGTTGTTGGATGCTATGTTGATTCAAGAGCAACAATGTTGTATGAAGGCATGCAAGAATTGAAAGTGCAAAGCTTTTAGAAGGGTACTTGTATGATATGATATTAGGTAGGATAGTCATGGTGTGATGATGTCTAATGTGAACAGTGCAAATATGAAAGAATTTATCTATTCGATGCTATTCAAAGCATTGTTACAGTATATTGATGCCCTTTTTTGAAAAGAAGTGGTAGGTGACGAGTGGACCTTTCCATTTCTGTAGTTGGGGATCATAGTCAAACATAGTTTCCTAAACTTTAAGGGAGTGTTATAACAATTATAAGATTGTTGTGTAGTTACAAACGTTTAGGTGTATTTGATTGATGTAGTGATAGAATGTGTTGTCATGGAATGAAATTCTAACTACATGAACATTAGATACTTTGCATACTATGATGATTACTTTCAGACTTTATGAAAAGTTTCCACTTAGTGAAAATATGCAAATTTTATTGATCACAATAGATTTTTGTAATAAGGTTGATGCATCATACCTTCTAGGATGTTTGAATGTATGGATGCCAAATTTCATCAAGTTTATTGAGTGACTTGCATGATTTGTTAATATTTTATGGATTCCAAGTTGTTGATTTAGGAATTGTTCTTACAATTTTTGTGACATTATTCACAGCACTATTTTGTTCTTTGTCAATATAACACCAACGCATTATTGTTGTTCCCATCACTTAACATATTTGCTCCATCATGCACAGTTGCTTCCAAGAGATGCTCACTTTACTTTATACCATTTGTCAGATTTGCTTATAGTACATCTTGAGGACAAGGTTAGTTAGATCCCTACTATTGGACTTTTGCAAACTTAAGTGTTAGAGATATTCCTTTTGCTTCTACAGAAGTTGGTGAAGGACTTCATTATTTTGTCTTTAACTTTCAAAATAATTCAGCCATAGCCAACAAACCCTTTTTTAAACTACGTGAGCCAATCAATGTAGACTTTAGGAATTTTATCTAGATGGATAGACCACTTTATCACCTTGTAGTTTTATTTTTTAGGAAAGTTTATGGAGGAAGAAATCCAAGGTGAACCTATTAAAGGACTACTTTAGTAATTGTAGTGAGTGGAAATTGGCAAATGTTGTTATACTAGTTGAAGCTAACATTACAGATAATGGTATTACTTGTATTGTTTTCTCATGAGTTTTAGAATTTCTATCCTTCCATTTATTCTAATGTATCATTAATGAATGGAATTGAGTGACCACTTTTCTACTAGATATATTATTTCATTGTTTGCAAAACAAGGATAATGCAATAGTTATCTTAGTTATATTAGCTTGTTGAATGCAAAAACTTTAGCTGAAAGTAGACCACAACTTTCATTCTCTGTAATCACTCCCAAATGCATGATCCATTGAGTCTTTTTTTAGATAATTTAGGAATTATTATGCCACTTGTATTTTGGGCCTCTTAAGGCATAATGGAATGGTAACAATTTGTTGAATATTCTCCATATCAAAGGAGAAATTTCTATGAGCATTTTGAGTTATAAATTTGTGTTTGAATGGCAAGATTAGTCCATTAGTCTTGGTTTCTTCCCAAGCCAACCAAGTGAAGAACTTTCAATCTACTACAAGAGTCCAATAGCTATTTTTCAGTTGATGCAAAAATTTACTATGATTGAAGACCATATTTTTTGTCATTTTTTATATTTCAATGAGTCAGATATGATTAATTATTTCTTGATGTCATGTATTTTGCTTTCATCTACCTTGGACATAACGAATTGTTTGAGAGAAGTGCCTAATTGAATTTTCATAAAAATGTTGGCATTACCTCCACAAGTTTTTTATGAGATAAGCCATTCTTGGAAGGAAAACTTTCTCCTAATTGGTCCAACAATTCTTATGATTACTCCCATAATTGAAGTGTTGTGTAACTAGAGGGGGTAAATTACTTGGTCTACAAAATTTCAATTATAAAATATTCAAAGAAAATATCTTTGAAGTCATTATTATTATGATTGAGCAAGTCGCTAAAAATAAAATTTTCTAAATTCTAATTTTATTTTAAAATTTTTTAATTTTCTTTTAATAAATTATTGTCATAAAAATTTTCAAATGAAATCTTTAACACAAATAAATGGCAGCTTGACTTAACTCAATCCTACATCCTCCCTCAAACAAAAATAAGGCATGAAAAAAATATCAAATATAAAACTTATTCCAAAAATGGGTAGGTTTGATCCTCATTACTATGAAAAATAAAATGATAGTTGGCAATTTTCTTACAACAAAATAAGACTGATAAAATGAGCAAACAAAAACTATAATGCAAATTTTTTACTTAACACAAAGTAATTTCCTATGCTTGACATAATACAATACAAAGCACCAGTATTTTTATTTAAACAACAAAAGTATGAGAAAAATAGGAGCTTAAAATGAAGGACGAAAAGGAGTTTGTTGGTGGAAGGATGTAGTGAATAAAAGAGATAATGAGTACCATCAACTAATGGCTTTAAAGGCTCGAAATTTTTATTTATAAATTTACCATAATTTCTTAAAAATTTAAATAATCAGTTATTATAAAATTTTTTCTACTTATTAAAATTTTGTCACTACGTAAAGTAGTTACATAATAATGAAAAGAGCCAACAATCTAATTAAATGGAGGTCTATGTAAGTCTTTTTATAAACATACGTGTTTTTAGGTAATCATTCTAATGACTCACAAATAACATAAAAATAGCGTTTATGTAAGGAGCCGCATGATTGAATGAATTTTTTATTATTTGATCACAAAAACTGTACGATTGAATTGCTAGATTTGTGGTGGCATTGCTTGGAAAATATGGCTTGATTTCGACAATTAGATCTTTTTCATCAAATAGCTGGAACTTGATCTTTATGGATTGATGCCACACATATGATATAGAAATGTTGTAAATAGATTGCTAATGAATTATCATATTTAAAGAAGCTGATGAGATGATGATAATTCAATTGCAAAAATGCATAATTGGCTAATACAAATGACTCCCAAAACTAAAACTTTAGTTGCACAAATATAGGAGGTGATTTTAGAATACCATCACACATAAGAACAAAGAATATTTGTTTTTAACACTCTATTTCTTCTTTAGAGTTAGCCAATTAATGGAGTTGGCTTCTATATCGTTCTTTCACTTTAGGGTTAGTTAATTAAGTTTTGATCTAACTTCTGTAAAGAATTAGATTTTGTATAGAATTTCTTTTCATTGTATTTAAGTAATGTGGAATTAGCTATTTTTTGCTATTACTTTGCTACTAACTGCTTATTTATTTTTAAAATATATTTTTCCTACATTTTATTGAACAAATATTTTTAAAGATATGATCAAGAATGAAATAATAATTCTTTTGATATTCATGAGACATTAACAATGTTTCTTTTTCTAAATATTTTTTTTAGATGGTTAATCTAAATAAAATTTATTTTTTGTCTCATAACAATAATTTTAATCAAACTTAACATTCTAATCAAAATAATAGAGAAGTAGTTAAAATTAATCTTAAAATAAATATCTCAATGGTTTTTCAATCCATCCCAAATGATCTTCATCAGATTTGACATTTTCTTTTCTCATTTAAGTTTACCATTAAACTTTAGCTAGCATCAACTATCTCAAAACTAAATATTCACTTAGACAAATTCAATAGAAATACATACGACTTGTTAATATCAAACAATAGATTTGATTAGAGGTTAAAAACACAATGTTAATCACCAATAAAAATTATTCTTGCACTTTTCAATTCTATGTAGTATAATAATAGGATGATTTATTGCAATTAAAGAATATATTCATTTTGAATTTAGAATGTGATTCACAAGAATAAGTCTTTCTACCATAGGGAATAGCTTTTTCCTCCAACTTACCGGTCCCATTTGATTTATTAATTAGGTGTTAAATTTTTTTTCTTTCCACCAAAGGAGAGGAGACAACCCAAAAATACTATGGTGAGTTTAGTTATTTGAAAGTTCAACTTTTGTAGATTCCTCTAGCAAGTTTAAGATTTTTTTTGTTCTTACGATTAAATTTTCTTTTGTGTTGTTTGATTTGTAAAATGGATATTATTTGAAATTCTATAAGAAATTTGTGAATACTCAAACTTTATTTTGAGTCTTTAATGATAAAGGTTGTTTTTTCATATAAAAAACCTCAACGAGGTACTGTTCGATAAGATCTAGGTTGGGCTTAATGAAAAACCATGCCCTAGATTAGCTTGGTTGAGCCATCAAGTGACTTTAAGATAACAATTTGTATAGCTATTGAAAATATCTAGAAGTGTAGATGCTACACAAAGCACTTAGGATTACCATAATAAAATTATCGATAAAGTGGAATCTCATGCGAAGCTTGCTTTGAAATTGCCATGACTTTTTTTTAGACCATATTTATGATCACCTTCAATAAATCTATTGTTTCTTATCTCTCTTCTTTTTAATTTTGTAACAAATTTTTATGGATGTAGAAAGTTATCCATTATCACTTTGATTTTGATAAATGTAAATTGCTCTAGGAGTTAAGAAGACCAAGAATTTTTTGCTGTCTAATTGCCAACTGTTAAGAGAGATTTTTTCTTAATAAAAATGCACAAATAAATTTTCCTAAAATTATTGAATCATTCAGGATCTCATTTTGGTAATTTCAAAAAGGTTTATATTCTAACAATGTGTGAAAAATTTATTGTTGAATCCATCTATTCAAAAGGTGTTATATGGCCCATATGAAATAGATATGTTTAATTTCCCCCATTCAGAATTTCTTCGATAATACCTTATTGTCTTGACCTTTTACTATAGAAATTATGTAGCTAAGCATAGTGACATTCTCATCTAGTTTAGAAGCTTACCCAATTTATGAAAACACTAAATTGTGGCTTCAGCTGTTTATCTTCTTATTATGCCAAAATGTCAATAGACATTTTTATGTTTGTAATTAATAATTTTGATATTTTTTGTCATTTACTAGGGGTGAAAAAGTTTTATTATTCTTTTCCAATTTAGTCATTTAATGCTAGCCTTTTGATGCTAATAATTTTCCTCTTTTAAAACAACATGGAGGAGGATATCATGAGTCTTTGTTAGTTCCATCCTAATTCACTTTTATGTTTATAATTAATAATTGAGATATGTTTTTCATTTACTAGGGGTAAAAGAAGTTTCTTATTCTTTCCCCTTGTTTTAGTCATTTAATGCTAGCCTTTTGATGCTAATAATTTTCCTCTTTTAAAAGAACATGGATGGGGATATCATCTGTCTTTGTTAGTTCCATCCTTATTTCCTTATTGTAACTAGAGTTAAAATAGATTTTTGTATGTTGAATTTGTTCATCAAATAGCCCAATGGTATCAAATATGTTTTAAGTGTTATTTTGTTCCATTACTTGGGACAACATTTTAGCCATTTTAACTTAAAACTAAGATCTTTCATTCCACATTATTTGGTAATGACCAATTGCTTTGAAAAATTTGTAGAACAGAAGGTATTTTGATGATGTGCTCTAAATTTGAATTACTATGAAGCCGAGGGACAATCCTTTGAAAAATGTTGAAGCTATGTAGTAAGATCTCAAGTTATTTTCCAAACTTATTGGATTACACTCCTAACAATTTGATCAATCAAATCTTGACTCAACAACACACTATAAGCACATTTATACACCCAATTCTTTTCCCTTCATTAGACCACGAAAAATGATTTAAAGATAATGGAAGTTAAATGAGGCAAAACTTATCAATGAAGTCTAAAAATGCCTAAATTACTTTGAATTTAGAAGTGGCATACCCCTTGTTCTCATTTAATGTTTCCACCAAATTAAACTCTCTTCCAATTAACCATGATAAGGTTGAGTATTAAAAAATTTGGATGAGACTATGTTGGGGAGATCTTTTAATATTATTTTAGCCCTTGTCAAAAAAATGAATATCTAATTAGAAAAATTTCTTCAATCTTGATGTTTTACCAAAATTTGAGCAAAGTGCTTCTCAACACGTATGATCAATCAAGAAAATTCTCTCTTTGAAAGGATCCTTTTCTTATTTGACATATTACCATAATAATATTGAAGTAGAAACTTTTTAGAATGTTGAAAAAGTTTTCTTTGCATTCCATGGGTTACATTAGCAAATATAAGGAAATTCTTTATCTAATAAGATTATTTACCTGGCTATCTAAACTTTTATTTAATACTTGTATTATGTTTCATATATGGATGTTAGTCATTATTTGTTGCATAATCATTAATTTAGATAATTTGTGTGTTTTTTTCTTTCCCATGTGGTTTCTTTGTTTTTCTTGAACAATACACTATCTTTTATATGTTTACCTACCAAAGTTAAGGGTGAAGTCTTCATCATTGTATTTCAAATTGCCTAAATGCATGGCTTTTTCTAGAAGTTCTTCACAAAAAACGTTTAGTGTTTGAAGATCATACAAATTGATCAGCTTTACACGGTGATGCTTTGAAATTTAAAAAAGAGAACTGATGCTTGCTTACTCTAAGATATTTTCTTAATATGCTAAAATCATTATTGATATGAATATTAATTGTATGCTTTTGAATTACATTGTTTTTTAACACACATTTTGGTGTGGATTCTTTTCAATGTAGCTATTGTTCACCCTATAATTACAAATTATCATCCAAGATATGACTAAGAGGATTTAGTGTAGTCAAGATAGTTGAAATCTCTTATTTATCTAACATAAGTGGTGGGTTTGTTATGGTTTTGTTGTGCTTGCAATGAAGTATGTAATGGCCTTGCTTGTAGTAACCTTAGCAATAGGTAGGAAGACTATCATATTGAATTTTCTATTAAAATCAATTATTATTGCAACATTTTTTGGAAGTTCCTTATTTTAGTATTTTAATCCTTTTTGAATTTTACATCCATGTAGACCATTGTATTATTTTCCCAAGTTAGCTTGATTGTCATTACAGCCACATTAAGATAGTTTTTACATGAAGATGTTGGAGACTAAAAAGCAACATTTTTGACGAAATAGATTGCAAGATGTTTCCTTAAAACGTAAATCAATACCAGAGAAGGTTTCAAGTTAACATGGAAGCTATGGTGCCATTTGAACCATCTCAATTGGAGATATGCTTTGTCCCAAGATCCATCAAGCCAATAACATAAGTAGTATTCCTTCTTATGGAATCAAATAAGAATGTCATAGTGGACTAAGGTTTACTTATGTATTTTAATTTCTTCTTGGAGCAAATTTTTATGTTACTTTTCCTTTAACAATGATGGCCAAAAGCATAGAACTATGAAATACTCAATTGGTAGTGGGCACTCCAAAGGTGAGCCCATGGTTGACCAACCTTTTTAGGTTATGACTACCAAAGAATAGCCTAAGTCCTTATGGAAGCATTTGGTAAAAACTTATATTAAATTGAGGGGAAGGGTGTTAGTAGGTATGAGTAAATTAGTAATTATTAATCATTGGTTAACCCATGTCTACAAGCTATCAAATTTAATGGGGTGGCAAATTGAGTGGAATGTTGCAATTGTACAAATGCTTTTAGAATTGGAGGTAGCTACGTTGTGGTGTCATTAGTGGTATATAATGTTTTCAGATTCCCTAGATATTCAAATATGATGGGATTACTTCATGGTCATTTTTACAGGTTACATTACACCAAAGTTGGCCAAGCTTAGATTAAGAGGGAGATGACGTAAATCAGATAGTGTTGGATTTCACTTACATTTTTTTCTCCATTCATATAAAATACTATTTATGTGTCTATGCTAGTGACAACAAAGATTGACATTGTGAGCTTTTCTTGGTGTGGCTTAGACCTTCCCATAAGAGACATTTATTGGTGACCCATTTCACTAAATATCAAGATTTTGTTAAACATGCTAGTTTGGTGAAGTAGGCAAAGCATTCGATAGATGCACATCATGAAACTAGGGAGAAGAGTAAGGATTATGATTCCTCCCCAAAAAGAAAGGACTACTAGATTTCATGGCAAGAAATAGCAATTGAAAGCCACCAATGACAACCGATTTGTACTAATTTTTGCCTAGCTTATTAGTAAGTGTCATAGAGACCACCCTAGACATCAGACTTAGAGATATAAGATCCATTATAATAGGTAGAGGTATTTGAAAAGTAAATGAAAATGCAAGTTACAACTATATCAAGCATGGACATAGATGAAAAACTTTCCTAAGGCTCAAAGGAGGATTAATAGTGTTAATAAGGAAACAAAAACTCCAAAAGTATGGATCAGCAACCTAGGAATTTGTAAGTTGTGTTGGAGTTGCTAAGCATCAAGAAATTTTATGCCAATTTCACAAATTACTTCATTTGGCTTGATTTTATGCCATATGTTAGAAATTTTTTTAATGGCGATGGGATTGTAATGGATCAAAAAAAGAAGCAATCTATTACTAATTGGAAAAGGTTTTCTATCATGTCAATGATTCATGATTTTGTATGCTTTGTAGGATATTATTACATGTTTGCCAAAGTTTTTCATGGTTGTTACATTAGTTAGCAGCGAATTAGAAAGGGTGTTGTTTACTCATTCTCTTTTTGAGGTTCATAGAGCTTTCGTGAGTTGAAAAAGAAATTTAGTTAAGCTATATTATTTAGTTTATTATAATAGGTTAAGCTCTATGTCATCATTGAAGCATCACATGTTGGACTAGAGGCTATTCTTATGTGATATAAGTTATTGATCTAAAAAGTTATGTGACCAATGACACTACTTGATCCATGTTTTGGAGTTGATTACTATAGTGTTTGCCCTTAAAACATTGTGGCATTGCTTATGTGACGTTGGAGTTAAACTCTTTATTGACTACTTATGTCTTAAATATATCCTTACTCAAAGGGAGTGCAACTTTTGGTAGCAACTCTAGTTAGAACTCATTAAATTTATTGTATGGATGTAAACTACTGCACAACCAAGGGTAATTTTGTAGTTGATTCCTTTAGTTGAGACATAACTCATGGATCCATATTTTAGTCAAATTCAAGATAAGTTGGTGGTATAATGTTTAATAGCTCAACTCAACTCATTTGGCCTCCATGATTACTAGTTAGATGGTTTGAAGTCACTTCAATAGTAGTACCAAATGTGATCATTTAAGACCAATACACAAAGCTTACATCTTAGTTTACTAATCTCTTACATCAAGTAATGATAACTACTCTTACATTTTTTATAGTGGTTCACTAATATACTGATGGACAATTTAGAGGATAATTTACTTGGAGAATTTGTTAAGGCATAGAATGCAATCTTACTCATCAAATAGGTTTAAAAAATTTTGCACTAGTGGAATTTATTTATAACAAAAGCTAATAATTTGCCATTATCAAGGTACAATTTGAGGCCTCGCTTGTAAGTGTTGTAGATTTCTATTGCATTTGGTACAAGGTAAGGCTAGTATGCTTTGGGCTTCAATTTGTAAAAGCGACTACTAAGGAGATTTATAGAGGGAGTGGTGGAGTGTGGGTTATGCAAGATCATCAAATGAAGAACCACGTCAGTAAGCATATATTTGGTCATTTTCTTTTTAAGAACTAGATTTTCTTTAAGGTTACTTGATGTAAGGACTATTCTAATTTTGGAAGGATTCCAAATTAAAGAACATGTGCATGTGACCCTATCAAATTATTGAAAGGATTACATTAGTGACATATATACTTTAGTTGCTCTAGGCTATAACTATGATACATGATATTTTTAATGTATCTAATTTAATGAAATATGTGCAAGGTCCTTTAGAAGATTTCTAAGCGTATCATGACGATTGTATTTTTAGACAGATGTCTCTTATTTATAAATAAATAGTTCATATTTTTTAGTTATGTTGGATAGCAAAGAAATCTAAGCATACTTTGGTCAAGCTCCTTTTCAAATGCTTGCAACAGCAAGAGGCTACTTCAACATAGGAAAGTGAAGTTTTTTGTAAATAGTTAGGGATGTTTTCTTGATTTTGAGGTTAAAATTCTAGTTACGATAGGGAAATTATTACACTACCTTTTGGCTAACACATATATGTTATTTTTTTAATCATATTGTTGATGAACAATGCTTAAAGTTTGAGTAATTAAGGTATTATTATCTATGACTTGGACGAGAATCATATAGTGGCATAATACATTTCTTGCTAATCATACACAACAATTAGATAGAAAATCCAATTAGGATGCAAGTGTAGAGAATATTTTCTTTCGTATAAGTACAACATAGCTTTGTATAGTATGATCATGTCATGAGCGTTAATGTTTGGTGCTTCACCTTCTTATTTTGAAAGTTTGTATCATGCAATACAACTATAGCACATCCTATGGTAAGATCTAACTTTTGATCATAACCTAGCATATCACATTGTCACAAAAGTGCATTAATGTGAAAACTAGAGGCTGGTGAAGGTAAGACTATGATAATATAGGAACAAAATAATGGATCATAAAAGTATGATAATATTAAAAGAAAAACATTTGAAGTCCAAAGATTTATGTGTTTGGTGAGTTGAAGATTGTACAATATCCTTTGAAATATTATTTTAATGTAATTACTTTTGAGAATTGTTCGATATAATATAAGAAATTTGTATGTAGTTCAACTATAAAACTTCTACGAATACTAGATCACACAATTATGATAAGGGGTAATGTTTGTCAATAAAATAAGATTTTGAAAAATGTATGATATGATATAGGTATAATACCACTACAATACAAAGACATTGAATAAACTTTTTTATATAGTTAATTTGCTTAGTTCCAAGCCATTACAGTTATGATGAACTAAATATAAAGAATGGAAATGACTTTCATAATTTTTGTTGCATTATGACTAAGTGATTTTGATTATACTGTTAGCATCAATTATTCCCATTCATGGATCATATTAAGAGGGATTAAGGGCTTATGAATAATCATGTATAAGTTTCTTTAATTAATTAGCCTAGAAAGCCTTGGTTAGTTTGTTTAGTAAATTCCTTCACTAATGGATGCTTAGCCTACCCTGGTTAAGTAGTAAGACGTATGTTGGTTAGATTTTAGGAAAACCAAGTCATCAAAACATGTAAGAAGGCTAATCGTGAGAAGTTAATAGGTAGAAGAAGAACCACCTATATGCAACAAGAGCAAGAATTATGTTTAAGACTTTAAAGGTGGAAAAGTATACCCTTGGAGAAGTCCTACACATGTTTCATAAGCTAGGAAGATGCTCAAGTCTTTTCACCTAAATCTTAATAGTTTTCAAGTAAACTAGTTGTTTTGATAATGTTTCATATGGATAGTTGTGGTCATGATTGTGATAAGGTATTAAGGAAATAAATAGAGCCATGTTGAATGATATACTTTTTTAATTAGCATGTTTTATTGATTAATTAATATTTTTCAACATGTGGTTTTACTATGCACATGAACTATCCATTAGGTTCTTTTAATTGTGAGATGTGTGCTATGAATTGTTAATATAAGCATGTTAAGTTGTGATCTCTTTCTCACCTATGACTTGGAGAATTTTTTATGAGCTTGAATTAGACACACTTTTATTAATAAAATCATTGAATATTGTTACTACCACAAATATTCTTCAATATAGTGTTAGTTAAGAATACAAGATGGAATAACATGATTACATGTTTAAAATAAATATTTTTTATTAACATGTGCAAATTAAAAATTTTAGCTCAAGATGTAATTCGTTATTATTAATTTCTCAATTAACTAAGACATGGATATTTTGAATTGTATTTAAAAGAATTTTTGAATGGGATGCCTTAATTATTTCATTACTATTCATGTAAAATGTGTTTGGTTAAGCATAAAAAAAGGCTATGTAATATTCCTAGATATGAAAGAATTGATTCTTGATTAGCATTACTCCTTAGTTGAGGAATACTATTATTGTTTTATAATGGAAAGAATTATAAAGTTAATATCTTTAGGTTTCTTATGTCATTATTTGCTGCATGATAACTCTAGTGTGAGTTTTGTTAACATGCTTCTTTAAACATGCATGGTAGAACATTATGTTAAATTTGAACATGCATATTTGATGGGCAAAAGAAAATGCATCATACCTTAAGATCAAATCATATGAAATTTAATGCAACATTCTTTATGAAAATATGTTATGGAAAGCATTAACTAAAAATATTAAAGAATGTAGATAATTATTGTTTTTATTGAAGGCATGATGCTAAGCAAAAACTTACTTCCAAGCACATAGGTTCATATGCTATGTTATTAAGGCTAAGACTTCATATTACATGGAAATTGAATACTATGTTTAGATGATGAGTTTCTAAATACTAATCAATATATATTATGTAATGTCCCAAATTAGGTTTGAAACATATGCTTATGATTATAAATCCTTCTTAGAAAATTGGTAAATTTATTGTTTGTGGAAATTGAATCTTATCGTAGCCCATGAACTTTAGAATGGAATTTATAAACTGAGCTATACCTAAGAAATTCTTATGTGCCAAGTATCTCTTTGCATCAAATAGTCTTGGGAAGCTTAAAACATGGCTTGATTAAATTATTTGAGCCATGGGAGTAAGCCCTTAAGTGATCCCAGATGTGTGATAAAGAGAAAATGACACTCAGTTTCTAGACAAAAAGCATGAAAGGGCTTGAGTTTTGATCATAAAAGAAGGTTATTTTTGTTAGCATCTTAGATTGCTAGCAAAGTGAACTTGGCTGTGGCTATGAGCACTAGGGTTACGGATAGTCTTTCATTAATAAATATTGTTAAGGACTTATTGTTATTCCTTGGTCAGTGTTCAATGAGACCAAAGTTTCTTAGATAAGCATAAATAACGTTACATAATATTTGTAACATAAGGTTAAGCAAACATTATAGCTAAGACATTACATAAACATATGCAAGGTAATCCTTACTTTAGGTTAGGCTTAAGAATTATATTATGTTGTATGAGTCATTGATTGAATGCATTCAGTGGAGCATAGATTATGAACTCTCATATATCGGATAGGTTGGTTAGAAATTTCTACTCTCTCTATATGGAAATATCCATGTCACATAATTGGTGTTCGCTATAAGAGGAGTGCTACATCATGTGGTGAAAGTCATAACAATTGTTAAGTGACATTTTTATGTTTAAAGTCAAAAAGGAATATTGGAATATGTAGTTCTATAGGTAATAGATGATGTGCCATGATATATGGTTTAGAGTACACATGGTTATTCAGAACTCTAAGAACATTGCCACATTAGCCCACGCAATGAACCTTATCATGTTGATGCCACATAAAATAATGTCATAGGAGTTCCAGACGTTGCTCTCACCTTCTTTGTTTAGCGAGAGCACTAGATTGACGGTGGAGCACTATACACCAAACTATTAGTATAATTGTTCTTTTTGAAAGACAAGATATATATTAATATTTTCAAGAAGAAAAAGCTAACACCAACTTATGTGTCTCACACATTTTAGAGAAAAAAGTTTCTTAGACATTGAAATACTACTTTAGAAAAAAAATCTTTATTCTACATTATTTTCTTCAATGTTGTAGTGGATGGTGGATCACGCATGTGTTGTTATTGATTATATTAGTTTAATGAGTTAAAGCATGCTCAACATAACATAATTATCACATATAATCTGTTTTAAGTTGATGTATTTTCTCATTGCAATAAGTTAGCATTTCATCCAATAATGGTATCTAAAAAAGTAAACAAAATCATCTCCACATCATACTAGAGCAAAACTATAATTGACTATGTCAGAGTACCTAACCTCATGAATTGTTCCCTAAGGTAATCAACCTAAAATGGTCAATGAACATTCCAATATTATGTAGTCCATTATTCTACTTCTTATATGAGAACATATGTGTTGAGTTGTTTGATTGGGCCATGCACACAAATGTGGAGATAATAAAATCTTAATAATTCCAACCTCGCTTCATATGGGATAGAAGTAGTACTCAACAAAGTTTGAAAAGTAGGTTTTGTGAATAGTACCATGCATGAATCCTTTTTTAAAAAAAGATGTTCATTGTTATCCATGAAATTTGATAACCAATCCAAAATGAGAAGCATGGAAATGAAATGTCAGCATAATGTAATAATTCATTTTGCTCACTGATTTCATGATGACATCAATGTCTTAGAAGTTAAGTTTCTCATCACTCTTACCCTAGAGCAAATAGATGTTATATTTTGTACGATTAACTAAAACAAGGTAGGTGTGCTTTTTCAATATTTATAAGGGACATGCATTGAAGGGAAACACTATACGCTTCTTATGTTTGGTCATTCTTCAATTGCCTTATTATTTTTTATAATCTTCTTAATATTACGTTTCCCATCTTATAATAAAAAAACCATTTTATTAATATTTTCACAAACTCCAACTTAATTTGTTTAATATTATAAATGAGTTTTTAATGTGATTTTATGTTCATTTGCATTATGTTAATTAATATGTTGTAATCAAGTTCAATCTCCACTATACTATTTTTTCTTTGTTAGCACCATTCTAATGATTTCATAATAGTTTTCGTTATTACCTCAATGGCCATGGTATGACTATAAGAAAGACAAGGTCATAATAAAATAACCTTGATTATCTCAAATGTTACCTTTCGTTATAGATATTTCCTCCTTGCAACTTCCATTAACATTGAGCTTCACCATTTTTGCTATCAAAGACTCAAATAACTTAAATCATTCATTACACTCTTTATTTTAGTAAAAGTGGGTGGGGTCGCAACCCAGCTCCACCATGTATCTACTTCTTTGGTTTGCATTAGAGAGAAACACTTTAATATGTTGTAGTAGTAGTTAATAACTTTTTTGATAGTTTATTTCATTAACTCACTTGTTTTCGACAACTTTCCTATTCCTTGCATTCCAAACATCTAGCATATTAAAAATGCAATGGGATGAGTCACTTCACACCTTATTAAGCTCCCAAGGATTTTGTTTCACCAGCTATTTAAAATATTTATTATGTTATGTAACTTTGCTTGAAAGATTTCTAATGTAATGACAAAGACAAAGGAAGACGATACTCTTTTTGCCATGTGACAAATTACAGAAGCATGACCTAAAAGCTCCTTATTAGTATTGTAAGTACATGTGGATGCCAACTAAATATTGAGTCTATGTAATTCTTCTAGGAAATGCTAACCTTATTTCATATTCCTTAAATTGTTAAAGAGGTCTTGGTGGGGCAATTGAATTTCTATATGGTTTCTTCTATATGGTTTCTCTTAACTACAATATGAAGAACTTTTTTATGATGACATTCCATGCAAGTGGTATGCTGAAAGTCCCCTCTATAGTAATCGTCCAAGTGGAGAACCTTAAATCTACATATCCTTTACTTTAGCCATGCATTTTCATTTGTCAACTTGGTGATTAATATATTAGCAATCATGTATTTATCTTTTGTGAACTTGGCCCAATTCAATGAATTAGTCAGTAACTTCAAGCTTAGCTTAACAAGGAAGGTAATCATAATATCATTTCATTATTTTAGTCCAAAACCATTTTTCATATATAAGAGCAAACTCTTTGTCCATTAGCTTCCTTGTGATGCTTATTAACATCACCAACTTTGCTCATAGAAAGCTATTCATAATTATTCTAATGATGACTATATTTATTTTTGTGGATGCATTATCAATAATGGAAATATTGAAAAAGAATTGAATATACACCTCTCAAAGTTTAATCTAGTACCTATAGATAATAATTTTTGGTTCTAGCCTACCATCTTCTTTTTTTGTTTATCTAGAAGTTTCTAATAATACACCTCTTTTTATATTCTAGTAAATATGACATATCATTGATATGTTATTGGAAGGGATTCATGCTTAAAAATCATGACCTTTCCTATCTTTCTTGTTGATGTTATTTTCATTGCTCTACTAGTGTGTAGATTACTCTTCCATTTATTTAATTAAAGAGCTAACATTCTTAGATAGCTCATTGATTTTATATCTCCTCTACTAAACCTTGTAATTCCATTGACATATCTAAGATGTTAATGGGCAACCTTAAGGTATTACATAATGCAACTCTTTCTTATTTGTAATAAACTCTTTAGTCCCTTGCCAAAACATTTCATGGATAACTTAAATAATAAATGATTGATAGGGTTTAATTGCTTTAACCCCTTTGATGGCTAAAAAACTCTATTAATCTTGCCACTGACCATGATGGAGAGCCATGAGTTGCTTGTGCTACTCAACATTAACCCAATAATTTGTGTTGAAAATGGAATTTTTCTAATATCTTATATAGAAAATCTAATGCCAAGCTATCATATGCACAATTTATGACTAGCTTGAGAATGTAGTTCCTAACTTTAACTTTTGTTTTGACAAAACCAATAAATTCTTTGACAAGAAAAAAATTATCCAAAATTTCAATTCTTTTAAGAAAACTTGCTTATTCAAGAGATATGGTGCTTGGCAGTACTTTGTGAAACCTATATTATAGTTATTTTCATAGAATTTTCACAATAAAATTGCATACACAAAGCAACTTGAAGTCTTTAAACGATCCAATATCTCTATTGTAGGAATTAGTCATAAGTTGGCACTTGTAACACCCTTAGGAATTGAATTTCTAGTTGTGAAGTCCTTTGTAACTGTATTTTTTAGTATTTTTTTTTTCATACATTACCATTAAAGCAATATGATAGTTCAATATTTTCATGAAATTGAAATATCACTTCTTTGATCACCTCCAAAGTGATGTCTTTTGCAAGATGAAACTTGTCTTCTAAAGAGAATAACTTAGGTATGTGGCTTAGTAATTCCTCATCCAATGTGACCTTTTTCAGAATAATGCAAAGCCCAAATTTGTTACACAAGTACCACTTAATGTTTTTCTCATCTATTTAACATTTTTCGATTGGGATATTGAATACCACTAATGTTAAGCTTAGTCATTTTATCCCTAACAAAAAAATGAAAGAATTTAGTATTCTTACCACCCTCTTTATGCCATCTAGTTCTAGCTATCTAACATTAGAATACCTCTTTCTTTCTAAGTCACTCTATGAGCTAGTCATTTTGTTTAATTAGTTCAACCCTTTCATCCTCAAATGCTTACTAGAAATTATTTTCTCTACTATTAAGTCAACCTAATTGCTTGAATGATAATACTAAATGTTTGATGTAGGTTGATATACTAAAATATATTTTAGCTTATTAACAAATGAGATGTGCTTATGTACAAGAAACGTATCCATACAAGAGCTTACCCATTGTGCCTTTTGTTGAGAATTGAAAATCATATAGGAAGTAAGTAAGAACATTTCTAAGAAATCAAGAGCATGTACTGACTTTTAATAGAAAGGATCTTGACCTTATGGAAATGTGGTTTTAATAACTCACATGAAAAGTACTTATGCTGCTGGTGAAGGGGTAAGATACACATAAAATTTGAGATCTTAGAATGCCAAATATGAAATCATATGGTCACATGCATAAACGAGAAAGTTGGTTGTAATGTGTAAATTCCTTGAAAATAAAAAATAATGTTGTTAAGAATTTCCATAATGATTTGAGCCTTTTACTCGCTTTCCCATGGCACCTTTGGAATCATACTATTAGAGTATTCATACATAACATGCCTACATAAAACAAGTTCAGTCATAATACTTTATTGCTTCATTCAATGATTATCTTACGTACAACATTGTGATCACCCATATTTATAGATACCTAAAAGACATAGTAACTTGTTAACATTGGAATACAAAAAGATATTTTGGAATACTAAGTTATACATTTTATAATTTTAAAAGGCCCTTTAGAATTCGAAATGTTGCCAAAAATTAAAATAGAAATAGTTTGAATTCTTCCAAAAAGCTTTCTTTGAAAAGCTACAAAATTAATTGATATAGGTAGACCCAAACAACCTTATGCATTTGAAGCGTTGGTGTTTGAGTGATGAGGTAGTGGGCTACAAGATTTGTGCATGACAGGTGATATAGAATCATTACAGCTTGATGAGTTTCTGTGTATTGATTGGTCAGGATTGTTCGTGGAACTTGTCTGCACATGTTGATGGGGTGACATGGGTTTATGGGTTGGTGTCAATCGAGTAGATCAAAGGGCTTGAGGGGTCAATACAGGTAGAGTGGGCTGCTTATATTGGCATGAGCAGTAGTAATGCTTGATAACAATGATTATAATGATGATAAACAACTACAAATGATGGCAACAATAGTACAAATCTCTATTTTAAACATTATGAAATCATTTGTAACAACATTTTGCATCGACAAAATTACAAAACTATTGTAGAGATGTTTTGCACTAAATTTGAAGTTGAAAAGAATCTAAAAAGCTTATAATTGATCTTCAAATTACTTAAACCATTGTGTAGATGCTAGCAACTTAGCAAATTATTGAAAAGTATACTAAAATAAGCAATAAATAAGGGTTTATCTGACCTCTATAATAACAATAATAAAAGAGACTAAAGTGAAATAGAATAATGAATCTTTGTAAGGCTATGAGTTAGAATAAGAATAGTAAAGCTCTAAGTGGAATCTTTACCCAATGTATAAGATGAAATTGTGTCATCTTTTTCTAATGGGATGACCTCAACTCATTGGAGCCAAGGTGAAATGTTTGATATTACTCAAACTTGTCTAGGTTTAGGAAGTAAAGTTCCTCATCAATAATTCATGTGTCATCAAAGGTGGGATTGATTCACTAATGTCTTAAATTTTTTTTATATCTTTATTGTGCTTGATTCTATGTAAAAACTATTTAGCAATCTAAAATTTACTTTACTTGATCTCTCAACTTAATAGAAGGGGCTAAATGTAGCAGTGGGATAGGCTCACTAGATAACAATGGTGAGGGCTCAAAAGTCTTATTAGGAATTAAGCATAGTTCCCTATAAATTAAAAGATCCTAAAAATTAAATGTAAAACTTATTCCACAATTGAATTAAGTAAAAAAGTAGATGCATTGACACTTAGTTTTATCACAAGCTATACTAGTCCAATTCTTTGGCATGAAATTTCTTGAGGGTTTTCAGTAGGAGTCTCCCAGACCAAACACCGATCATTACACAATCATCATCAACAAATTCTTTAGGATATCTATGTGCTTATGCTAGTCATTTATCTGTCTCATTAGTTAAATTAAATTTTTTTAGCAACATATTTATGTAATAATGACATATGATAAGGAAAAGTCTAAATATTGTAGAAATAATAAGGGCAAGGAAATGAAATCAATTGGATTCTAAAGAAGATTCTCAAAACAAATTTCTTAAGGTCTCAAATTCATTGTTGGATTGTTAAATTCAATTTGTGTCAATTAACGATCCCAAGTTGAAACTTGATCTTTTATTAGGCTATGAAGTAGATGGCATAGAGTTTATTTGACTAATTTTTGTTCATCAAACTAGGGATAAAAAATTTGTTAAAATTTAAGTTTTACCTAAACTAACTAATTTATTTAGTGATGTAGTAAAAGTGGAGGTGAGGTTCTTTAAATTAGATGTATAATATATTCAACATCTCTCAAATACAGGATTTTGCTTAGTAAGTCATCAAGAAATATGTTTAAAAATTTGTTTAGTAAAGGCTGGACCATGGATGGTGGTGTGGGAATAATAAGTCTTCCCTAATTGTCATAAATTAAATGTCGCATCGGCTATATATCTTGCAATCTTAGCTATTGAAATTATACTAAGTAATTTTTCTTTTCCTTTATTTTTTGTTTTTAGAGTATTTGGGTTAAAAATGTTTTTGAGGGATGTCGATGGTATAGCTTGATCTTCTTTCTTTTGTATATGAAAGCTCACATATTGACTCTTCTATTTAAGGTGTCATCTTGGCCATATGACTAAGGTTTTCTTACGCAAAGGCTATATACTTCATTGGGATAACATCACATCATAATTTCTCAAGATATTAACCAAACTTTGGAGGAAGAAAAGACCTTTTTTATATGAAAATTAAAGTCTTGCAATTAAAGTTATGTGTATGGGTGGGTATGGATTGTGAGTATTAAACTTTTCCTTTTGATAATATGATGTGTTATTACATTGATACAGCTACCACTATTTGTAACAATCTTATAGGATTGGTCTTTAATTCTAACGAAGGTACAAATATGATAATTTATCACCAATCATCAATTGGTCTTACTATAATTATAGATCATTTGACAAATGCTATGGGTGGTCCAATATAATAAAGGGTTTCAAATTTTTCTTGTAATTCTTCTTTGGCCTCCTCATTTTGCTGTATAAACTCTTTTTCATCAAATTCAACACTTTTTTGATTGTTCTTCTATGTCTATATGTAGGGGTCTATTAGGCAATAGATTGTGACATGCCATCTCTTATGATAATGCTAATACTCATCTTTAGAACTAGTGGATGGATTGTGTGAGGGCTGAATTTGATGAGTAATAGTTATGAGTGGTTGGGCATGTGTTGCATGTGGAGTAGAAGTAGTAGAACAGTGTGAGTAGAAGCACAAGTTTGAGGGCAAGATATTGTTGAGGAAATCTAACTATTATGAACAACCAATGCTCTAAATCTTCTCAATCATAGGATGCTTTATATGTATTTTGTAAACTAGTAACGCTTCTTGAATATAATTCAGCTTGAATACAATCATTAAAAACAACTCAAAATTGACACAATATTACTTGATCTAGCACTCAGTCGCCACATTTGAAGCTATATTCCTCAAATTTAGTAATGTATTCATTAAAAGTCTTGGAACATTAATATAGATATTATGATTAATCAAAACAATCACCTTAATAAGTGATATGTTGGTGGAAATTTAGCTCACAAGAGAATCTTTAGTTCTTCTCATAATTAGGGTAATGCTTAATCTTTGTCAAAATATCACTTTTCAAATGTGAGCAAGGTTTTTGTAAATTGATAATTTACCACTCGCTAAGATCATATAAATCCAAATAATGCTCCATTCTCATTTCCCAATCTTAATATGCTCTAGGGTCTAAACTACCATCAAATGTAAGGGCTTCTATTTTAGCTATGTTAGCACGATGATAATCATCACAATCTTACCTTCTATCATAAATATTTTGAGTAGTGCAATGCCTATGTCGAACTTTTACTTGGATAGGTTCATTTTGGAGGATATTTCCCTACTTTGGAGTATCTTTTCATAGACTACTTGATCAATGGTTTCCACTTGATCTACTATTTCCATGTTGTTCTAATCTATCCATGCATGTTTCTAAGGCTACTCTTACTCTTACATCGAATGAGTCAGTTCTTGAATTGCAGGTTGTATTAATTTTCTAGGGGTGGCTTTGTTGAATGAGAATAAGATATTATATATTATTTTTTGGACATAGTGGTTAGATGGTTTTGGGTTGGAAATAAAGTTCATAGTTTGGGGTAATAAAGAAAAAGAATATCCAATAAATCATAAAATATAATAAAGAATTTTTGAATCATTAAACTTGGATATATATATATATATATATATATATATATATATATATATATATAAATATATATATATATATATTAAAACTTTTAAGAATTAAAAATAAGTGCATAGAATTAAAATGTAATTGTTTAATGACAAACTGAAATTAATATATGTTCTTAAAGCTAACTATGCTATAATACAAAGTTAATCTAAGGTGATATGCCTAAACTTATTTTACCTCATATATAATTAAGAAGTACCTAGTTTTAAGCAGTATAACCATATAAGGGCAAACCAAAAATGCTCTATTTTTAGGATACAAAATCTTTTAATCATCAAGCCAGTACTTTTTCTAGAGGTTAAAAACTTGCATCTTTTTTTAGCATAAAGTATCTCAACTTAAAGGAAAAGTTGTTTTAATAACCCACAACCAATGTAATAATGTTGGTGGTGAAGTGACAAGGTACAAACATAAGGGGAGATCTTAGAATTGTAAATAAGAAATCACATGGTCTTGTGCACAAACTAAAAAATTGGATCCAATGAGTGAATTTCTTAAAAGTTAAAAAAAGTAGTTACGAACTTCCCTTGTGATTCTGACACTCATGTGAATGTTGGATAATAGGTTATGATCATCTTTTTTGTGTCTATCATACTCTTTCTCACGACACCTTTAGAAGCACATTATCAAATTATTTGCAACACTCGTATCAAACGAGATTGCTGATAACACTTCATGACTTCATTTGTCTTATTTATAACATGGTAAGCACCACAACTTATAAAAAAATTTGAGGGTTCAATAGTAATTTAATAACATAAAAATATGAAAAGGTATTTGGGAATACAAAGGGACACATTTAAGAATTCTAGATGTTTTATCAGAATTTCAAAATTTAGCAAATATTACAAATGATATACTTTGAATTGTACAAATCAATTTTGCTTCAAAAGATATAAAATCAATTTATATAATAGTTTACAAACATGCCCATGTGTTTCTTGTAGTGATCCTATAATCATTTAGGCGGCTGGCTGTGCAATCGTTGTGTTGATGATTTAGTCATTTTTGTGCATTAGGTCTATGCATGTTGATAGCTAGCATAGGATGATGGATCAGTACTGGTTGATGGTATCAACTAGTTCAAAGGGTTCACATGGGTCGAGTAGGCAATGAAATTTAGAATGGGTAACAATAATGGTAGGAAAAAAATGACAAATGTGCGGTGGTAATGAAAAATGTTAATAGCCAAATTTCAAGCTCTTTTAAAATTATTTACAACCAAAATTTGTGCTGCTAGAATTACAAGAATATATTAAAGATGCACTGTACTAAATTTTAAGATGAGGATATCCAAAAAGATGAAAATTGAAATTAAAAGGATTAAACTAATGTGTTAATGGAAATAAGATAACAAACTAACAAAAACTAAACTAAAATGTGCAATAAACTACTTTAGTTATAATTGGCTTTTTCAATGATAATGATAATAGAGACTAATAAGAAAATAAATAAGTCAATCTTGGCATGGCTATGAGTCAGAATAGAACTAGTAAACCTCTAAATAGAAGGTATGCATAACGTATTGAGTGCTACTATGTTAATGTTGATTAACTCTATTCTTTTGGGCATCTCGTCAATCTTCTTAATTTTAATTCTATGGTTTCTTTGCCAAAAAGGCATCTTGGAGTTACAAACTTTCAACAAACAAATAAACAAATTGTTGAATGCATGGATCACTATTTTGGTACATGAATTAAATTTATTATTGTTTCGTCTATAATTTTAAAGACTTTTTAGCTTCGATGTGCTCCTTGTAATGTTGTTCTATATATCAAACCCTCCATTTATGCTTCATTTAAATCTCTTTGTCTAAACTAAGTTAAAATCATATAGATAAGGTTGCTTAAAGTAACCTCCCTATTTTTCTTACCTAAAGCCCTTCTTAAAAGCAATAATCATTTGAGAAATTGCTTACAATTGTTTTTCACTCATTTTTTTTTGTCAAACTAAGTTTACCCTTTTTTATGTTCATGCATTTATTTGGATCTCCATTTGAGAAATAATAATTGTTAGAGCTTTCTACCTAATTAGAACTTTGGTATTAAGATTTATTCTCCCCAACATTATATTACGGAGAGATTACGAGTTTTGTGAATGGAAGCATAAGATACTAATAAGACCACTATTTATTATTCACCATTTTATTTTATTTAATCAGAGTTCATTCTTAGACAATGGGACTTGAATTTCATATGTTGTGTTTATACTAGCGAGAAGAGTGACCCTACTTACAACATACTAAATAGCAATTAGGTTGATTGTCATATTATTTCCTTTGTAAGAATCCTTTTCAACTACTTCCTTTTTGCATAATTCAAAACCATTTTAGTAGTTCGTTTAAAAAATCTACTTCAACATCATCTTTATCCACCTTTACATAGGTTTTATTTAGAGTTGTAGCATCCACCTTAGTAGATTTCCCATTATTATAGCAATGGAATATAGAGCCACCTTGTTGAGTAATTTATTTGGTAGGTTCTCAAGTGATACTCCTTCTAGAGGTCAAAACAACTCAGTATTGACATGAAAATTTGGATGCCATAAAGAGGGTCCTCAAGTGAGACTCCTTCTAGCCCTTCTCAAGTGAGACTCCTTCAAGAAGATTCTCATTTGAAATCTTCCATATAACAAAAACCAAAAATAGTAAAAATCCTCTTTGTTCTCAAATGTAATGAGGACATGATTATTATTTAGCAATCCAGCTTTTATTTCACTTTGGAACCAAGTTTTTTTAAAAGCCCTATGTATGATTTCTATGCTAAGCAACCTATATGAGAATTTTTCAATAAATGTTAGCATAAATGACTAACTAGTTTCCTTATTTTAACTTGTTGAATGATAATTTCTTCTTCCCCTTTGATTATCATTGCATATTTGATTTTGATTGGTGATAGACTTTTAGGTTTACCAAATACCTTAGTGGATTAGAGGTTATGGAAGAGAAAGCCCACTTGAACTAGAAATTTATTTGAGTAGCCTAGAAGTTCGATTGATAATATAAATTAGCATGAGGCCATCAAATTAGTTTCAAGATCAACCTATTAATTAGTAGACTACCAAAGAAACCTCCACTATGACGTAGATGACTTTGCTTATCACCTGTTGCTGAACTACCATTGTTGATAACTTGTTGCTTATAATATGTCACCCATTAAGTAATGTAAAAAGTATTAACCCCATACCATTTTATTAACTTGCATAGTAGTTAGAGATGCACCAAATAAAATTTTATATTTAGTGTTAATTAAATGTTGCTATTATAGATAGAAATATATAAATATTTATGCATATGTATATATATATATGCCTTTTATTACTTGTTAGATTTAAAGAATGACACAAGGCTTCCCTCTTGTGCTTCTTTTCTTACTCTTGCCTTATCTTTCTGAAGGTTTAGAGACTTTTGAGAACATTAGAGTTCATAAATCTATTGGTTGACGTTCTTTTTTCTTTTATGATTCGTAGTAGTTAAGTTATTATTTCTATTCATTATTATATGTTGTTAACATTGATGGATGTTAGAGTATGATAAATTCTTATTAGTGAACCCTACCATTTACCTTTTTTCGTGCTCACTTCAAGTTGTACTTGTTTATAAGGTCATTGGAGTTTTTGTTGGTTATATTTTTAACTCAAGGATCATAGTTCTTTAAGTATTTGACTTATATCATTATGTTAATATTCTAACATGTACAATTACATTATTGGTACAACGAGGGATATTAAGAACTTACTACTTTCATGGGAAAACAATTGCTAAAGTCTTAGTGGAATAAGAAAATCTACATAGGGAATAGTGATATGCTTGGAGAAACCTCAAAATAAACTCAAATAAGTTAGTATAAAGGAAACTAATTAACTTTATTACAACACTTTTCATAACTTACTGAGCACAAATTTCCTACATTACAAAGATAGTATGGAAAAGATTTAAATAGTGAGTGAATATCTTTCTAACCAAGATGAAATGTGAAGATTACAAATGATCAAAATGTAGTTAAGAAATATTTTGTTAGAGAAAATGTCCTAGCAAATTCACAAATTTGCAGCAACAAGTGCTCTTGTTCTTCCTTTTAAAGATATCTAAATGAAAGTATGAGTCTATATGTAATTAAAAAAGTTGTTATTCACATTTCTTTATGAAGTAAGCTCTATTTTAGAAGTTATAATGTCATAACAATTTTGTTTACAATATGATCAATATGGTATTAATAATGTTGTGTTCATGCTATTATGATTGAATAAACTTGTAATAATTCAAAAAAATGAAGCACCCAATGAATTACCTATACCACCCATGTCTATTTGTTATGTATAAATCATATAATACAAGTGTGTCACAAGAGATTGTAAAATATGTGTAAAACACATCGCACATTATTAAAAAAACCTCTCAAGTTTTCAAAACATTGTCATGCGGAATCATGGAAACTGTACTAGAATAATCGCCTTAAGGTAGACATGTGTTGAAGTTGTTTAAGGATTGTGCACATCTTAATACTAGATCATTTTTGTACAATGAAATATTGCAGAAACATGCAACACTATAGTGATTTTATGCACTTTGTATAACTATGATAGTTTAATTGTGTAATTAGGATGGTATGTGCTTTTGTAGCATTGGCTTATGATATTATGATAAATTTATTGCATATATGTTCGATGTGTAAACCGTTGTTATATGAATTATTACAACTTTTTGTTGTTCTAGGCTTGTGATAATTCTACACATATGCTCTTGAAACATTTATGTATGATTCTATTATGATGATTTTTTATCCTATCATTTTAATACTTCTTTACAAGAATCTAAAAATGATTCCATCATATTGCATGATTAATGAAATTGTTGTGTATACAAATCATTAAGTTTACTCATACATGTCTAACATCTAGTATCACAATGTTTGATATTACTATAAATAGTCTATTTAAGTGATAATGGTTTTCATACCATTGCTATTAGACCATAATGTATCAAGAAGATTTACATGAGGTATAATGGCTCATTCAAAAGAGCCTTACAACAAACTAAAATGAGTCAACACAATGGAAACTACATAAGTTTGTTATAACATTTTTCAAATTTTTTAAGCACAAATGCTATACCTTATAATAATAGTGTAACAAAGTTCTTACTACTGAGTATCAATTTTACCAGCCATATAGAAATATGAATATTTCAATAAAATGATAAAAATTAAGATCGCAAAGAATTAGCTAGAGAAGATATCCATGTAAATTCATATAATTGTAGCAACTAGGACTCTTGTTCTTTCTTTAAATGATAAGTGTATTGAAATATTAGCTTCTTTTCAATTGGGAGTCATGTTACTTATATTTCATCACTAACTAAACCCTATTTTATAAGTTATAATAGCTTAGAGTTTTTTCTTACAAAGAGATTCATTACTTGTTAGTAGTATCACCTTTGGTTCATGCTCTTATGATTAAATATTCATAAAGCTGTGATAAGTTAATCAAATGGATCATTTAATGAATTCCATATATTATCCAAGTATTTTTTTTATATTCAAATCATATCATCCAAGTATAATATTGGCTATTTCATAAGATAATGCATGTATGTAACACATTCTTAAAAATGTCTTAGATTTTCTAATCCCTAATTTCTCTTTCTCCTTTATCTCTCAGCATCTATCTCTTTTCACTCTTCTTTCCTTCTTACCCATCTTTCTTCTCAATCTCCTTAAGGAACATTCCAATCCTAATTCTCTCTTCCTTTCTCAATCCTTAATCACCAAAATCTTCCAATTTTCTTTTCTTTTTATTTCGTTAAACTAATTTTCAAATTGTTCACTCCCACTTGTTCCCCATATTTATATTCTTTCGTATCATTGTTTCTTAAGAGTTTAATCCATTCTTTTCTATTGTTATCACTTTATCTTTCTCCATCTATCTCTTAATCTATATTGTTTCTATTTTTTGTTTATCTTTTTATGTTCCCTCCCTCTTCTCTTTCTTTCCTTCTTACTCTTTATATCTATCTCTTTGTGTAAGTATTTTGTAAATATGCCTTTTCTCAACCTTTCCTTACATCACTTTTTGCTTTATCTTTTATTTTTCTTTTCTCTTTCTTATTTCCCACTTTTCTCTATTTTCTCCTCTCTTTGACACTCCATTTTTCTCCCTTTGACTTGATATCTCTTTATTTATCTTTCATTTTTTCTCCATTTCAATTTATCCTTAAATTATCTATTCCATCTCTATTGTACTCTTTCTCATGGTTGTTATCTTCTCCTTATGCTATCACTCTTCTTTCATGGTCTTCTCTCCCTTTACCTAATTCTTCATTTTCTTTCTATGTCTCTACTTCGACCTCTTTACTCATCAAAGTTTTTTTATGTTTTCATGTCGCTTTAATTCCTATCTTGACCTTTTATTTTATATACTATACCTTTCTTCTCCCACTGTATTTATTGACCTCTTTATGTCTTTGGTCTCTCTATCTATTAGTCTAATTTTTTGTCTTTGACTTTCTTTCACTTAATCACTTTTCAATTTCCCTCACCTCACAACTTTTTATATCATCCCAACCTCATCCTCAATCACTCATTCTTTCTCATTTCGTTATCTGCCAATATTCTCTATTAGTTTTACTCTCATTACTTTTCTCTTTAATATCATCAATACCATTCCTACAATCTATTGCTCTCTATTCTTTTCAACTTTTATATCCATCATTCTTCTTCTCCTCTAACAATTTCTATCAACACTTTGCACTCACTTCTCTCTTCCTTTCTCTTCTCTTTATTTCTATTATCACACACCTATTTACTATCTTTTATCTCCAATTTCATTCCTCCCACATCTCTTCTATTATATATCTAATGTGCTCCCCATTACCTCTATCCCTTACCTCTCTATATTTTGTCTCTCTATTTCCATCTATGTTGTTTATTTATTTCTTCATCATTGTAGTACCTCTTAATCTCTGTTCTCTCTCACACTCTCTTCTTTCACCACTCTATCTTTACTTTTTTGCTCTCACTATCTATTTTCTTTTACAAATCTCGCATCTCCAACTCCATATCTTCTTCCTTTTTATATTGATTTATCTCTTTTTCTTATCACTCATCTATCACTTTGCCTCTCTTTCTTGTAACATCACAATCTCTTCATGTCTCCATCTCTAAATGCCTTGTTTTCCATAAGAAAACTCTTCCTAACATTTTATCTATTACATTATCACTCGACCTCTCTCTTACATTCTCTATTTCACACTTTTCTTTCTTCCCCTCTTTATCTCTTTTTCTAGGTTCACTTCTTCTCTATCATACTCACTCTCCTTCTTCTTTCTTCTACTTCTAATCTTCTTTAATCTCTTTCCTCTCACTTTCTTACCTTATTCTATTTTCCTTTAAGCTTTTCTTCTTCCTAACTCACTTTCTTTTTTTCTCTTACTCTCTCCACTAACTCTTTTATATCTATTTCCTTTTGCATCTCTCACATTATCTTCTCTATATATCAAACTCAATTTTTATCTTGTTTAAGTCAAACTCTTTACCTATTTCAAACTTCCATCATTTTTGTTTCTCTATTTTTGTTAATAATACTTTCTTTACTAGACTATCTAGCATTTTGTCCAGATCTTTTAAAAAATTCTTTCTCAACTCACTCTTTCTAATCTAACCTCCACACTTTCACTCCACTAAATTCTATACATTGATGCTTCCCTCCTCTCTTATCCCATTTCTAATAGTCTATGATTATCTCTTTTTTTTTACCTTTCTCCATCACTTTTTGTTTCTCTTTACACTTTTACTTCAATTTCTCTCTCCTCCTCTCCAATATCTTTATAACAATCTCTTCTATCATTTCTCTCACTTATTCCCTTTCCCAATTTGTCATGCACTCTCTATCTTAATCAAATTATCACATACTATTATCAATCACTTCTCTTATAACATTCTCAATTTTTAATTAGCTAAAAATATTTTATTTCAACATCTCTCATGCATTCGCTGTTTCACTCTAATTTCTTTACACCACAATATCACAGTCTGTCTTTTTTCCTTATTTCATGCTTCTCTAATAATGTTCTCCCTCATTATTTATCTCTCTTCACTTTCTTTCTTTGTCCATTATTTTCTCCATAATTTTTTTCTTTTAAGCTCTTCTCCCTCTTTTCTCTCGAACTCTATATACTAAATCTTTACAATCACTTTCCTTTCCCCTATCTGTCTCTTTTTCTCTTCTTAATATATTTCCCTCTATTTATAACTCATTTATGTCAAAGTTTTGGCTATCTTTTCTCTTCATCTTTTTTTATCTCATTAAGATTTCTCTCTTTAACACACTATGTACTATCTTCTCTTTTTCTTTCACACTTCCACATTGTCTCCTTCTCTATATCTATTTATATTGCTCTATTTAAACCTATTTTCAATCATCTTTTACTCTCTTCCCTTATCTCTTCCTTATCAGTACATCTTTTTGTTCTATCAATTGATGCTTCTTCCCACACTTTTCCTTTAGCCTCAATCTCAATTATTATCTCCTTGTCATTCTACTTCAGTCCCTCCCTCACCTCGTCTCTCTTCACTTCTATATTTGTTTTTTCTACCTATTCCACTCAACTCATATATCAATCTCTTCTGTCTTTCTCTCTTGCTCACTCCCTTTCTCTCTCCCTCATGCTAACATACATTCACTCTTTTATTATCTATCGCCCACTAATATTTTCCTCTTTTCTCTTAAGATTTTTTTCTATTTATCTAGATATACTTTATTATTACTTTATTTCTCTCCTCTCTTAGCTTTTTTCCTTTTTATCTCTTTTTCTTTCTATCTTGTTTTCTATTATTCATTGTATGTCTACCTTCAATATGTTATTTCATAAGAAAATTTAGAAATAAATTTAGAAACATGATATGAATCAAAATAAGAATAATAAGTTAAATAAATTAAATGTAGTAAACTAATGTATATAAATTATTAATTCTTGTTCAATTAAAATTTAGAAACTTTTTTATAGCTATTAATAGTTATCAAAATCACTTTTAGTTAACAAAAAGGGCAATTACAAATTCTTTTTACTATTATAATAAATATTATTTATAAATTAAAGTAGATCAAGTAAATCTACTTTGAATAAAATAATTTCATTATATTAAAAAAATATTTATTATTGTAATTATAATAAATAGTGGATTTTATTGCACCTTTTTTATTTAAAAATGTTTATGAAATAATAAATTTTTCATAATAGTTATAGGATAATATCCATTAATTATTCTTTTATTATTAACAATAATTACTATTATAAATATTAGAAATTTTAAAAACCATAAATATATATTATGAGTTTTAAAAATATATTAATGGACAATTATTAAAAAATTATTATAATCATTAATAGTTGATTTGATCACTTAAAATAATTATATTTTTTCTTATTAATTGTTTTTCATCCTTTTAATTTTTTGGTTTCCTTCCATTTCATTTATTCCCTCTAATGCCTTTTTATTGTTCTATGACATGAAATATTTCATATTTAATTTTACTCATTTTTTATTTTCTCTTTTTTTTCTAAATTTCTTACTTTATTTTTCTCTTCATCTTGTTAATTATTGTGTTCTACATTTTCTTATTCTTCTTCTTGTCAATAATAGCAACAATGATAGTAAATATTCATATTTTCAATATTAATTATTTTCTTAAGAAGATTAAAGTTATAATTCAAATGGGACTAACTTTTTATTCTTAAATTATAGTTAGATCAATTTTTATCCCTTATGATCAATACCAATAGTAAAAGTTGTTATCTACATTTCTTAAACAATTATTCAAAATAATTAATTATAATTGATAAGATTTATAATAATTAAGAATTAGATATTTAACTAATTAAATATGATTATAGAGAAATGATTATCAAATTTAAATAAGTATTTATGCTAATTAAAATTACTTTATTAGTTGATATTGAATTGTAAATTAAATGACACATTTTAAATAGTAAGAATAATTAAATAGAATTAATCTCAACATAATTACAATTTAAAAAATTATTCTAAAGGATTATAATGGTAATTAGTAATTGCTACATTTATTACAAAAAGTTGACATAATAGTTATTCTTTTTGAATTTTTTTTTTTATTATAACATTAATTAATAATTTTTGAAACTTTTTAAAAATTACTATTAATTATTTTATTTTTTATATTTTTTTGAACAAAACAATATTGCTTTAGTAGATAAATAATTAATTTTTCTTATTCTTTCTCTGTTAAAAATATTATTCTCACTTTCTCTCTTAATCTATATCCCTTTGTCCAAAACTTTCTCTCAAACAAAATAATTGTGACTTTCTCCATCACATTCTTTATCATAGTCTCAATCAAGTTTTTCCCAAAATTGTCTCTTTTTTCTTGAACTTCACATTCATAAGTTGTTCTTTTTTTATTACTTCTTTTCTCTTCTTTTCCTTTTTATCATTACTTTAGTGTCTCCTTTTAAAACTATTTTTTTGATTTGTCTCTCTTCCTTTTTACCTATCATTTAATCTTAATATTTGTCTACCTCTTTATCTTTCTTTTCTTTTTCTCTTTAAATAAAAATCTCTATCAATGTCTTGCTTTTTCTTTATGATTTATCGATCACACTCTCTTCCCTTCCTCTTTCTATCTTTTTTTATGTTGCATACCATCACTTAGACCTTCTGTCCCATATATCACCTTCCCTTATTTGCAATTTTTTCTCTCCACTCTTACATCTCCCTTTTTTATCTCATCTCACAACCTATACCTCTTTTTTGAGCTATATCTTCTCTATGTAACTTTGCACTACCTACTTTACAATTCTCTCACAAATCTATCTTTTCTCTAGCTCTCTTCCTTAATATATTTTCTTTATCTCTCTTTCTCTCTAATTTTCCTTTACTACCAAACTATGACTTTATTATCTCTTTTTGTTGATCTCTCCATCATTATCACATTAACCCACAACACTCTCAAATAGTAGCTCTAGTCAATCTCTTTTTGGTTCACTCACTCTCCTTGTTTTAAATTCTATTAATCCTCTCTCTTTTATCCATCAATCATAGCTATGTCTTTCTTTTCTCAATTTTCTTTGTCTTCTTTTAGGTCTTTCCTTAACTCTCATTGGCTCCTTATTTTATTCACCTTCCCTTTGCCTCATTTCCCTTTCTCTCTCCACCATTCCAACAACTTAAACTTTCTTTCTCCATCTTCTCTCTCTTTTGAAATCTTTCTCATTTTTCTAATTATTTGTGTCATTGACTTGGCTAATGCCTTACTATACATGTCTATCTCCTCTTTGTACAATCTATTTGAACTCTTACTATGCCTCTCTATTTTTTCTTCTAGTCCCTCCTTCTGTCCACTCTAAAATTCATGCTCTTCACTTTTTTACCTCTTGCTCTCTCACTCTTCCATTCTCTCTTTTTAACTTGTACCATTCACTCTAAATTTTGTATTTAACTCTATTTGTCTCTGTAAAACTCACTTTTAGTCTTTCACTTGTATTCTTACTTTGTTTCTTTATCTATCATTTATATATCTATTTTTTTCTGTTATCTATCTCAAAATCTATCTCATATTCAATCTCTATTGCACTTAATCTTAAACTTTTTTTCTCCCTTCCTTACCTCTTCTTGCACCCTTCACTATCTCATTTTTCTCTTTGTCATTATCTCTTCCCACTCTTGTTTCCTTCTCCATCTTTCAACACAATCTCTCTAAGGCCCTTTCCAATTCTAATTATCTGTTCTTTCTCAATCCTTAATCACCAAAATCTTACAAATTTCCTTTCATTGATCACTCACTCTCACATTGTTCACTTCCACTTGTTCCACTTTTTTCATTTCTTCCCTATCATTGTTCCTCAAGAGTTGTCCTTTCTTTTTCTTTTTTTATCTCTTTATCTTTCTTGATCTATCTCTTAATTTGTATTTTCAATTTCTTTTTTATCTCTTTATTTTCTTTCTCTTTCTCTCTCTTCTCTTCCTTTTCTTCTTACATAATATATATATATATATGTCAATTTCTACAAATATTTTGTTTCTCAACATTTTCTAATATCTCTTTTCACTCTATTTTTTATTATTCTTTTCCTTCTCTTATTTCTAACATCACTCTATTCTCTCTCTTTTTATAATCCCTTTTTCTCTATATTTTCTTTCGGCTTGATATCTCTTTATCTGACCCTCACTTTGGCTCAATTTTTTTCTTAAAGTATCGAGTCCCTCTCTGCTGTATTCTTTATCATATTCTTTATGTTCACTTTATATTATCACTATTCTTTCATGGCCTTCTTTCTCTTTACCTTATTATTCACTTTCTTTCTATCTCTCAACCTATATTACTTTACTCATCAAATGTTTTATGTTTGCATGTCTCTTTAATCTCTATCTCAAGCTTTTATTATATATACTATACTATGCTTCTTCTTTTGCATTTATTGACCTCTTTACCTCTTTGATCACTATGTATTAGTCTAATAAATTGTCTTTGACTTTCTTTCTCTTGATGACTCTTCACACACCACGATCTATCCTCTTTCTATATCATCTCAACCACCTTCTGATTCACGTACTCTTTCTTTTTCTGATATCTCCCTATATTCTCTATTACTTTATACTCTCATTACTTTCTCTTTAATATCATCAATCCCATTCCTACTATCACTTGCTCCTCACTACTTTTTATCTTCTATTTCACCATTATTCTACCTCTCTAATAATTTTTATCAATAATTTGTCACTCTCTACTCTTTTCTCTCACTCTTTTATCTTTTTGTCTTACTGTTGCTCTTCTATTTCATATCTTTTGTTTGTAATTTCTCTCTTCCCTTCATCTCTTATCTTATATCCCTGATGTGCTCTCCATATCCTTTATCTCCATAAATCTTGATTTTTTTGTATCTCTATCTCTGTCTATGTTCTTTATTTATTTCTCTCTTATTGTCTAACTATTTCTCAATTTCTTTTCTCTTTAACACTCTCTCGTTTCAGCACTCTACCTTGTTTTTTTTGCCTCTCTATCTACTTTATATTATATATCTCACATCTCCATCTCTTAATATTTTATCTCTTCTCGATATTGCTTTATCCATTTTTCTCATCACTCATCTATCACTTTGCCACTCTTTCTTATATCTTCGCAAACTCTTCATGTGTCCATCTCTAAATGCCTTCTTTCCCATAAGGAATCTTTATTTTTCACTTCTATTTGTTCCTTTTTGTCCCTCTTTGTATTTTTTACTTGTTTCACTTCTCTTATATCATGCTCACTCTCTTTTCTCTTCTTTGTTCCATCTTTAAACTTCTTTAATCTCTTTCCTCTCTCTCTTTTACAATCTTCTATTCTCCTTGAAACTATAGTTCTTTCTAATACTCTTTCTTTCTGTTTCTCTCTGAATCTCTCGATAAACTATTTTATATCTTTTTCCTTCCCATCTCTCCTGTTACCTTCTCTCTATATCTAACTCAAGTTTTGTCCCATTTAAATAAAACTCTTGAGTTATCTCAACTTTCCATCATTTTTGTTTCTCATTATTTTTTGTATATAATACTCTCTTTACTATTCCCTCTTTTATCTAACTCTCCTTTTCTATTCCTTTTGTCCAGGTGTCTTAACAAATTCTATCTCAACTCACTCTCTCTTCTTTTATCTCCACAATATCACACCAACTAATTCTTTAATTTGATGCCTTGTCCCTCACTTATTCTATCTCTAACAGTCTATGATTATCTCTTTCTTACCCTACCTTTCTCCCTCACTCTCTTTCTCTTTATCTTCGATCTTTTATTTCTTTTTCTCTCCCTTCAACTCTTACATCCTTATAACAATCCCTTCTATCTTTTTCTCACACTTATTCCCTCTCTCACTTTATTAGGTACTATCACTAGCAGATTATCTTTTACTATTTTTTATCACTTCTCTTGTAGCATTTTCTATTTAAATTTTTTTCCAAAAAAATTTATGTCAACCTCTCTCTTACCTTTTTTTATTTCAATCTACTTTCTTTACTCTTCCATATCACACTTTATCACTTTTCCTAGTTTCACTTTTCTTTAATCATATTGTCCCTCATTGTTTTTCTCCTTTACTTTCTTTTTTAGTCCATTATTTTCTCCATAATTTTGTTCTTATAAACTCTTGATTTTCATCTCTTCTCTCTCAGTCTCCACTAATTCTTTCCAATCACTTTCTTTTCCCCTCTTTCTATTTCTCTTTTCAACATATTTCTCTCTATTTATATCTTAGTTATGTTGAAGTTTTGGTTATTTTTTCTTTCCATCTTTTCTGTCGCTTTAATCTCTCTCTCTAATACACTACCTACTATCTTCTCTTAATCATCCTCACTTTGATATTTGCTTCTTCTCTATAATTCTTTATCTTGCTTTAATTAAACTTATTCTCTCTCATCTATCTCTCTCTTCCCTAGTCTCTTCTTTATTAGTCCTCCATCTTATTCTATTTATTGAAGCTTCTTCCCATTCTCTTCCACCAGTCTCAATCTCAATTATTATCACTTTCTCATTCTACCTCACTCTGTCACTTGCTTTGTCTCTCTTCACTCTTATGTTTTTTCTATCTTTTTGTCTCAACTCTTCATATACCAATCTCTTCTATCTTTCTCTCTTCCTTTTACCTCTATGTCACTCTACTATACATTTTCTCTTTTACTATCTATCTCTCACTAATATTTTTCTCTTTTCTCCTACTCTTCACTATTTTTATTTATCTAGATATACTTTATTTTTACTTTAATTCTCACCTCTCTCATTATTCTTTTTTTTCACCCTTTCTCTTCATCACTTCTTCTATCATTCATTGTTGTCTACCTTAAATATCTTATTTCTTAAGACAATTTATTGATAGAATTAGAAGCATGATATGAATTAAAATAAAAATACTAACATAAATAAATTAAAATTTGTAAACTAAAGTATTCCAATTATTAATTATTATTCTATTAAATTTAGAAAGTTTTTTTATAATTGTAAATAATGATCAAAATCACTTGTAGTTAATAAGTAATGTAATTACAAATTATATTTAAAATTATAATAAATATTTTTTTTTATATAAAAATAAACAAAATAAATTTATTTCATATAAAATAATTACATTATATTAAAAATAGATTTTTGCCATTGTAATTATAATGAAAAATGAAATTTATTACACTTTTTGAATTTAAAAATTTTTATAAAACAATTAATGTTTCATAATAATTAAAAACAAACTTATATTAATTATTATTATATTTTTAAAATTAATAACTATTTAAAATTATCAATAATACAAAATTAAATAAAATATAAATATTATATTATAATTTTTTTAAAAAAATAAAAATTAGTGAACAAAAATAAAACGTATCATGATAATCATGAAAACTATTAGTAATAATTTAAAAACATTATATTTATTCTTGTTAATAATTGATATTCTTATTCATCCTCCATTCATTATTTTTGGCCTTCTTGCACCTCATTTGTTTCTTTTAACTACTTTTATTATCTTATTTATCTTTGAAATATTTTGCAATTAATTTTATTCATTTCCTATTTCTTTTTTTATTCTATTTTTTTACTTTTATTATTCCTTTCTTCTAGTTAATTGATGTGTCCTATATTTTCTTATTCTTCTTCTTGTTAATCATCTTTTTATAATACCCCTTCAAGATTTCTATTGCATAATCACATCATTGTTTTTAAGAATATGTAAAAAGTAAAAGAACAAAATAAAATTATTATTACTTTTTTACCATATTTTTTGAAAAGGGGAATTAATTATTTTAATTATAATTATAATTTTAAAATTTATTGGAATAATTTAAAATGTTATTTTATTTTTAATTAGTAAGAATAAAATAATAGTAAATTATAAATTTATTTTACTTTTTAACCTTCTTTTTATAGTTAGTTCTTATTCATTTTTTTTATTTTTTTGTATTATAATATTCTTTTCTACAGTTGGAAAAATATGAGAAAAAAATATTTTTTTTTATTGTTTTAGGTAAGTTTAGAATAAAGTTATTAACTATTTTCATTTTAATTTAATAATTAATAAAATTCCTTTTTTTTCTTTTTTACTATTATCAAGAAAAAACATTTATCATTTAAATTTTAAATTACAAGGTTATGAATAAAGTGATTATTTTTTTATTCTTCATAGTTATAAATTTTTTTCTTAAGACATTTTAAGCATAGTAATGGCTAATGTTCAAATTTACTTATAATTATAATTCATGTGAGAATAACTTTTTTATACCTAAATGATAGTTAGAGCATTTTTTATTTGTTATTGTCAATACTAACAATAATAGACTTTTTTATATCTAATTCTTAAACATTTATTCAAAATAATTAATTATTATTAATAGGAAATATAATAATTAAGAATTAGCTATTTAAAAAAGTAAAACTTACATAAGAATCAAACAATTATTAAATTTAAAAATTAATTATTCTAATAATATCACTTTATTTGTTAATCACAAATTATAATTTGAATGACATATTTTTAAAAAGTAAGAATCATAAATCAAAATTAATCTTAAAATGTTAGAATTTTAAAAATTATTCAAAAGGATTGTAATGGTAATTAATAATTACTACTTTTATTAAGCATACTCGATATAATGGTTATTGTTATTAAAAAAAAATTGTTACAACATTAATTAATAAGTTTAAAGAAATTTTAAAAATTATAATTAATGATACTAATTTTTATATTTTCATCACAAAATAATAATCTTATAAGATTAATAATTAATTCTTCTTATTCTTGTTCTATCTCTCTCTAATATTATTCTATCTTTCTCTCTCTATCTGTGTCCCTTTATTCATGACTTTTCTCACAAAATATTTGTGCTTCTCTCCACATTCTAGTCGTAGCCTCTATCAATTTTTTTCGAAAATTGCCTCTTTTTTTCTTCAACTTCTTGAGCTATTCTTTTCTTATTTCTTCTTTCTCAATTAATGTGCTCTTTATCATTTGGTTAGTGTGTCTCTATTTAAAACTATTTCTTTGCATCTCTCTATTCCATTTTGTCTCTCTTTTAGTTGTAATGTGTGTTTACCTCTTCATCCTTCTTCTCTTTCTCTCTCTAAATAAAAATCTATATGAATGTGTCACTTTTTCTCTATGGCTTATCAATCTCTCTCACCTCCCTTTCTCCTTCTATCTCCTCATAGTTACATATCATTTACTTAGTCTCTTTATCATGTATATCACCTTCTCAAGTCTGACATTTTTTATCCCTTATATCTCCCTTTTTTATCTCATTCTCACAACCTATATCTCTTTTTTTGCATTAATTCTTTTACGATTCTCTCGCAAATCTAACTTTTATAATTCTCTTCTCTTTTTCTTCACCATTTTGCCACCCATCACACTAGACACATTCTCACTTCCCTTATATTTCTTTCTTACCTTGTGTGTTCTCTCACTAGATTCAGTATCTTTGCCACACTTTATTTTTTCCTTCTCTATCATAGACTTTATTGTCACTTTTCTTGATCAGTACATCAATACCTATTATCCCTCTACCTACTAAACACTATCTTAAGTTGATCTCTCCTTTAGTGTCACTCACTCTTCTTGTTTACATTCAATAAACCTTCTCTCTTATCTATAAATCATAGCTATCTCTCTTCTCACAATTCTTTATTTTTTCTAGGTCTTTCTTGTTCTCTTATTAGCTCCTTATTTTGTTCTCCCTCACTTTCTCTCGTTTACCTATCCCTCTTTTGCATTCCAACAACTTACTCTTTCTCTCAACGTTTTCTCTCCTTGTGTATCTCCTTTCTCTATGACTTATTTCATCTCTTATAATGCCTTGTATTTTTTTCTTTTCTCACTTCTCTTAACCCCTCTTTCCTTTCTCACTCTTCAATTCTCTCTTTTCACTTTGCACTCTTCACTCTATGTTTTATATTTATTAAGCTTTTTCTCTATAAAATTTAGCTTTATTCTTACACTTAAATTCTTTATTTCTCTCTTCATGAATCATTTGTGTCTCTATTTGATTCTATTTTGCCACTCAAAATCTATCTCTTTCACTCTTAACCTTAGCCTCTTAATCTCCCTCCCCTCCATTTTATTCCTAACATCATTATCTCCTTTTTCTCTCCCCCTCTATATCTTATCAATCTTATTTCCTTCTTGCCCATTATTCTTCTCAGTCTCTCTAAGGCACTTTCCAATTCTAATTCTGTCTTCCTTTCTCAGCACTCAATCATCAAAGTCTTATAATTTCCCTTCATTTAATTTCATTGAACTAACGCTCACATTGTGTGCATGTGCATGAGTGTGTGTGTTTGTATGTGTGTGAGTTTGTGCATATGTGTGTATGTGAGTGTGTGTATGCAAGCATGTACGTGTGTTCTTGTGTAAGTACATGTGCATTCGTGATATGGACATGCAGGCATGCATGCATGTATGCATGAGCATAAGTGTGTTTGTGGATATGTGTGCATGCTTAAGCACATGCACCAGTGTGTATGATTGTGTGTGCTTGCATGTGTGCGTGTTTGTGTGTTTGTGCACGTGTGTGTGTGTATGTGTGTACATGGATGTTTCTGAGTGTATGTGTATGCATGCATGCATGTATGTGTGCGTGTGGTACATGTGTGTGTCTAATATATGGATATGCACGTGCATTCATGTATGTGCTTATGTTTGTGTGTGTGTTTCTGTGTGTAGGTTTATAGGTGTAAGCACATGTGACAATGTGTGCACATGCATGTGCGTGTATTTATTTGTGTGCTTGCTTGTGCATGATCATGTGTGTATGTATGTGCATGTGTAGTGTGTGTGTGCATGTGTGTATGTGTGCATATGTCATTGTGTTTGTTTGTGTGCATGTTGATGTATGTGTTTGTGTATACATGGGCATCAGTGTATTTAAGGGTTTGTGCATGTTTGTGTGTTTTTGTGCATGTGCATCTATGTTCATATATGTGAGTGTGTGTGTACATGTGTGTGTGTGCGTATGTGTGTGCATGTGAGCATGTGTGTATGCATGTGCATGTGCATGTTTGCATATATGTTGTTTGTGAGTTTGTATATGGATGTGTGTGCATGCTTGCATACATGTGTGTGTATTTGTGCATCTGTGTGTGTGTGTGTTTGTGTGTATATGCCCTTCTATGTTCTTTTGTACATGTGCATGCACCCAGACACATGCTTATAAGAGTGTGTGTTTTGCATGCATTTTTGTGCAAGTTTGTGCTTGTGTATGCATATGTGTCTGCATGTGCCTATGTATGTGCATGCAGTTGTGTGCATTTGTGAGCATGAGGGTATATACATGTGTCCTTGTGTGTGTGTACGTGTGTTCATGTGTGTGGGTGCATGCGTGTTTGTTGTTTTGTGGGTGCTTGTTTCTGTATTTTTGTCATTACATGTGAGTGTGAGTTGTTGTATGTGTTTGGCTATGCGCATGCATGTGTGTGTCTACTTATCTTTGAATGTGTGCAAGCATGTGCATGGCTTGTGCATGTTTTTGTGTTTGTTGGTGTATACCTTTGCATACGTATGTTGTGTGTATATGTGTGTGGAGTGATGCGTCTATGGGTCTACATGCATCTGTGTGTGTTCATGTGTGTGTATGTGTGTGTGTGTATGTATGCATGTATGCATTCATGTGGATGTCTATGTGCATGCATGCATGCATATATATGTGTGTATGGGTGCGTATTGAATGTGCACCTTTGAGTGTGTCTACTTGTGAATGTTCGCTTGTGTTTGTTTGTGCATGTGTGAATTGGTGTGTTTGAGCATGTTTGTGCATGTATGTGTGTGACTTTCTGAGTGCCTATGTGTGTGCATGTCTATATTTTGTATATGTTCATGTGTGCATGTACATATTCATGTATTTGCACTTGTGTGAGCATACGCAAGATCACACCTGTGTGTGTGCATGTGTCCATGTGTAAGTGTGCTTGTAGTTGCATGTGTGTATGTATGTGCATATTTGGGTGTGTGTATATATGCATTGTTTGTGCACTCGTCGGTGTGTGTGCATGTGCAAGCAAGTGTGTTTCTCTACATGCATGTGTGTGTGTGCAGATGTGCATGCATGCATGTGTGTGTGCATGCATGCACATGTGTGTTTACATGTGAACATGTGTGTATGTGCATATGTGTGCGTAAGTGTGTGTGATTTTTTCATATGGGTGTATGCATGTGCACAGGTGCATGTTTTCATGCATTTGTGTGTGTGTGTGAAAGGGAAAGTCTTACTATGCCTTTGTGTGATCATGTGCATATTTGTGTGTGTACATTTGGTGTGCATGTGTGTGCATATGTGTGCATGGGAGTGCTAATGTGTGCATGGATGTGTGTGCATATATGTGTGTATACATTTGTGTTTGCATGTTAGTAGGTGTGTGCTTATGTGCATACGAGTACATGTAAGTGTGCATGTTTGTGTGCATGTATGTGTATGTTTATGTGTGGGCATGTGAGTGCACATTGTTTGCATGTGCATGTGCAGCTTTGTGCATTTGTATAGATACTTAATTGTGTAGGTGCATGTGTATGCTCATGTGTGAATGTGTGTACATGCGTTTATAAATGTGGATTATCTGTGCATGTGTACACCTATATTCACACATGTGTGTATGTAATGCATTTTTGTGTGCTTGTGCATGTGTGTGCATGCATGTCTGCATTTGGACATATCTACATGTGTGTGTGCATGCAACTGCTGGTGCGGTTAGGTGTGCATGTTAGCATATGGTTATGCATCTTTGTGTACTTAGTCGAGTGCATGTATGTGTGTGTGTGTTTATGTGTTTGTATGTGCTTGTGAGAGCATGCATGTGTGCATGTGCATATGTAAATACAAACGTGTGTGTGTGTATACATTTCTTTGAGTGCTTACAAAAATGTGTGCATGTGTGTGTGCAGGTGTGTGTGTCCATGGTTAGGCATGTGTTTATGCATGTGTGAGCATGTGCATGTGTACTTTAGTATGCATGTGTGCGTGTGTGCATGTGAGTGTGCATGTGTGTGTAAGCCTATGTGAGGGGGTTTCTTGCACGTGTGTGTGTGTGCATGTGCATACATGTGCATGTCTATGCATGGATATGCACATATGTTATAAGTGTGTATGTGTGAGTGTTTTTTGTGTGCTTTTGTGTGTGTGTAATTGTATGCATATGTTTGTGCATATGTGTGTGCGTGTGGATGCATTTGCATGTATATGTGCATGTGTTTGTGTGTTTGCATATATGTGTTTGAGCATGTGTACATTTGTATATATGTTTGCATTTGCACTTGTGTCTATGTGTGTGTGCATGTGTGTCTTGTTGTGTGTTTGTATGCCAGCATTTATGTATGTATGCAAGTGTATGCATGTGTATTTGTGTGTAGTGCATGTATGTATTCATGTTCATGCATTTGTGTTCTTGCGTGTGTGTACATGTGCATATTTGTGATTGTGTTTATGTGTATGTATGAGTTTACACTTTTGTATGCAGGTGTTTGTGTTCATGTTTGAGCTTGTGTATATATGTGTGTGCACATGTGTTTGTGCATGTGTGTGCACATGGGTGTGTGTGTGTATGTGTGAGTGTCCATGTCTGTGCATTTATGATATGTGCATGTGCATGTATGCACTTATGCATACATGTGTGTGTTTGTGGAAGTAGAAGTGCATGTGTTTATGAGCATGCATATTTGTATTGGTGTGCATGTGTGTGTTTGCATGCATGTGTGTGTGCATGTGTCGACATTTACTTTTGTTTTTTTGTACATTAACATGTGTGTGTATGTGTATGCATGTGTTTGTATGTGTATGTGTGCATGTGCATGTGTGTTTATGTATATGAGTGAGCATAAGAATTTGTGTGTCTGCATGTGTTTCCATTTGTGTGCCCATGGGTGTGTGTGTGCATGTGTATGTGTGTTTGTTTGTGTTGGTGAGTGTGTGGGTTTGTGTCATTGTACATTCTTTTAAGCAAGTGTGAGTACATGCTTGCATGTGTACATGCACATGCATGTGAGTGTGGGTGGGTGTGTGTGTGTGTATCTGTGTATGCATGTATGTTTCTATGTGTGAATATGTGTGTTTATGGGTCTATGCATGTGCATGTGTGTTGTGTTAGCATTTGTGCACCTATGTGTGTGCATGTATGTGTTCTTATGCATGCATTTATGGGTGTACGTGTGTGAGCATGCATTTGTGTGTATATATATGTGTGTTAATGTATTTTAGCATGTGTGTGTGTGCATGTGCATGTTTGTGTGTGGATTAGTGTGTGTATGTATATGTGTGTACATGTCTTTCTATGTGAGTTTGTGTGCATGAGCATGTCTACGTTTCTACATGTGTGTGTGTGTATATGTATGTGCATGTGTCTATGTGCTTATGCATATTTTGTGTGTGCATGAATAGGTCTATGAATGTCTTTATGTGTGAGGAAGTGAGTGTGTGTGCATGTGTGCTTGCATGTTTATGTGCATTTATCCATTCATGCATGAACATGTGTCCATATATGTTTGTGTTTATGTATGTACATAGTTGTGAATATGGGTGTATGCATGCACGTGTGCATGTGAGGGTTGTATGTGCATCTACATGGGCATGTGTGTATGCATGCGAGTGTACATGTTCATGCGTATGTGCAAGTGTGTTTAGGTGCGTGCATATGTGCAAATGTGCATGTATGTATGCGTGTTTGAGTGTGTGTCTGTATGTATGCATGTGTGTGTCCATATTTTGTGTGCATGCATACATGCTTTTATGTGTGCGTGTGCATGTGTGTGATAGTGTTTGTGTGTGAATGTATGTGTGTGTTGGTGTTTTCTTTTGTGTATGTGCGAGGGTATGTGCAAGCATGCATGTGCTATGCAAACATTTGCATTTGCATGTGTGCGTGTCATGCATGTGTGTGATTGTGTGCGTGTAAGCATACATCTTTGCATGAGCGTATTGTGTGTATTACATGTGTTGTGTGTGAGTGTGTTTATATGTATGCATGCTTATGGATGTGGTTGTGCATCTATGTATGTGTGTGTTTGCATAAGCATGCATGTGTGTATGTGAGTATGTGTGCGTATATGCATATGCATGTGTATGCATTTTTGTGTGCATGCATGCATGTTTCAACATGTTTGTGTGCGCATGTATGCATCTGTGCATGTGTATAGATTCCTACATGTAAGTGCATGTGTTTATGCATGCATGCTAGTGTGTGTGTGTGTATGTGAATTCTTGTGTGCCTATGCATATGCATATGTCTAGGTATGTGTGTGCATATACGTGTATATTGGCATGTTTGTGAGTGTTTGTGCATGCATGTGTGTTCATATGGGTACGTGTTAGTATGTGTGGGTATGCATGTCTTTAGTTGTCCATGTGCATATGTGTGTGTGTGTTTATCCATGTGTTTTGATGTGTTTTATGTGTGTGTGTGCGTATGCTTGAATATACATGTGCATCTATATCATTGTGCAGGTGTGTGTGCATGTGTATAATAGTGAGTGCATGCTTGCTTATGCATGCATGTGTGCATGTGCACATGTGAATGTTTGTGCTTCTATGTGTATGGCTGCATGCATGAGTTTGTGTGCATCTCTTAAGGTGAGTCTGTTCATGCATATGCTTGTGTGCTAGCACTTTTGTGTATGTGTGGGTGTTTGTGTGTGTGTGCATGTGTGTGCGTGAGTGTGTGTACATGAGTGTATGTGTGTTTTTATTTTAATGTTCATGCATGCATGAAAATGTGTGTTTTCCTGTATGGATGTATGTGCATGCATAAGCTTGTGTGTGAATATTTATGTGTGATATATGTGCACGTGTGTACGAGTGTGTGATTATGTGTGCATCAATTTATGTGCACGTGCATGAGTGTGAGTGTGTGAGTACATAAATGCATGCACACACACTTGTGTGTTTGTGCTTATGTGTCTGTGTTTGTGTCAGTATGTGTTATTGGGTTTATGTGCATGTTTGGGTGTGTATGTGGCTGTGCATTTGCATATGCGTGTGTTTACATGTGCGTGTGTCTAAGTGTAAGAGCATCTACGCATGCAAGTGTATATGTGAGTGGGTTTGTGTGTGTGGGTGTGTATGTGTAAGTCTGTGCATAAGTTTGTGTGGGAATACATGTGTTTGTGAGCGTTCATGTGTGAGGGTGTTTGTGTGTGCATGTATGTGTGCATAATTGCATATGTTTGGCTAGGTGCATACATTAAGCACATGTGTGAGTCTGTATATGTTTATGTATGTATGTGACAGTGCATTTGTGTATACATGTGTGTGTACATGTGTGTACACACGTTCATGTGCGTGCATGTGTTTTTTCATGTGTGTATGAGTCCATGCATGATGGTTTGCATGTGTGTGCATATGGGTGTGTCTATGTGTGTGTACTTTTATGCACATGCACATGTGTGTGTGTATGTTCATGTGTGAATTTGTGTGGGTTGAAGTATGTGTGTGTGTGTGAGTATACATTTGAGCATATGTACTTGTTTATGTGAGGGTACATGCATGTGCTTACTTATGTGTGTGTATGATTGTGTTTGTGTGCATGTGCATATGTTACTGTGTGTGTGTACATGCATGTTTTTTAATGTGTATGTGTGTGTCTGTGCATGTGTATATATATGCATGCATCCATGTCTATGTGCATATGTGGGGTTGAGTGTGAGTTTGTGTAAGCAAGCATGATGCTTGGATGTATGTATGTGCATGTTTGTGTGCATTCGTGTGTGTGGTCTGTGTTGGTACATGTGTGCATGTTTTGTGCATGGTTGTGCATCTATGTGCATGTGTGAGTATGCGTGCATACGTGTGTGTTAGTGTGGGCATGTGTGCATGTCTATGGTAATGTGTGTTCACATGTATGCATGTGTTCATCATGTGTACATACAGGTGTATGAGTGTGAATCTATGTGTTTGTGATTGTATGTGTGTTCACGTTTTTGTGCATGTGAGTGAGTGAGTGTGCATGTGTGTGCATGCTTATGCATATTTGTGCATGTTCAAGTCTACGAACATTCGCATGCAAGCATGTACGTGCATGTGTGTGGGCATCTTTGTCTGTTTGTATTCGCGTTTATGTTTGTGAATGTGCACGTGTGCCTTTTTTTTAGTGACATGTGGAGGCATGTTTTTATGTGTGCATGCTTGTGTAGGCAGTCTTGTGTATTTGTTCTTATGCATGCATGGGTTTTTGTGCATTTGAGCATGTATGCCAACATGTTCAAGTCTGTGCATTCGTACGTGCATGTGCACCTATCTGGGTGCATGTACTTTTTTGTGCATGTGTGTGTGCATGCATGGATGTGTGTGGGTGTTCTTGTGCAAGTGAGTGTGAGAGTGCACATGTGCATGTGCATGTGTATGTGTGTGGGTGCATGTGTGTGTATGCATGTGTGTCTGCATGTGTGTGTGTGTCCATGGATACACCTATGTGTGTGCTAGTGCATGTGTATGTGTGTGCATGCTTTTTTGGATATGTGTCTTTGGTTCTGTTTGTTACTATGTGTGTTTGTTCATGTGTATGTACATGTCTGTATGCATATGTTTGTGTGTGTCCTTGTGCATGTTCATTCGAGTGTGTGCGTGTGCATGTGTGACTCTATGTAGGTAGATGTATGTGTGCATATGCATGTGTGTGTGCATGTGTGTGTGTGGATACATGTGTATGTGTGCATGTCTATTTGCATAAGTGTGTGTGCCTTTGGTCTTGTGTTTGTTCCAATGTGTATTTGTGTGTGTGTGCATGCAAGTGTGTATGCATGTATCTTTGCGCTTGTGTGTGCATGTGTGTATATGCATGCATGCATGCATGTCTCTATGTTTGTGCCTGTGTCTATGAATGCATGTGCATGTTTTTGTGAATGTGTTTGCTTGCATGTGTGTGAATGGGAGGTGTATGTGCTTTATTTTGTGTATGTGGAGGAGCACACGTGTGTGTTTGTGTGTGTGAATTTACAGGATTATATTTGTGTGTTTTCTTTGTGTGCATGTCTATGTTGTGTGATTGTGTATTTTTGTGATGTGTGTGGGTGTGTGTGCATACATCCATGTGTGAGTGTCTATGCATGTGCATGGACTTGTGCATACATGTGTGAATGTGCTTATGAGTTTGTGCATGTGTACATCTATTCATGTGTACATGTGTGCATGTGTGCTTGCATGTGTGTATATGTTTGTGTGTGTATGTGCATGCATGTATTTGTGTGCACGTGCATGTGTATAGATGTATATTCGTGTTTGTGTGCATGCCATGTCTATGTTCATGTGAATTTGTGTATGTTTGTGTGTGTGTTTGCATGCTTTTGGGTGTTTGTGCATGTAAGTGTATAAGATGGCACATGTGTATATATACAGTGCATGTGTGTGTGAGTGAGTACATGTGTGAGTGTTCGTGTGTGTGTGTATCTATATGTGCATATTTAATATGTGTGCCTTTAAGAAAGTGTCATTTCTATGTATGTGTGTGTATGCATTTGTGTGTGCATTTGTATGCATTTGTACATGTATGTGCATGATTGTGCACATGCATTCATGCACATGTGTTTGTGTGTGTTTTGTGCATTTGTCTATCTGTGCATTTGTATATGCATGTTTCTATGTAGGTGTGTGTACTTATGTGTGCATGGTTGCACGTGTGTGTGTGTGTGTGCATGTGCTTCTGTGACTATGTGTGTGTGTGTGGCCATGTTTATATGTATTCTTGTGGGAGTGTGTGCCACTAGCATGTGTGCCTGTGTATGTGTGTGGCTGTGTATGTATTTGTATGCACTTGTATGTCTATGTGTTTGTGTGTGTGTTCATGTCTATATGTGTGTGTAGACATGTGCATGCATCTATGCATGTATGTTTGTGTGTGTACATGTATGTTTGTACGTGTGTGTGCATGCATGTGTGTGTGCATATTTGTGTTTATGTGTGCACACATCTACGTAGTTTTGTGTGTGTGTGTACATGTGTGTGCAACTTTGCATGTGTTTATGCATGGGCTAGAGTGTGTATGGGATTTTGTGCATGTGTGTACATGTGTGTGTGCATGGTTGTGTGCATTTGGATGTGTCTGTATGTGTGTGTGCATGCAACTATATGTGTGGTTACGTGTGTGCATGTGAGCATATGTGTGTACATCTATGTGTACTTGCTTGAGTGTGTGTAGGTATGTGTGTGTTTTTGTGTTTGTATGTGCATGTGTGAGCATGGACATATGCATGTGCATATGTAAATGCATACATTTGTGTGTGTGTGCATATTTCTTTGTGTGATTATAAAAATGTGTGCATGAGTGTGTGCAAGTGTGTGTGTGCCTACATATGGGCATCATTAGGTGGTTTATGTTTGTGTGGGTCTACATGTATGTGAGTTGATCATGTGTGCATGAGTATTTGTGCATGCATGCATGTGTGCACATGTGAGTGTGCATGTTTTTGTGTAATCCTATGTATGGGGGTTTGTATGTGCATGTGTAGGTGCATATTGCATGTCTATGCATGAGTGTGCATGTGTGTGTGTAAATGTGCATGTGTAAATGTGCATGTGTTAGTATTTTTTTATCTGCATGTGTATGTATGCATTTTCATATGTTGGTGCACACACGTGTGTGTGTAAGTGTATTTGCATGTAAATGTGTATGTGTGTGCATGTATGTGTTTGAGCATGTTCACTTTTGTGTGTCTTTGCATTTGCACTTGTGTGCATATATGTGTGCATGTGAGTGTGTCTATATACAAACATGTGTGTGAGTGTGTATTTGTTTGTATTGTGTGTGTGCATTCATGTGCATGCATTTGTTATCTTGCATGTGTGTGTGTGTGCATATGTGTGATTGTGTTTGTGTATGTGTGTGTGTGTTTGTGCATATGTGTTTGTGCTTGAGTGTGCATGTGTGTGCATCTATGTGTGTGCAGGTGTGCATGTGTGTGTATATATGACTACATATGTGTGTGTGTGTGTAAGCATGTGCATACATGTGTGTGTTTGTATGTGTCTATGCATGTGCAAGTGCATTTGTGTATGAGTATGCATATTTGTATTTGTGTGCATATTTGTATTTGTATGTGTGTGTGTATTTACATATTTGTGAATTTATTTATATTTCTTTGTGCAATAGCAAGTGTATACATTTGTTTGCATGTGTGAGTGTGTGTGCATGTGCATGTGTGTTTGTGTGTGTGCATGAGTATGAGCATGTATATGCATTTCTGTTTGGATGGTTGTATGTGTATGAGTGCATGTATGTTTGTTTGTGTTGGTGTGTGTGCATGGGTGTGTGTCATTATACATTCTTTTGAGCATGTGTGAGTACATGCTTCCATGTGTACAAGCATGCATGTGTGTGAATGCACACACATGTGAGTGTAGGTGGGTGGGTGTGTATCCATTTATGCATGTATGCATGTATATGTGAATATGTAGGTTTGAAGGCATGTGTATGCGCATGTATACTATGTGAGCATTTGTACATATGTGTGTGTGGCCATCTTTGTGACCATGTGCATGCATGTGTGTGTATATGTGTGCATGGTTGTCATGTGTATGTATCTGTGGGTGTGCATGTGTGTACATGTGTGCACGTGTGTGCACATACATGTATTTGCATGTGTCTAATTGTGAGTGTAGGAGCATGAGCCTGTGTTTGTGTGTGTAGGTGCATGCACATGTGAGTGTGTGTGTGAATGCTTGTGTGTGCATCCATTTGTGGGTGTGGGTGTGTGCGTTTGTCTGTATATATGCATGTGTTAGTGCATACTTGTATGCATTCTTTATGGGTGTGCACGTGCATATGCGTGTTTGCATGTGCGTGTGTTAGTGCATGTGAGCTTGTGCATGTACGTGTGCACAAGTGTGCTCATGTGGGCCTATGAGTGTATGTACTATGTGCACTTGTGTATGCATGTGTGCCTGAGCATGGGTTTTCATGTATATGTGTTTGTGTGTTTATGCATTTGCACATGTGTATGCCTATGTATTTATGCGTGTGTTAGTGATTTTGTGTATGAGCATGTGTGTGTGTGTGTCCATGCGTGTTCCTGTGTGTGTGTCTATACATACCTTTGGGTGCATGTGTCTACGTGTGCATGTATGGGTGTGTGTGTACGTATAGTTGTGTCATGCATGTTCGTATGTATGCTTGTGTGTGTGTGTTTGCATGCATAAGAATTTTTGTGTGTGTTCTTGTGCATGTATGTGTATGAGTTTATGTGTGTGAGCATGTGCATCCGATTGAGTGCATGTAGGTGTATGAGGGGAGAGATGTGTGTTTGTATGCATATATGTGTGTTTATGTGCGTGTGTTCATATTTGCATGTATATGTGTGTATGTGTGCGTTCATGTGTGTACATGTTTTGTGTGTGCAGGTGGATGTCGATGTTCATGTGTGTGGATTTATGTTTGTTTGTATGTGTATGTGTGTGTCTGCAAGCATACTTTAATTTATGGGTGTGTGCATGCATGCACATGCATGTATGTATGTGGTTGTGTGCATATGGGTGCTTTAGTGTGTGCATATGCATGTGCATGTGGATCTGTGTGTGCATGTGCTTGTACATGTGAATGTATGGGTGCAATGATGTGCACACATGCACATTTGTGTGTGTATGCATCTGTGTGCACGTGGATGTGTTTGTGCATGCGTGTGCTGAATGTGTATGCACATGTGCGTTTATGTGTGTGTGTGTATTTTGGCATGCATGTGTGGGTGTGTGCATGTGCGTGCTTGTGTGTGCATGTCTTCATCAGTGACTGCATGTGCATAAGCATGTCTATATGTATACGTGTGTGTGCGTGTGCACATGTCTCTGTGCTTGTGTAATTTTTGTATTTTTGGATGAATAGGTTCATGAATGTGTATGTGTGTGTGTGAGCATGTGCTTGTGTGTGTGCATGTGTGCTTGCATGCATGTGCATGTTTGTTCATTCGTGCATGAATGTGTGTGTGCATATGTGTTTGTGTTTGTGTTTGTGCAAGTCTGTGGTTGTGAGTGCGGGTGTGTGCATGGTGAGTGCATGTAAGGGTGTGTGTGTGCACTTGTGAGGGCATGTGTGTGTGTGCATGTGAGTGTACAAGTACATGTGTCTATGCAAGTGTATCTACGTGTGTGCATTTGTGCATATGTGTGTACACATGCATGTGTGTGGGTGTGTGAATGTACATGTGCATGTGTGTGTGTGTGCTTTCATGTGTGTGTGTATGCATGTGTGTGTTTGGGTGTGTGTGTGAATGTGTGTATGTGGGTGTTTTCTTTTGTGTGTATGTGTAGGTACATGTAGGAGTGCATGTGGTACTGGTGTGCATGCATGCATGCATGTGCATGTGCATGTGTGCATGTGCTTGTATGTGAGTGCATATTTGTTTGCTTGTGCATATTTGTGTTTGTATGTGTTCATGAATGGGTGTATCCATGCATGTGCTTGTTGCACATATTATGTGTGTTGTGTGTGAGTGTGTCTATATGTATGCATGGTTATGGGTGTGGCTATGCATCTATCTATGTGTGTGTATGCATGAGCATGTATGTGTGTGTGCATGTGTAATTGTGGTACTTGTGTGTGTATTTATTAGAGTGTGTCTACATGCTTGTGAGTGAGCATGCATGTGTGTACATGTTTGTGTGAGCATAAGTGCATTTATGCATGTGTATGGTTTCCTACACATTTGTGCATGTGTTCATGCATACGTGTAGCATGTGTTTGCAGGTGAGTGCTTGTGTGCCTAGGCATGAGTGTGTGTCCATGTATGAGTGTGCATGTGCATGCATGTGTGCATGTGTGTGTGTGTGTTTATGCATGCATGTGTGTCCAAGTAGGTACATATTAGCATCTATGGGCATGCACTTATTTACATGTGCATGTGCATATGTGTATATGTTTATTCATGTGTTTTGGAGTGTTTTATGTGTGTGTGTGTGTATATGGTTGTGTGCATGTGCATCTGTGTGCACATGTGCATGTGAATGTGTATGATTGTGTGTGCATGCATGCTTATGCATGCAAGTGTGCATGTACATATGTGAGTTTATGTGCTTTTGTGTCCATAGGTGCATGCATGTCTTCATGCAAGTCTATTTGTGTGCATGTGTGTGTGCTTACATGTGTGTGTATGTGTTTTTGTGAGTGGGTGTGTGTGTGCATGTGTCTATGTGTGCATAAGCATGTATTGGCATAAGCACTTATGTTCATGTTTTTTTGTAGCATATGCATGAACGTGTGTGCGTGTGGGGTTATGTGTGTATGTGCATGCATGCATTTGCACGTGCATGAGCGTGTGTGAGTGCATGCATGTATGCATGTGTGTTTTTGTCCATATGTGTCTATGTTTGCATCAATGTGTGTTGTTGGATTTTTATTCATGTGTGTGCATGACTAAGTGTATACGTGGCTATGCATATGCATGTGTGTACATGTGTGTGTGTCTACATGCAAGTACACCTATATATGCATGTGTATGTGTGTGTGTGTGTGCATACATGTGTGTTAGTTTTTGTGTGTAAATGTGTGTCTGTGATTGCATGTGTGGGTGTGTATGTGTGAGTCTATTCGTGGGTGCAAGGGTGTGCATGTGTTTATGAGGTGTGTGCATGTTTTATGTGTGTGGGTGTTTGTGTGTGTGTATGTGTTCATGAGTACATATGTGTGCATAGGTGTATGCATCAGGCACATGTGTGTGTATTTATATGTGTGTGTGCATGTATGTGACTATGCATGTGCTTGTAAATATATGTGTACATGTGTGTGCATATGTTCTTGCAAGTGTGTATATTCATTTATGTGTGAGAGTTTGCATGTGCGTGTATATGTGTGTATGTGCTTGTGTGCCCATGCATATGTGTCTATTTGCATATGCATGTGTGAGTTATTATTGGTTAGAGTATGTGTGTGTGTATACATTTGTGTATGTGTCCTTGTCTATGTGTGAGGCACATGCATGTGCTTATGTGTGCATATGTGTGTGTGTGTATGCATGTGTTTGTATGTGTGTGTGTGTTTGTGCTAGTGTGTGTGTGCATGTATGTGTTTGTGAATGTGTATGTGTGTATTTGTGCATGTGTGTGCATGCATGTATGTCTATGTTCATGTATGGGGTTGACTGTGTGTGTGTTTTTACTTGTGTGCAAGGGAATGTGCATGCATGTATGTGTGTGTTCATGCATGCGAGTTGCATGGGTGCATGAGTGCATGTTTTGTAAATGTGTGATCGTGTGTGTGTGTGTGATAATGTTTGTCCATGCATATCTGTGTGTGCGTGTGCACATGTGTGAGTGTGCATGCATGTGTGTAACTACACGTGTGTGTGTTAGTATGGGCATGGTTATGCATGAGTGTTTAGATGAGTGTGCATATGTATGTTTGTGTATGCATGTACATCATGTGTGCATGCATGTGCATGAGTGTGAGTCTATGTGGGTTTCTATATATGCATTCATGTTTGTGCATGTGAGTGTGTTTGTGTGCACATATGTGTATATTTGTGTTAGTGCAAGTCTACATGCATTTGCATGCACACGTGCACGTGCATGAGTGTGAGCATCTTTGTGTGTTTGCATTTGCTTGTGTGTTTATGAATGTGCATGTGTGTCTTTTTTTGTGTTCACAAGTGAGTGCATGTCCATATCATTATGCATGTGTGTGCATGCATGCTAGTGTATTTGTGGTTGTAGATGCATATGTGTTTGTGCGTTTGGACATGTGTGCAAGCATGTAGAAGTCTTTGCATTCATGTGTGAGTGCGTGCATATGTTTTTTCAAGCACATGTGTGTATGTGGGCCTGTGCATGTGCATGTGAGGGTGAGCATGTGTAAATGTATATGAGTACATGTATGTGTGCATGTGCATTTGTGTGTGTATATTTGTTTGTGTGTGTGCTTGTTTCCATATGTGTGTCTTTGGTCTGTTGTTTTTTTACTATGTATGTTTATGCATGCATGCATGTGTTTGTGTGTGTCTATGCATGTTCAATATGTGTATGTGTGTGTGCATGTGCGTGTGTGTGTTCATGTGTTTCTGTGTGTATGTGTGTATGTGTTTGCATAGGTACACATGTGTGTGTGCATGCTTGTATGCATATGTGTTCCTTTGGTCTTGTGTTGTTTCCTACATGTGTTTATGTGTGCGTGCATGCATATGTGTATGCATTTGTTGTGTGTGCTTTTGTGTGTGTGGGTGTGTGTGTGTGCATGCGTGCACAACTGTGTGTTTGTTCGTATGTGCAGGTGTCTATGTATGCTTGTGTATGTGCATGTTTGTGTGAGTATGTGTGCATGCTTGTGTGTGAATGGGAGGTGTATGTGCTTGGTTTTGTGTATGTACATGAGCACATGCATGTGTTTACATGCTTGAATTTGCATTCATGTTTGTGACTATATTTGTGTGTTTTCTTTTGGACGTATGTGTGCATGCCTATGTAGTGTGTTTGTGTGTCTATGTGTGTGGGTGTGTTTGAATGCATTTTTGTGTTCCAATGTATGTGTTTGCCTGTGTGCATGCATTCGTGTGTGAGTGTCTATGTGTGTTCGTAGACGCATGCATACATGTGTGAATGTGCATGTGAGTTTGTGCATGTGTGCTTACATGTGTGTTTATATGTTTATGTGTATGTATGTGTGTGTGTGCATGTGTTTGTGTGCACGTACATGTGTATAGATGTGTGTGTGTCTCTGTATTTATGTACTTGTCATGTTTGTGTACATGCATATGTGTGTATGTGTGTGCATGTGCACATATGTGTGAGTTTGTGTGTGTGTGCATGTGAGGGTTCATGTGTGGTGTGCACATGCATATGTTTGTGTACGTGTGTGTGAGTGGGTGCATGCATTCATGTGTGTGTTCTTTTATGTGTTTGTCTATGTGTGTATGTGTGTGCATATATGTGTGTGTACAATTTTGTCTATGTGTGCATATGCATATGTGTGCGTGCATCTGTGTGTGGATATATGTGTGTGTGTGTGTGCATGTATGTGTATATGCCTAGGTTTTAGTATGTGCGAGAGTTTATGCATGTGTGCACATGTGTACGTGAGTGTACTTGTGTGTGCTTATGCATGCATGTGTGTGTCAGCATTCATGTAGATGTGAGCATGTAGGCATGCCTACATATGTGTATGCATGTGCGAGTATCTGTGTGTATGTGTGTGGGTTAGTGCATTTGTGTGTGTTTGTGCATATGTGGGTGCAAGTGTGTGTGCATTTGTTTGTGTGCACATGTTTTCTTGTACAATTATGCATTCTTTTATGTGATTGCATATGTATGTTTGCATGTGTGTGCGTGTGTGTGAAGTTATGTGTGTGAGTATATTTGCGAGTGTGTGAACATGCATGTGCGTGTGTGTTTATGAGCTTGTGCATGTGTTTATGTGTGTACATGTGCATGTTTGTACATCAGTTTGCTTTTGTGTGTGCATGCTTATGCATTTGTGTGCATGTATGTATGTGCATGTGTGTGCACTGATGTGCATGTCTTTATTTTTTTTATTATGTATGTTTGTGCATGTGCATAGTTATGCAAGTACAAATAAATGCATATGTGTATGCGTATGCAAGCATGCATGTGTGTGGGTGTACAAGTGTGCATGCAAGTGTGCATGTGTTCACATCTATGCACGTGTGTGTAGGTGCATATTTATATGTGGATGATTGTAGGCGTGTGAATGCATGCAATCAAGTATTTGTGTGTGCATGCACATATGCTTACGCATTTGTGTATGTGTATCTACCTGTGCTTGTGTGCACATGGGTGTGTACGTTGTTGATTTGTGTCTACATGTGTGTATATGCATTCTTATATATAGGTGTGAACGTGCATATCAATGTGTGTGCATGGGCATTTGTTTGTGTTTGCATTTGTATGTATGAGTGTGTGTACTTGGGCATGTTTATATTCATGTTTTTATATGTTTGTGTTTGTTTATGTGTACTTATGTGTACATGTGCATTTGTGTGCATGTGTGTATGTGTGCATGTCTGTGTTGGTGTGTGGGTTGTGTGCATGTTGGTGCGTATGTGCATATAAGTGTGAGTGTGTTTGCATGTGTGTGTAAGAGTGTGCATGTGTGTGTGTATGAGCATGTACATGTGTGCTTGTGTTTGTGTGTGTGTGTATGTGTGGGTGTATGAATGTATATACGATTATGTGTATGTGAGTGTGTGCACTTGTATTTGTGTGTGCATGTGCACTAAGCATGTGTGTGAGCACACTTGTGGCTATAGGTGTGTATTTGTGTATCTGTGCCAACATGTGTGTGCACATGTATAGGTTTTTTCCTTTTGTGTATTTGTATGTGTGCTTATGTGCTAGTGGGTGCATGTGTGTGCAAAAGTATAATGGTGTGCATTTGCTTGTCTGTATACATGTGTGTATATGTGTGTTTCTATGTGCATGCCATGTATGCATGCTTTCATATGTGTATGTGTGTACACACACACACACACACACACACACAAGTGTGTATGTTAGTACGTGATTATGCATGTATGTGTATTCATATGTGTGCAACAGAGAGTGTGCATGTGCATGTCTGTGTGTGTGTATGCATGCGTGTGTGCTTATATGTGAGTGTCTATGTCTGTGCATGTATGTGTGCTTTGGTGTGTGTGTGTGTATATGTGTGTGCATCTATGCGTGTGTGTGCATGCATGCATATGTGTGTGTGTGTGTGTGTTTGTGCGTGCGACTATGTGCATGTGTGTGTGCAAGTGCATATGTGTGCTTGTGTGTGTGAGTGCTTGAATTTGTTCTTTCATGTGTGTGTGTGTGTGCATGCATGTGTTCTTATATGCGTGTGCTTCTATGTGTGCATATGATTGCATGTATATGTGCTTGTATGTGCATGTGTGTATCCATGTGTGCATGTCGTTGTGTACGTGTTTGTGTGGGTAATTGTGTGTGTCTACTTGTTTGTGCGTTTAGGTGTGTGTGCATGTATGTGCCCATGTGCATGTGCGTGTGTGGATTTGTGTGTGGAAATATGCATGCTTCTACATATGTGTGAATGTTCATATGTGTTTTTGTGTGTAAGTTTACATGTGTGTGCTTGCATGTGTCAGGCATTTGTGCATATTCGTGTGTGTTTTCATGTGTGTTTCATTGCATGTTTGTATGTATGTGTGTGTGTGTGTGTGTTCATGTTTATGTCATGTGTCAAAGTGTGTGGGTGTGATTAGGTGTGTGTGTTCATGTGTGTACATATGTTTGTGTGTGTGCATATGCGTACATAAATATGTGCCTATGTGCATGTGTGCAGGTGCACATGTGTGTCTGTGCATGTGTGTGTGCAATTGTGTATGCCAATGCATGGGCATGGGTGTGTGGGTAAGTGTGAGTGCATAAGTTTGTGTCAGCATGTGCGGGTGTGTTTGTTTGTGCTTTTGAGTTTGTGTGTGCTTGCTCACTTGTGTGCATGTGCATAAGCATGGGCATGCAAGTATGTGTGCTTGTGTGCATGTGTGTGTGCGTGCAAGTGTGCACGCTTGTGTTTGTGTATTTGTATGTGTGCCTTCGTGTGTACATTTATGTGCATGTGCATGCATGTGTATGTATGTCTATGTGTGTACATGTGTGCATATGCATTCAAGAGTGCATGTGTCTATGTCTGCATGTGCGTGTGTCTTTGTGCATTGTGTGTGTTTATGCATGTGCATGTGTAATATGTGCATTTTCTGGTGTGAGCATGTGCATGTGTATCTGTATGTATGTGTGTGCATGGGTCCATATTTGTGTCTACGTCTATGCATTCATGTTCATTTACGAGTGCATGTGCATATGTGTTCTTATGTGTATGCATGTGTGGTGCATGTGTGTGTGCGTTACATGCAAGTGTGCAAGACTGCATGAGGATGTGTGCGGGTGGGTGTTTTTAAGCATGCGTGTGCATGTGTGCATGCAGACGTGTGCGTGCACATGTGTGTAACCTTGCATGCATGTGTGTGTGTAAATGTGTGCATGCATGTTGGTGTATGCATGTACATGTGTGTTGCTTGTGGATGTGTGCATGTGTGCTTCTATATGTAAGTGTATGTGAATGTGCATGTCCATGTGCATGCATGTGTATACTTGTGTGCGCGTATGTGTGGTTTCCCTTGTTCACGCACACATATTTCTACATGAATGGATGTGATCATATGCACACAAGTGTTAGTGTGTGCATGTATGTGTGTTTGTGCATTTGTAAGGTTGTGTTTGTGCATTTAGATATATGCTTATGGGTGCAAGCAAGTGTGTGTCATTTTGAGCACATTTGCATGTGCATGTGCATTTATGCATGTCTTTTCATGTATATTTATGTGTTAGTTTTTTTATATGTGCATGTCTATGTGTGTATTTAGGTGTGTAATTCTGTGTGTGTGTGTGTGTAGTTGTGCGTGTCAAGGTGTTTGTGCTTGTGTGCTTGCATGTATGCATGTGTATGTGCATGCTTGCATGTGTGTGAGTGTGCATCAGTTCATGAGCATTTGTGCCTGCATGAGTTTGTGGCTACGTGAGTGTGGGTGTATGTTTGTATGTGCATATATGTGTGTGTGCGTATGTACAAATGTGTGTGTCAGTTTGAGTGTAGTTAAGTGTGTTTTGTTATTTACTATGTGTACATGCATATGTGTGCATGTGCACATATATGCATCCATATGTATATGTGTAAGCACTTATCTATATGCACCTACAGGTGTGTGTGTGTGCATACGTGTATGCTTATAGTTGTGTTTGTGCTTGTTTATGCACGCGTATGAGTATGTGTGCCTTTGAGTATTTATGTGTACGCTTGTTTGCATGTGCATGTTTGTGTGTCTAAATGTGTATGAGAGCATGCATATGTGTGTGTGTAGATGCACATGTCTATGTGCTCAAGTGTTTTGTGTGCATGTGTGTGTGAGTATAGGTGTGCATGTGTGCTTGTGTTTATGTGTGTTCATCTATATGTGCTTGTGTATGCATGTGTGCAGACTTGTGCATAAGTGTGTACCTATGTGCATGTGTTCTTGTGCTTATGCATGTTTGGGACGTGCTCTTGCCTTGTCAGTGCGCAAGTTTTTATGTGTATGTGCATGTGTGTGTGTCCTTATGTGTGAATGTGCAAACATAACTATGTGTGCATGTACAAGTCTATATCTTTGCATATGTTCATGCATGTATTTGTGTGTGCATGCTTGCATACTAGTATGTGTGTGGTTGTTTGTGTACTATGTGTGCATCTATCTACTTGTTTATGTGTGTGCATATGAAGGTGTACATGTGTGTATGTGTTTTTTGCATGTGCATGTGATTGCTTATGTACGTGCGTGCATGCTCATGAGTGTGTGCATTGTGTGTGTGTTCAATTACGCACAAGATTGCACGTGTGCCTATGTGTGCTTATGTGTGTTTGTGCATATGCATGTATGTGTGTAGTTATTTGTGTGTATGCATGTGTACAGATTTAGGTGCATGCAAGTGTGTGCGTATGAATTTGTTTTCATTTACTGTGGTTGTAAAAGTCCATCCATGTTTGTGTGTGCATATGAGAGGGAGAGATTATTTGTATATACATGTGCATGTGTTTGTGCATATATGTGCATGTGCTTATGGATATGCGTGTACATATGTGGGTGTGTGTGCATGTGTGTCTGTGTGCATGTGTTTTTGAGGATGTATACTTCTATGTGTGCTTGGGTGCATACGTGTCTCTGTTTGCATGCTTCGATGTGGTCATTTGCATGCATGAGTGTGTGTGTGTGTGTGTATACATATGCATGTGTATATGTGTGTATATGTGTGCATATGCATGTGCATGCACATTTGTGTGTGAGCTTATGTGTGTGTGTGTGTTTGTGCATCTTGTGCATCTGTTCCTGTGCATGTGTGATTGTGTGTGTGCATTTGCATGGGCCTACAAGTGTGTATGCATGTGTGTGTTTATGTGTGCATGTATGCTTGTCTGTGTGTGTTTTCATGTGTATGTGTGTGTGCATGCATGTGTGTGTGTGTGCAAGTGGGCATGCTTATGCATGTGAGTGCACACACATGTGTGCATGTGTTAATGCATGAGTATGTATGTATACATGTGTTCCTATGTGTATGTTCTTGTGTATGGATGTGAGTTCCTATGCATACATGTGTATGTGCATGTGTTTGTCGATGTGTGCGTGTTCTTATGTTTGTTTGTGGGCATATGCATGTGTATGTTTGTGCATGTATGTACATGTGTGTGTTGTGTACTGGTTCATGTGTTTACATTTTTATGTGTGCTTATATATCTGTGTGTGTGTACGAGTGTGATCGTGTGTGTATGCATTTGAATGTGTGTGTGCACGTGCATGTGTGTGTGTGTGATTGTGTGTGCATGTGTGTGGGTGTGCACATGTGGGTGTGTACATGCATGTATGTCTATGTATGTATGCATGTGCTTATGTATGTGTAGGTTTTTATGTATGTGTGTATGATCATACAAGTGTGTGCATGTATGTGCATGCATGTTTGTGTGTTACTATTTGTTGGTGTGCTTGTGTTTGTGTGGACATGCATGGTTTTATATTTGGGTGTGTACATGTGTCTTCATGACTTTTTGCATGTGTATGGATGTGTGCATGTGTGAATGTATTCATAGATGTTTGTAAGCATGTGTGTGTGTGGGCCTACATGCAGGCATGCTTATGGGTGAGTGTAAGTGTTTATGCATGCCGTTGTGTGTGTGTATGTATGTCTTTGCACATATTTGTATGCGTATGTGTGAGCATATGTGTGTTTGTGTGATTCTATATGTACATGCATGCACATGCATGTGTGTGTACTATATTTATAATCATGCATACTTTTGGGTGTTAGTGTCCATCTTAGCATGTGCATGCATGCATGTGTGTGTGTGTGTCTATGTATGTGTGTGTACTTCTTATGCATGTGTGCACACACATATGTGTGTGCTTGTTTTCTTGTGCATGCGCATGTGTGTATGTGTGTGTGTATGCATATGTGTATTTGTGCATGTGAGTGGGTGTGTCTGTGCACCATGTATTTTCATGTGAATTTGTGTATGTCTTTGTGTTTGCATAGGCATGTACACTTGTGTTCATGCATGTACTTGTGAATGCATGTGTGTGCATATTTGTTATTATGTATATGTGTGTGCCTGTTTGTGCATGTGCATTATAATATGTGCATTTGTGTGCTGGTATTTGCACTTGTGACTGTCTGTTCATATGTGTGTGTAGGTGCATACATGTGTTTATGTGTGCTTGCATTATTATGCTTGTGTTCTTGCGTGCATGTGTGTGTATGTGTATGTGTCTGTGAGTGCATGTATGTGTGTGTTTGCATGTGTGTGCATGTGAGTGTGTACATATGAAAGTATGTGTGTCTGTGTGTTTGTGTATTCATGTGTGTGCATAAGTGCTTATGTTTGCATGCATGTGTGTGTATATGTATGCGTTGTGCACGTCTTTGCATGCATAGGTCCATGTGTATGTATGTGTGTGTGGTTGTGTGTTCATGTGCATGTGTGTGCTTGCATATGTCCATGTGTGCTGTGTATGTGCATTCATGTGCATATTCTAATGTGTATGTGTGTGTGGACTTGCAGGTGTGTGTGCATTTGTGTGTGTACACGTGTGCCTGTGTGGTTGTGTGTGTGCATGTGTCCATGTACATGTGTGTTAGTTTTTGCATGCTTGTGTTTTTGTTTGTGTATGTGTGTGTGTGTGGGAGGGTTTGCATGCATGTATGCTTTTATGTGTGCATGCAAGTGTGTGTATGGGCACATGAGCACATGTGTGTGGGTGCATATGGGTGCACACATGTGTGTAAGAGCATGTTGGTTTGTGTGTGCATTTGTGTGCATATGTGTACACTTGTCTATATGTGAGTCTATATAGGAATACACATTTGTATATGTGGGTGTGCCTACATGTGTTCACATGTGTTTATGCATGTGCATGTGTGTGTGTTCATGTGTATTGACAGATGTGTGTGTGCATGAATGCTTTTGTATGTTCATGTGCTTGTTCATGTATGTGTGCAGGTGTGTGTGGGGTATGCAGACATGTGTGTATGTGCATGTGTGTGCTTATGTGTGTGTTTGTGCATGTGTCTATGCTTGAGCACTCTTGTGTAGGTGTGTGTGAGTCCAAGCTTGTGTGTGTGCATGGCTATGTGTACGTGTGTACATTTCATTATGTTGAGCATATGTATGCATGTGCTCATATGTGTGTGCCCATGAATGAATAGGTGCATGCATGTGAGTGTGTGTGTATACGCATCTATGGGCATGCATAGATGTTTGTGCATTTGTATTTACGTTTGTGTTCATGTTTGTGTGTGTGTGTGCATTCGAAAGTGTGTAAAACTTTGTGTGTGTGTGTGTAAGTGCGTGCATGTGCATGTATTTGTGTGCATGAGCATGTGTGTGTGGATGCATGCATGTGTTTGTGCGTATGTGCATGTGCATATGTCTTTGCATGCGTGTATGTTTGTGTGTGCATGCATGTTTAGTTGTAGGTGTGTGCATGCATGTGTGTGGACATAAGTTTGTGTGCCTATGTGGTGCCATATGCATACATGTTTGTGTTCTTTTATGTGTATGTGTGCATGCATATGCATATGTATGTGTGTACACATGTGTGGGTGTGTGTGCATTTGTATGTGTGTGTGAACATGTTTGGGTGCTTATGTGCATATGTGCTTATATGTGTGTGTGTGTGTATGCAAGCATGCTTGTGTGTTTTGATATTTGTGTATGTGTAGCTATGTGTATGTGTGTGTGTGCATGTGTGTGTGTGTGTTTGCATGTGAATGCCTATATATTTGTGTGTATGTGTGGGTGCATCTATGTATGTGTATGTTTATTTGTGAGTGCATGCACATGTTTTTATTTGTGTGTAAGAAGCACATTTGCTTTTGTGCATTTTTTGTGTGTATACATGCACGTGTGCATTTGCATATGTCTATTTTTATGCATGTGTCTTTTTTTGTGAATGTGTGCATGCGTGTCTATATGTGTTCATATGCATATGTATGTGTGTACATGTGTAAGTGTAGGTGTGTCTATGTACATGGTTGTGCACCTGTATGTGTAGGCACTTATGTGCGTGCATGTCTATGAGCCTATGTTTTTCTATGTGTGTGTTTGTGTCCTTATGCATGTGTGTGTATGTGTGTAAGTGTGTATATGTGCATGTGAGTGTGTGCATGTGTGTGTATCTATGTAGGTCGATACATTTGTGTGTGTAAGCATGCATCTGCATGCGTGTCTGTTTGCATGGGAAGCTATGTGTGTGTGTACATGTGCATGTACGTGTGTGTATGATTGTGTGTATTTTCTCATGTGTGTGCATGTGTTTGTACGATTATGTGCGTTTCCTCCTGTGTGTGTGTTTGTACGTGTATGTGTTTGTTTGTGTGTATGTGTGCATGCATGAGGTGTGTTTGTGCAAGTGTACTATGTTTTCTTCTGTTTTGTGTTTCTATATGCATGTGTGTGTGTAGGTATACATGTATGTGTGTGCGTGTATACATGTGTTTGCACATGCATGCATGCATGTATGAATTTATGTGCATGTGTGTACACATTTTTGTGTGTTATGTGTGAGTGTTTCTACATTTGTGTGGTTATGTGGCTAAGTGTGTTTGCATGTGTGAGTGCGCTCGAATATGTGTATGCATGTTTCGGTCTTCATGTTCTTTTGTGTGTGTGCTTGTGTGAGTGCATCTGTGTGTTCGTGTGTTGCTTTGTATGTGTGTGTGTGTGTTGTTGTGTATGAGTGCATGTGTGTATGTGTATGCATGAGTGTGTGGTTATGCATGTACATTTCCACACATGTGTGTATGCATCTATGTATGTGTCAATGTATGCATGTGTGTGTGCATGTGTTTGAGTTTTTGAGTGTGTGCATGTGCATGCACTTGCATGTGTGTGTTTGTACGCACGAGCATGTGTTTGGGGTGTGTGTGGGTTTCTATCTAGGTGTGTGTGCATATGATTGCTTGTATTTGTGTGTGTTTGCAAACATGTGTGTGTGTATATATTCTTGTGTTTGCATGTGTTCATGTATGTGAGTGTTTGTGTGTGTTTATGCATGCAATATGTATGTGTGAGTACGAGTGTGTATGTGTGAGTGTGTGTATGCTTGTGTGCATATATCTAATTATGCATATGTGTGTACATGCCTGCATAGTAGTGTGTGTGCTTCTATGTTTGTGTATATGAGTGCACATATGTGCATATTCGTGTGCTTGTGTGTGCATGTGTGTGTGCGCTTACGTTTTGCATGTGTGTGTGTGCATATGTGTGTGAGTGTGTTTGCAAGCATGTGCCTTTATGTGATTGCACGTGCATGTGCGAGCGCATGTGTGCGACTGTGTTTGTGCATGTTTTTTCATTTTTGTGCATATGCCAGGTGTGTGTGCTCTTTTGTGTGTGAGAGTGTGTTGGTGCATGTGTGTTTATTTTTGTGAGTGTATGTGTCTCTATTGATATGCATTTGTGTATACATGTTTGTGTACATGTTTATGCATTCGTCCACATGTGTGTGTGCTGAGCATGTGCGTTTGTGTTTATGTGAGTGTTTATGCATGCATATATATGTTAGTGTGCAAGTTTATATTTTGGGGGTGTGTGTCAGTGTGTATGTGTGTGTAAAATTCCATGTGTATTTGAGTGGGTGATTTTGCATACATGTGCATGTTTGTCTATAAGTGTTTGTGTATTCATGTGTCTCAGTGTGTGTGTGTGTGTTCATGTGTCTGAATGTGTGTGAGTGCTTGTGTGTGTGTGCATGAGTGCGTGTGTGTTAGTGCAATTATGTGTTCATGTGGGCACATGTTTATGTGTGTGAGTTTGTGTGTGCATGTGTGCATATGCATGTATATGATTATGCTTATGCATGTGTACACATGTGAATGTTTGTGTGTTTGTGTTTGTGAGTGTGTGTGCTTGTGTGCTTATGTGTGTGTGTGTCCATGTGTGTGTGCATATGTGTGTGTTTATGTATTTGGTTGTGAGTATGCTAATACATATACAAAAGTGTATATGTGCATGTGTGTGTGTTTGGGAGTATGTGTGCATATGTGTGCGTGAAATGTGTGTGCATGTCCATGTATGAGTGCATAAGTATGAGTTTCTATGCATGTGAGTGCATGTGTGTGTGTTTGTGCATGTGTTCTTGTGTGCATGTGTACATGTGTGGGTGCATGTTTGTGTGCAATTGTGTGCGCATGTGTTTGTGTGCATTTGTATGTATGTGTGTGTATGCATGCACTTGTGGGTGTATGTGTGTGTGTACTTGTATGTGTAGGTGCATTCATGTGTGCTTATGTGAGTCTGTTTATGTGTGAGCATCCTTGTGTGTGTACTTTTGCATGTGCATGCATGTGTGTGTACATGTGTGCAAAAGAGAGTTCATGTGCATTTGCATGTGTGTGTATGTTTATATGAATGCATGTGTGTGCACATGTAATGGCATTTGTGTGTGTTTATATGTGTTATATATATGAATATGTACCTATGTTTGGGTGTGGGTGTGTGTATGTACAAGTGCATGTTCCTATGTGTGTGTGTGCACATATGTATGTCTAATTACTTGCATTTGTTTGAATGTGTGCTTGTAGGTGCATGTGCATTCTTGTATGTGTGTGGTGTTGGAGTGCATATGTGTGTGTGTGGGTGTATATGGTTATGCTCTTACAAGTTTGTACCAATGTGTGTATGTGTTTATTTGCTTGTCATGTGTGCATGCATTTGTATGTGGGTTTGTGTGTTCGTGTGTGGGTTTATCCATATGTGTGCTTGTGTGTGCATTTGTGCATGCATGCATACGAGGCATGAGTGTGCTGGTGTTTGTGTGTGTTTTGGTGCATGCAAGTATGTGTGTGTGTGTGCATTGTCATATATCTATGTGGGTGAGAGTGTGTGGGTGCATGTATGTGTTTATGTGTGTGGATGTGAGTGTGTGTGAGTGCGCATGGATACATGCTTGTGTTTGTGTGCATGTGAGTGTGTCTAAGGACACACATGTGTGAATGTAGGAAAGTGTGCATGTGTGTTCTTATGTGTGTGTGAATGCATGTGTATGTGCACAAGTATGTGTGTGTGCATGTGTGCATACATGCATACATCTATATATGTGCATGCACATGTGTGCATGTATGTATTCTGTATACATCAATACATTTCTATATTTTCTTGTGAATGTGTGTTTATGTGTGTTTAAATGTCTGTGTTATACGTGTGTATGTGCATGTTCTTGTGCTTGTAGTCATGTGTGTGTGTGTTTACATGTTTATGCATGGGAATGTGCATGTTGATGTTCGTGAGTTTGCACATATGTGTGCATGCACGAGTGTGTGTGTGTATGTGTGTGCATGTGTACATGTGTGAGCATGTGTGCATGGGTATCTATGTGTGTGTGTTTGTCTGTGCATGTGTGTGTGCTTGTCTTTGTGTTTTCTGTAGGTGTGCATGTGTGTGCATGTTCATGCATTAGTGTCAATGTGTGTGTGTGCTCAAGAGTGTGTGCTTGTGTGTGTGCGCATATGTGCATGTTTGTATTTATGCATGTGTGTGTTTTTACGTGCATGTGTGCCTACACGTATTTGTGCATGAGTGTGCGAGCATGTTTGGTTATGGATGTGTGTATGCATGAATGTGTGTGTGAGTATGGTCATGTGCATGTGCATGTGTTTGTGCACTTATATGTTTGTATCTGAGTACTTTTATGAGTATGTGTATGTGTGTGCATATGTGCTTGTATGTGTCTATGCATGTGTATTTGTCTATGTGTGAGAGTGTATGTATATGTGTGTTCATGTGTGTGCATTTGTATGTATGTGTGTATGTGCACGTGTGTGTCCATGTGCATGTGTTTGCTGGTGTGTGTGCTTTTGCATGTGTATGCTTGTGTGTGTTTGTCTGTATGTGTGTACAAATATATGTGTGTGTGTCTATGTATGTGCATATGTGTGTGCACTTGCATGACCTTTGTCACTTTGACCACCTTTGTTCAAAGGTGAGTTTAACGTTATTGGAAAAATCTTATGCATTTATTTTTAGAATTTGTTGATTTGAAAATTTGGGATACTATTAAAAATACATTTGAGTTTCTGACTAAGATTATTAGTAGAGAAAAAGTAAGAAAACTATTAAGTGAACTCACTCCTAAGAAGAAACATAGTTCTCACCTAAAGTCTCAGACTATGAATATTTTATGATGTGATTTAAGTGCCCAAATATAATCAAATCATAAACTTGAAAGCGACACAAGAGATTTGGTCTAAACTTAAGGTTACTTATAAAGGTACTTCTCAACTTATGTAAACTAAAATGAGCTTGCTTATTTAAGAGAATAAATTATTTTAGATGAATATGAATGAGAGTATTAAAACTATTTTTATAAGGTTTACAAATATTATTAATAGTTTATGTAACCTTGGTAAGGAGTTTTCTATTGGTGAACAGGTGACGAAGATTGTTCGCGTTCTTCCTTAATAACATGATCCATTGGTGATGTTGCTAAAAACAACATAAAATATTTTTACTATCTTTAGATAAGTTACTGGGTGGGCTCTTAACAATGAAGTTGAGCTTATAATTAAAGGGATGAAGAATTTGTGGTTGAAAAAGGAAAAAGAAGGAAAAAATGATAGCCTTTATTGTCAATTCTTCTATAAACTTAGATTTATCCATCTCAAGTGAGGTAACTTTGATTTCAAAAGATTTATCTAGATTATATAATAAAAGAAATGCTGGTAAACGATTTGATGATAATAAGAAATAAAAGGGAAAGATAGTTTAAGAAATAAAAGGGAAAAATAGTTTCTTATGAAGAAATAATTCATTGAGATTGTAAATTACCTAACTATATAGGACCCAATTGTTCTCACTATACTAAGAGAATTGTGAAGTTTCTAAAAGAAAAGAAGAAGAAAGTTATGATAATGTCATGGGATGATTCACATAATTCTTCTTCTAGTTATGAAGATAAGAAGGAGAGTTTGATTTGTCTTATGACAAAGGATAGTGTTCCTATCACATCATTAGATAATGAGTGTTCCTCTTGCTCCTTTTTTCATCTTATTCTATGGTTGATTGTGAAGATATATCAATGTTTTCATGAAGTAAATAAAATAGGCTTCTAAATATCTTAAATTAGAATAAGAGCATAAAAACTATTTAGGCTTGTATGAATATTTGAATGAGTTGATACTAATTATTTGCAAGAGATTAAGATTAAGTGAGATGAAAAAGCCTCTATTATTATAAAAATATGCTTAGTTATAGAATTAAATTATCTAAAAAATTTACATGTTCGTTTTAGGATTATTTTTCATAAGATTGGTATGTAAGAAATTTTGTATATTCTCTTGTTCTAAATGTAATTTATAATTATGCATGACAATTTGTCATATTTAATGTGATTAGAAATTAAGAAACATTGTTGGTAATAAATCTTCTAGATTTATATGGATTAGAAAGAATAATTTAATTAATGATTAAGTTAAGACATGGATCCAAGAAGGTTTGGGTCCCAAAAACTAATGTTTGATTTGTTTTATGGGCATGCTTCTTTTATGGATGGAGGAAGGTATGTGGCACTTAGATAGTGAATGCTCAAAACACATGACTAGAGATGCATCTTTATTCATCCACTTGAAGTCATATGATGGTGATGAAGTTGCTCTTAGTGACAGCTCCAAGGGGAAAGTGATAAGGATTAGAACTGTGAGCAACTCTCACACTTCTATAAGAAAGGTCCTATTTGTACAAGATTTAATGTATAATCTTCTTAGTATTAGTTGATTATGTGATTCAAATTTATCATTTTATTTTATAAAAAGAAATACATTATTAATAAAGATAATGTTCCATTTGTCATTATATATAGAAAAGATAAAACATATATTTTATTTTTGTACATGGTTAAATATAATAGTCTAAAATATCTTACATCACATGGTAATAATTCTACTTTATAGTATAGAAGATTTTGTCACTTAAGAAAGTCTTCTTTTAAAGAACTTTTAAAGTTTAAACTAAATATAGGTTTGCAAAACCTTAGTTGGTCAAGTGATAATTATATCTTTCATGCCAATTAGGAAAACAAATCGAAGTGAATTTTAAACCACTTAAAGACATTACAATGAAGAAAGTATTAGAATTTATTCATGTAGATCTATTTGATCCTATTCATTTAGAGAGGTTAGGTAAAAGAAAATATGGGTTTATAATTTTTGATGACTTCATTAGGTTTATATGGATTCATTTTGTTAAAAATAACATCAAAGTTTTTGAAATATTTATAAGATTGATTGTTATGATTAAAAAAGAGCATAAGATTAGATTAAACTTTGTTAGAAGTGATAATGAAGAAGAATTCATGAATGAATTATTTGTTGATTTTTATGACCAAAATAGAGTATAGTATGATTTTCTTCACCTAGGATGTCTCAACAAAATGAGAGAGTTTAGAACCTTACTAGATGTGATAAGATGTATGCTTAATGAGTATAGTGTTTTGGAGTAATTTTGGGCTGAGGTAGTTAATATTTTCTATTATGTGTTTAGTTGAATAATATGTAGACATTGCTTAGATATTTAATTTACTTTATGATAAGAAGCCCAAGATACCCCATTTCATGTGTTTGGATGCAAATATTTCATTTTAAATAATAAAAAAAATTAATTTAGATAAGCTTGATGCTAAGTCTAGTTTAAAGAACCTTTTAGGAACTCATCGACTTGTAGATATTTAGCATATATAATAAGAGAATATTAGTTGTGGAAGAAATAGTATGTCAAATTTTATAAATCTTTTGTTAAAGCATCTAGTAATCATCATCAAGATGATCAACTTGATGAATTAAATGATTTAAGTTGCAGAGAAGAAAATTATAAGTTGTAGAAGTTAATGAAATAAAAAAGAGAAAATCAAGTTAAGAAGCAATTGAGGTATCATAAGGATCATTCTTATGAGTTGAACAAAATTTTATAGAAAGTACTTTTGAAGATGAGACCTAGTTATTATAATGAATAAAGAGTTTATGTAATTTGAGAGAAATCAAGTTTGGGATCTTATACCTAAGACAAATGATAAAATAATCATTGGCACAAAATGGATGTTCAATAATAAGACTCATAAAAATGCCAAAGTTATTAAGAATAATGCTAAATTAATAACTAAAGGTTATTATGAAGTTAAAGGAGCATATGTGGATGAGACATTTGCTCTTATAATTAGAGTTAAGGGAATTAGGATTTTACTTATGTATGCCTTAGAAGATTTAGATTATACTAAATGGATATTAAAAATATTTTTTTAAATAGATATATAAATGAAGAAGTGTATGTTGAACAACCCCTAGGACTTAAGATACATGATAAGTGAAATCGTATATACAAACATAAGAAGGCACTTTATGGTTTGGAGCAAGCTCCAAGAGCTTAGCATAAAAAATTATGCATTTCTCTTACATCAAATGGTTTTGATAGAGGTAAGAAAGATAATATTTTATTTTTTAGAAATTTAATTGAGGTCAATTAATATGTCAAGTTTATATGGATGACAATCTTTGGAGCTTCTAATAAAGAGATATTTATGAAGTATTCTAATTTAATAAAAAAGGAATTTTAAATGAGTATGATAAGAGAATTAACCTTCTTCTTAGTACTTTATGTTAAGAAAACAAGTGAAGGAATTTTTATTTCTCAAAGTATTTGATGAAGTTGCTAAAATGATTTGGTTATGAAAACATGAAGTAAAGGAAGACTCCTATTACTTCAAGTTCGAAAGCTTGCTGATGCAAACTTGTCTGGAGGAATGATTAGATCATTATTATATCTTACTAAAAGTATACCTAGTGTTATATTTAGTATGTTTGTGTGTGAGATTTTAGGCCAGTCCTAAGAAATCACACTTATAAATAGTGCAACAAATTTTTAAATATCTTATAGGTATGAAGGCTCTAGGCTTAGAGTTCCATAAATGTGAGTTTGGCTTTGATAGCCTACATAGATGCTAACTTTATTGGTAGAAAGATTTATAGAAAGAGAACCTTTAGTTTGTGCTAATTAAATGAGGGTTCACTAATTTCTTAGGTTAGTAGGAAACAAAATAATGTGAAACTATCAATAATAGAGGTTTAGTACATTAGTGTAAGTTGTTGTGTTCCTTATGTTCAATGGATTAAATAGGAACTTTTAGATTATGGTTTAGAATTTATATGGTCTAATATTTTGTGATAATTTAAGTGTAATTTATTTAACAATAGATCTTATTCAACTCTGAAGAATAAAACTTATGGTGTTAAGATATCACTTTATTAAAGAGTGTGTGCAAGAGAAAGTGATTCAATTGTGCTTTATTGCATGTTTTACCTAATTAGTTGATATTTTTGTTAAGCCACTAGCTACTCAAGTCTTCCATAAACTTAGATTGACCTTAAGTGTACTTAACTTAACCCCTTTGAATGATTACAAAAAAGGGGGAAAACTTAATGCTAGAACTTCAGTATAGTATATGCTATCAAATAAGGCAAGCTAAAATGTTGAGTGTTATATTACTTGGTTTGTTCATTAATATTACATTCTCTTTATTATTATATGTTCAATTTTAGAATTGAATTTATAATCCTCCTGGGGGAGATTATTCTATCCTTTATTATGATGATCATAAAATAGAACTAAATATTACTAGTATCTTATTAACCTTGGTGTTGTTTTAATAAAATCTGAATGTGTACTATAGTAGTATTTGTTTCTTGGAGTAAAGATTATACCATACGTAGATAATGAAGATTAAAGGGTCAACTTATTAATCTTAGAGCTAAGAACCATGCTCTTTGTGGAGTGGCTAATCCATGAAGAACTACATTTTTAAATATCTATATGGTTAAGATGTTTAACCTTTATTTTATTTATAATTATGGTATTTACAATTATCGTGATTCAAGCATATTTGACTTAGTTTTCTTAGTGATGCATTCGGTTATATTTTGTTTTTAAAATTAAGGTTTTTTAGTTTTAAAATTTCGTAATTTTAAAAAATAATTTAGCCTATGCACCCAACCCTTCCACTAAACCCAAACTCTTACAAGTGCTCTGTAGTGCTAGGCATTGAGTCTTGAGGAGCAGTAAGTCAGGAGCCTAACTGAAACTGAGTTACACACATGCACACAAAAAAGCTCTCAGACATGTGCACCCATTGACTTACACACACACACATAGACATGCTTACGCATGTGCATGCACAGAAAAGCATGCACAAATGTTCATGTGTGGACAAACATGCACACACATGCACACAGAGACACCAACAGACACATGCTCAAACAAACACATAAAGACATGTAAATGAACACATGCATGCACACATGCACACAAACTCACATACATGCACAAGCACACACATGTACATGCACATAAACACATGCATAAACACACACATACACACATGTATGTACACAACAAAACATATATAAGAACAAACACACACACACACATGCACTTACTATTGCACTGTCACACACACACACACGTGCATAAATGCCAATACACAAAAGAATACACACATGTACAAATGCACAAACACACACACCAATACGTGCACACAAACGCAACCACACACATGCAAGCACCAAAACAAAAACACTTATACATGCTTTCTTGCTCACACACACACAATCACACACACACATGCACAAAAACACACAAGCACACTGATGCTCATAGACTCCTATTTTCACACACACATTTGTACATAGACATACACATACACAAGCAAGCACATAATAAAGCACACACACAATCACACACCAACACACATGCATTCACACACACACACATACACATTTACACACAGACATGCATAGACATGTGCAAGAACACTCCTATTTTCAAACACATGTGTACATAGACATACACAAACATAAGTAAGCACATATTAAAGCACACACACAATCACACAACAACACACATGCATTCACAGACACACACATACACATTTACATACAGACATGCATAGACATGTGGAAGCACACATAGAGTTGCACATATGTACAATTAAACACACAGATACACCCAAATATATGGATGCATGAACACACACATACACACACACACACACGAGAATACCCAAAAAAGCACACCCACACACACCCATGCATAGATATCTACACATAGACACACACACATGCACACACATGCACACACATACATGCACACACAAACATACACATTTACCCAAACACATAGCTACACATGCCCATTCACACACATGAACACATACTCATTTACACACACAAAAAATGAACACACACACACATGCACATGCACACACATACACTCTTGTGTGCACCCATGCAGTCACATGCATATGCACACAAACACATGCATGCAAATGCACATGCACATAGAAAACACACATGCACACACATACACGTTCATACACACACACACATGCATGCATGAGATTTCCATAACACAAAAAGGCACACAAACACTCACAGTCACACATACACACATGCATATGCATAATTAGACATTCACACACAGACCAACACATGCACACACACCCTTACATGCATGCACAGACACAAGCACACATGAGCACATGCACATACAAACCCACACACATAAACAAATTAACACACACATGTGCACAAACATAAATACCAAAAAACACAAATAAACAAACAAACTTACACACACATGCACATAAAAGACATTCACACACTCATATAGATATACATGCACACATATGCCTTTGCATGCTCACAGATGCACAACCACTCGCACACACATGCACCTACGTGCACACGTATACATGCACAAGCACACACACAAGCATAAGAACACACACTCAAGCATGGACACAAACGCACACATGTACACTCACAAATAGGTTCACACAATCATGCTTACACAGAAAAGCACACATACTCGCACACATGCATACACGAAAGCACGTGCACGAACATGCACATACATACAAATACACATGCACACAAACACACATACACACATGTGGGCATGCATATATGCATGTGTTCACAAACACATGCGATCACACCCACACCAAGATATATGCATGCATGTAGAAACATAGACACACAGCACACACATGTATATACCAACACACACACATAAACACACACAAACACAAAGTCACACACAAGCATACACACGTGGATGGACATACACACACATACACAAAGCCACCCATCAAACCACAGACACATGTACATGCAGGCTAGCACGCACACACAACATGCACACAGGCAACCACATATATGCACAATAACATGCACACACACATGCTCAAACATGCAAGCATGCACACACACAAACACATGCACATGCACATGCACACAAACACACACATACACAAGCACTTGCATACGCATGCACATGCAAAGGAATAGGAACACACATACACAAACTGCACAAAAATGTAAATGCATATGCCACACATGATTACACATGTATACACATAGATGCACACACACATAGATAAACATAAGCTTCCAAACACAAATGTGTGCACAAACAAACTCACACACACATAAGCACACATACACACACATTTACACATGCATGCACACACATATGAACATGAAACAGCATACATACACACACATACACATATGAATGCGCAAACATTAATGCTATAGATGTTACCATGATGATGTAAAATAGCTATAGAAGAGAGTATAATAAATAATAATTGAAAGAACTCATAGCTCCAATAAACACGTTGAAATTTCAAGCTTTTAGTTTTTAATTTCTTTGGAGCACTTACGAAATATTTATGTTGATTCAAATAAAAACGTCCCAAAATCATTCCACCGATGACTAAAATTAGTTTTTTTAGAATCTAGTCATTATAGGAGATGAAAGAGGAAGAAAAAAATTAGATGTCATCTAGTTCTACTAAACAGAGTAGGAATCGTCTGATTAGAATAACTGTTAAAGGGTCCAAATCTAATCAAAGTGATATATGATTTAGATAATTAAATGAAAAGTTGGAAAGATGATGGTGATGACTTAGATTCACAGAGGTAGAGGGGCTCTCAGTCGTTCGATTAAGTATTCTAAATTAACAACTAGATAAAAAATTGTTCTCCATTGCAAAGAAAAATGTGACCATTCAATCCTAAAAATGCATGATTGATCAGTACAAATGTCCTAATGTTTTGAATGAAAAAAATTGATTTATTTAGTTCCACATTACAAAGTAATGCATGTGATTTATCCTTATATTACTTCCTCTACATGCAACATATAGCCTATTGGGGTTGGTTACCCCATGGTACCCTTACGATGTCATTACCTAAGGCACCTTTGCAAAATATAAAAATGGGTCCAACTTAATCTAAGCCAATTACTTATCATTAACAAGTCTAACTTGACTTATTATACAAAATCTATTTCAGGAGTCAAGTCCTAACCTTCTTATCCTCATCCTCCTCCGCCTCCTTTTCCTCCTCTTTCTTATTCTTCACGTTCTCCCTCTTCTTCTTTTCTTTCTTCTTCTTCACCTTCTCGTTCTTCATTTTCTTCTTCTTCTTCTTCTTGCTCTCCTTTCTCTTGTTAAACTTGTCTTTCTTCTTCTTCCCCTTCTTTTCTTCTTCTCACTCTTATTTTTCTTCTTCTTCATCAACTTCTTCTTCTTCTTCTTCTTGCACTTCTTCTTCTTCTTATTCTTATTCTTCTTCTACTTGTTCTTCTTCTTCTTCTTCTACTTCTTCTTCTTCCTCTTCTTCTTCTTCTACTACTACAACTTCTTCTTCTTCCTCTACTTCTTCTTCTTCCTCTTCTTCTTCATCTCTTCCTCTTCTTCTTCTCTTTCTTCTCCTTCTCCATCATCCACTTCTTCCTCTACTTCTCCTTCTTCTTATTCTTCTTTTTCCTGTTCTTCTTCTCTTTCTTCTTCTTCTTCTTCTTCTTCTTCTTTCTTCAACTTCAAATTCTTTTTCTTCTTCATCTTCTTATTCATCTTCTTCTTCTTCTCTTTCTGCTTGTTCATATTCTTTTTCTAATTTCTACTTCTTTTTATTATTCTTCTTCTTCTTCTTTTTCTTCTTCTTGCCCTTCTTCTTCTTCTTCTTCTTCTTCTTCTTCTCCTTCTCCTTCATCTTCTTCTCCTTCTTCTTGAAATTCTTCTTTTTCTTCTTCTTGTTGTTGTTCCTGTTCTTCTTCTTCTTCTTCTTCTTCTTCTTCATCTTCTTCTTCATCTTCTTCTTCTTCTACTTCTTTCTTCTTCTTTTTATTCGCCATCATCTTCTTCTTCTTCATCTTCTTCTTCTACTACTAATTCTACTTATTCATCGTCATCTTCTTCTTCTTCTTCTTCCTCTTCCTCTTATTCTTCTTCCTTCTTCTTCTTCTTCTTATCCTCATCCTCCTCTTTCTTATTCTTCACGTTCTCCCTCTTCTTCTTTTCTTTCTTCTTCACCTTCTCGTTCTTCGTTTTCTTCTTCTTCTTCTTCTTGCTCTCCTTCCTCTTCTTCCACTTCTCTTTCTTCTTCTTCCCCTTCTTTTCTTCTCTTGCTCTTATTTTTCTTCTTCTTCATCCTCCTGCTTCTCTTTCATCTTCTTCTTCTCCGTCTACTTTTTTTTCTTCTTCTTCTCTTTCTTCTTCTTCACATTCTCCTTCTTCTCCTTTTTCTTCTTCTCCCTCTTCTTCCTCTTCTACTCCTTCTTCTTCTACTTCTTCTTCTCCTTCCTCTTCTTCATCTTATCCTTCTTCTTCTTCCCCTTCTTTTTCATCATCTTCTTCTTCTTTTTCTTCATCATCATCATCTTCTTCTTCTTCATTATCTCCTCCTCCTTCTTCTCTTTCTTTTGGTGGGTGCTAAAGTAGACATGTGGTGTAAGCATACATGAGTGTGTGTTCGCATACATGCATGCATATGTGTGTGTGTGCATGTGCATGAGCTGGTGTTTGTGTAGATGTGTGCATGCACTCATAATGGGAGTGTAAGTGTGTGTGCATATGAGTTTGTGAGAATGTGTGTGTGTGTGTGTGTGTGCATAAGTACATTCTACTTGTATGAAAGTGTGGCTGCATGTGTGTGTTTGCACTTGTGTGTGGACTTGTGTGTGCAAATGTGTGTGCATGTGTTTGTGTGCATATGCTTATGTGTGTGAGTGTGCTTGTGCACATGAAGTGCATGTGTATGTGTGTGTATATGTGTATTTGTGTGTGTGCTTGCACGTGTGTGTTGGTGCAGGCATGTGTGCTTATGTGTGAGCATTCATGTGTGTAGGTGTGCGTGTGCATGCATGCATATGCCTTTGTGTGTGTGCATGTGTGTGTGTTTGTGTGTGTCTAAGCATGTACATGTATGTGCATGTGTTTGTGCCTATGTGCATGTGTTTGTGTGCATGCATGAGTGTGTGAATGTGTGTATGTGTGTTCATGTGTGATTATGTGTTTGCATCTATTCATTTATTCATCCTTGCATGTGTGTGTGTGCATTTTTGCATGCGTGTATGCACATGGGTGTGTGCTTGTGTGTGCATGTGTCTGGTTGTGGATGTGTAGGTGCTAGCAAGCATGCATGCACATGTGTGCGGGTGTGTGCATGTGCACTTATGTGTGTACATGTGTGTTTGAATGTAGGTGTACATGTAGGCACGTATGTGTGCATGTTTGTGTACAGTGCGTGCAACTACATGTGTATGGGTGCATGTATTTTCCTGAGTGAACATACGTGTTTGTGTATGTGTGTGTGAATGTGCATGTATTTTTGTTTGCTTGTGGGTGCATGTGCGTATGTGCATGTCAATGCATCTATGTGTGTGGGTGCATGTGTGCATGTCTATGTGTGTAGTAGTTGTATGTGTGTGTGCATGTCTATGTGAGTGCACATGTGTGTGCGTGCGTGAGTGCATGTGTGTGCTTATGCTTATGTGTGCATGTGTTTGCATGGGTGTGCTTGTGTCTGTGTGTATGTGTGTGTCTTTGAAAGAGTGTGTGCAGGCATGTGTAAGTACATGGATGCATGTGCATGTGTTTGTATGTGTGTATGCATGTGTATGTGCACATATGTGTGTTCTTTTATGTCCATGTGTGTGCATGTGTGAATGTGCAAGTTTGCATCCATGCATCCATATGGGTGTGTGTGGGTTTAGTTATGTGTGTTTGTGCAAGCATGTGTGCATGCTTGTGTGTTCATGGTTATGTGTGCAAGTGCTTGTGTTTATGTTTGTGTACGTGTATGTTTGTGTACCTACAATTGTATAAGAATGTGTGTGCATATGTGAGTGTATGTGGGTGTTTATATGCATTTGTGCTTATGTGTGGAAGTGTGTGTTGGTGTGTGTATGTGCATATGTGTGTGCATGTGTGGGCACATGTGTGGACATATAAATATGTGTTCTTGCTTGTATGTATTTGTGTGTGCATATGTCTGTCTGGGTGTGCCATGTGTGTGCATGTGTCTCATCATGTATGTGTGTGTTTTCATGCATGCTTTTGTATGTACATGTGTTTATGTGTGTGTGAGCTTTTGTGTGTGCATATGCATGTGAGGATTTGCATGTGCACATGTTTGTATGTGTGTACATGTATGCATCTTTATGCTTATGCAACTGTGTCAATGTATGTGTGCATGTGCTTGTGTATGCATGTGCATATGTGTGTGTGTACCTATGTGTGTGTGCATGTTTGGTTATTTGTGTGTGTGCTTATATGTGAGTGTGTGTGTGTGCATGTTTATAGGTGTGTGTTTGCTTAGGTGTGTGCATTTATGTGTGAGCTTGTGTATGCATGAGTGTGTGTATATGTGTGTTTGGGTGTGTTAGTGTGTGTGAGAGTATAAATGTGTGTGTGAGTGTGTGAGCATGTCTATGTATGGTGTCTTTGTGCATGCATGCATATATGTGTGTATTTGTGTGTGTGCATTTTTGTGGGTTTGTGTGGGCATGGTTATTTATGCGTGTGTGTGAATGCCTATGTGCATACATTTGTGCTTGAGGGTGTGTGTGTCTGTGTCCTTGTGTTTGTGTGTTTGTATACATGTGTGCATGTTTGTGTACCTATATATGTGTGTTACATATTGGTGTATGTGTGCCTGGGTTTGTGTGTGTGTAGATGTGTGTACATGTGCATGCATGTCTATGTATGTGTACATTTGGGTGCAAGCATGTGTGCATGTATGTGTTTGTACATGTGTGTTTGTGCTTATGTGTGTTGGTCATTGTGCTTGTCTATGTGCATGTGTGTATGTGCATCTTTGTGCACCTATGCATGCTTGTGTGTGTGCATGTGTTAGTACAAGTTGTGTGTGTGTGTGTGCATTTTTGTATATGTACATTTGTTTAGGTGTGCTTGTGTGTATGTGTCGGCATGTGTACATTGGTGTTAGGGGGTGTGTGTGAGAGGGTGCATGTATGTGTGCATGTTTACATGTGTGTGTAGGCATGGGTACATGTGTGTTGGTGTGTCAGTGTGTACATGTTTGTGATTGTGTGGTTGTCTTTGTGAGTGTGTATGTGAGTGGGCATGAATCTCTACGACTATGTGCATGTGCATGTGTACACTTGTTTGTGTGTGTGCCTATATGTGTGTGTACCTTTACGAGTGAGTGTGCTTATGTGTTTATGTGCATGTGCATGTGCATGGGTCAACATGTGTATGTGCATGTGCGAGTCTATGCATGTTTGTGTTTGTGATTGTATGAGTGTGTGTATATGTGCTTGTGTGTATGTGTGCACGTAATTGTGTCTGTGCATGCATGGATGTGTGTGTGTGTGCTTGGATGTGTATGTATTTGTGATTGTGCATATGTGTGAGTGCATGTGTGTTTATGCTTTTGCATATTTATGAGTTTGTGTGTGTGTTTGTGTGTGCATTAGTGAGTCCATGTGCATGTGTGCATATGTTTATGTGTGTGTGTGTGCTTTTGTGTGTGTATTTGTGTATGTGTGCATGTTCCTATGTGTGTGTGTTTGTTGACCTCTGTACTTGTTTATGTGTGTGCATGTGTGCATGTACACATGCACACATGTGTGTATCTATGTGTGTGTGTGTGCATGTATGTGGATGTGTATGTGTGCATCGTGTGCTTGTGTGTTAGTTTGTCCATGTGTGTGTCTGTTTGCATGTTTGCTTTGTGCATATGTGTTTGTCTCTATGAGTTTGTTTGTGCTTGTGTGGACATGTGTATTCATGTATGTGGGCATATGTTGCTGTGCATCAGTGTGCATGTATGTGTGTGCATGATTAAGTACATATGCAAATGGATGTGCATCTTTATGCATGGGCATGCATGTGTGTGTGCTTTTTTGTGTACCGAAGTTTTTCTTTTTGTGTGCATATGCGAGTGAGTGTGCAAGTTCGTGTAGTGCTTGTGTAGGAATTTATGACTATGTGGTAGTGCATGTGTGAGTATGTTTGTGTGTGCATGTGTGAAAATGCTTGTGCTCATTGCACGTGTGTGAGAATTTTTTTGTGCATGTGTATGCATATGTGTGTTTGTGTACGTGTGTGCGTGTGCATGTGAGTATGTGCATGTGTGCATGCATGCTTGTGTATGGATGTGCTTGGACAAGTGTGTGTGTGCATGTTTTCTTATGGATTTTAAAGGGTATATGTTTTTTAGTTCATTAATGTGTGTATGCATGAATGTGGGTACATTTATGTTTGTGTGCATATGTGTATGAGTGTATTTAGTTGTATTTGTATGCATTTGTGTGTATGTGTAAGCTTTTGTGTGCATGTATGTGTTTGTCCATTTGCATGTTTGCGCATTTGCACGTATGTAAGTTTATATGTGAGTGTGTTTACATGAGTGTATGTGCATGTTTGTGCCTATGTTTTCGTGTATTTGCTTGTATGCATGTGCATGTTTTTATGTGCATGTGTGTGTGGTTGTGCACGTGTGTGCATGTGTGAGTGGTTGTACGTGTCTATGTAGTTCTATGTTTATGTGTTCTTTTCTATGTTTGTAGGTGCATTCATGTGTGCATGCGTTTGTGTGTGTGTGCAGACGTGTGTGCGAGTCTACAAACATGCAAGCACGTGTGTGTGTGTGTGTGGGTATGAATGTGTTTGAGTGTGCATGCGTGAACATGCAAGTGTGTGTTTTCATGCATGTTTGTGTGAAAGTTCTTTCGTGTGTGTGTGACCAAGTGTGCATTTGTGTGTTTGTGTGGGCACATGTGTGTGTTGTGTTTGTGCTGGGTGCATGCAATGGTAGAGTGTGTGTGTAGGTGTGTGTGAGCATATCCATGCATTTGTGTGCGTATGTGTGTATGCATGTTCATGCAGGCATAGGTGTGTATGCATGTGTATGTGTGTGCGTGTGCATGTTTTTATTGGTTTTATGTGTATGCATGTATGCTACTATCCATGCATGCATGTTTTAGTGCATGTGTTTGTGCATGTGAGTGCTTATGTGTACATGTCAGTGTGTGTGTGTGTGGGTGTGTGTGTGTGTATGTAAGTTCTAGTGTGTGTACATGTGGATGTGTTTGTGTGTGCATGTATATGCTTGTGGTTGTGTGCGTGTATGTTTTTTTGTGTGTTCATGTATATGTGTATATGTTCTTGTAGGTGTGTGTGTATATATCTATGTGCATGTGTCTGTGTTTGTTTGTGTGTGTATGGGTGTGTGTGGATGTGCAAGTGCTCAAGTGTGTATTTTTATATTTATGTGCATGCATTCATGTGAATGTGTGCTTGTGGGCATGCATGTGTATATGTAGGTGCATGCATGTGGATATGTGTGTTCATGCATGTCTCTCTGTGTGTGTTTCTCTGTGTATATGTGTGTGCATGTGTGTACTTTTGAGTAGGTGCATGTCACTATGCTATGTGTGTGCCCATGTATGTATAGTTGTGTGTGTGTGTGCACGGTTGTGCATGCATGTGTGCATCTATGTCGGTGTGTGGGTGTGTGTGTATTTGTGTGTGGGTGTGTGCACGTGTAGGTATGTATATGCTTATGTGTGTTTTAATGTGTACTTGTGTTCTTGTGAGTATTTATGTGTGAGTGTGTATGTGCTTGTCCTTGTGTGTGTGTGTGTGTGTGTGAGTGCATGCATGTGCGTTTGTGTATGGGTGTGTGCCTTCACGTGTAGGTGTCTAAGTGTGGTTGTTCATGCACGTGCATGTACATGCATCTATGTGTGTGTGTGTGCATGCTTGTGAAAGTGTGTTTTTGTGCATGTGTGTGGGTTTGCATTTAAGTGCATGAATGTATGTGTGCACAAGTATGTGGGGGTTTGTTTGTTGGTGTGCACGCATGTGTCTATGTGGTTTGTTTGTGAGTGTGTGTATATGCATGCATGTGTATCCATGCATGTGTACATGTGTGTGTCTATGTGCATGCTTTTGTGCATGTGTGGGTGCATATGTGTGTGTACATGTGTAAGTATTTGTATGTTTGTGTTTGGGCATGACTGTATGTGCTCGTCTCTACGTGTGTGAATGTGTGTGCTTGTGTTTGTATGCGTATGCATGTTTTTATGGTGTGTACAGTTACACATGTTTGAAAAACTATGTATGTGCATGCTTGTGTGTTTGTGTGTGCACGTGTGCATGTGTGGCGTACATGTGTGTGTATGTATATTTGCATGCATCTTTGTGTGTGTGTGTGTCTTTGTGTTTTTGTTTGTGTGTGTGTCTCTATGTGTGCATGTGTTTCTATATATTTCTATGCATGCATGTACGTTTATTTATGTGTTCATGCAAGTAGGCATGTGTATGCAGGTGTATGCATGTGTTGTTTTATGCTCATATATGTGTGTGTGTGTACATATGTGTGCATATGCACTTGTGTGTGTGTGTGCGTGTTTGTGCAAGCATGTGCACATCTAGCAGCTTATGCATGTGTATGTGTGAGTGCGTGTTGTGCATGTGTAAATGTGCATGTGCATGTATGTTTTTGTGTGATTTGTGTGTGTGTGCCTATGCTCTTGCATGTGCATGCATGCGTATATGGTTGTCCATATGTGTGTGTCTGTGTGCATGTGCATGTGCATGTGTATGCATGGGTGCATGGGCATATGTGTGTGAGTGCATGTGCATGTGCATGTGTATGCATGGGTGCATGGGCATATGTGTGTGAGTGCATGTGCATGTATGTGTGTATATAAATATGTGCGTACATGTGGTACGTGTGTACGCATGCTCTTGTGTGTGTGTGGTTGCATGCATGTGTGTAAGCATACATGTAAATGTTGTTGTGAGTCAATGGGTGGAGTTTTGTATGTGTGTGCATATGCATGTTCATTGACCTGTGTATGCTTATGTGCATGTTTATGTTTATTTTTGTATGTGAGTATGTGTGTACATGTAGTTTGTGTATGTGTGTGTGTTGTGCATCTATATCTTTGTGAGTATGCATGTATGTGGGTGTGCTTGTGTATGTATATGTGTGTGTATATTCCTGAATGTGCATGTCCTTTCGTTGACACGTGTGTATGTTTGTGTGCATGCACGAGTGTGTGTAGCTATCTATGTGTGTGTATGTGTATGTGTGTGTGTTTATGTGTATATGTGAGTACATGTGCATATGAAGGTCTGTGTGTTTGTGCTTGTATGTGGGTGCATGTGGTTTTGTGTGAGTATGTGTAGTGGTGCATGTGTTTGAGTATGTATAGGCATATGTGTGCATGTCTACCTGTGTGAGTGTGTCCATATGTTTTGTGTGTGTGTATGTGTATGTGTATGTTTGTGTGACTATCAATGTGTTTTTCTATTCTTGTGTGTGAGTTTGTGTGTGCATAGGTGTGTGTGCATGGGTGTATGAACATGTGTTTGTATATGTGTGTGCCTATGTGTGCTTGTGTGTGTGCATCTGTGTGTATGTGCTTATGAGTGTGCATGCATGCATGTGTTGGTGCATGCGTGCATGTATGTAGATCTACGTGTAAATTCATCTATGTGTGTTTGTGTGTTAGTACATGCATGCAATATATTTATTACTATAGATGTATGTTAAGGTATACAACATGTGAGATTTTTTAATTAAACTTAATCAATGAAACTTTAAAAAGAGAAAATAGTGATGCAGATAAGTATTCTGGAAGAGATTGAGAGTTATGTATAAAAATGAAAGAGATAAAGAGGACAATAATAATCGAAAGAAAAGAGAGAGATAATTAAACAAAGAGAAAGAGAAGAAGAGAGAAGAAAGAGGAGATAGAGAGTGAGGAGAAGCTAGTGATAGAGATGATGAGACAAATTAGAGAACGGTAAAGGGGAAAGAAGAATGTGAGAGGTATTTATATAAAAAGAACTAAGTGAGAAATAATTGAATAAATATTATATCTAAAAATTTAACTTATAAGTTTTCTTAATATTAACATATAAAACATATGTAATATTAAATATTATCTAAATAGAAGAAAACACAAAATTTGTAGCATTTTAGTATATCGAAAATGTTTAATGACAATTTTTATCATTAAATTTTAATTATTTTATTAATAAATGTAATTTTCCAAGTCAACTAAAAAATAAATAACTTCATTATTCTAATATATTTTGTTCGTGTGACATAATATACATAACAAATAAAATTAATATCTCATGTTGTCGTAATAATTTTTTGTAATTTATTTTATATAGTATATTATTATTATATTTAGAAGCTTTAAACAAAGCATATATAAAATATTTTAAGTATATAATAGTTATATTTTATGGTAGTTGATATAGCTTAAGTCAACCATAATTAAATTTGTTAAAGTTATTCTTTTTATTATATCTTTTAAAGTGGTACATATAAAACGTTATTAAAAAGATAATGATATATAAAGTTTGAATTAATAAAAAGTATCCAAAAATGGAAATAATAAAATATCATTAATAATTATATTATTTATAAATATTTGTATATTATTAAAAACCAATTATAATTCATTAGAAAAATAAATTCTATGAAGAATATGAGTCTAATGACCACTTCTAAAGTGGTAACCCATGTCAATACTAATTTTTTCGAAGCAATGTTAGCATTAAAGTTCTAATGAGAAGCACTGCTAAAATCCTAATGTAGTCCTACATTTATAAAGAAGTCAAAAAGATGTACTTGGGTTATTATTGTCATGTAAATAATCATTTATTAAAGATTTTTTCTAAATTATTATGCATAAGCACATTCATAAAAAATTTTTAATTTTGTTATATATGTTAGAATATATTCTAATATTAATTCCTAAATTATTTTAATAAAAAAAATTAATTATGTCATTTTTTCCATTAAACTTAAACTTTAAAAATTAAAACATTCATGAATGTTAAATTATTTAGTAACGATAAATATTATGTATATATATAAGTGTGAATATTAGAGGAAGTAATGGATAGATAAGAGAGTGATAGAGAATAAAATAATGATAGAGAGAGAAGAGAGAGATACAAAATAAAGAGAGTGAAAAAGAGAGCTTAGAGAAGATAAAGGAGTTCTATAAAATAAACTATAATAAAAATATCAAAAAGAAAAATACAAAATAGAGGGATAGAGTGAGTTGGTTAGGAGAGGATAAAGGGAATGAGAAGGGGAAACAAAAAAAGAGAATGATGATAGGAGAGAGAAGAAGGTCACAGAATGTGAGAACTATTTAGTTAAAAGAAAAAGTAAAAGAAATAATTAAATAAATATTATATTTTAATGATTTAACTTATACATTATTTAATGTTAACATGTTAGACATATATAATATTAAATATTGTTTAAATATGACAAATGGTGAAAGTATTTTTAGTTATTTAGAATATTACAAATGTTAAAAGTATAAGCTCATTAATAATTTAATATTATTTTCTTAATATATATAATTTACGAATTTAGAAAAAAAATAAAAAATCATCATTACAAGTTATTGTCTTTATATGAAATAAAATATATAATAAATATTAATATATATAATCATTATATTGAAAGGTTTTATACATAGATTACATATGGTATTATAAATTATACTTTAATATTGTAGATATATATAATGTTGCTTACAATTAAATTATTTTTAACATTACTATTTTGTTAAAATGAACTACAATTTATTAGAAAATTCAACACTGATAAATCATGAGTAACATGAGAACTTCTCTAGAAGATACCCATCCAAATGTTACTCTAACCTAAATATACTTAACTTTTGTGTTCTAGTCTGATTCAATGCTATAACATTGATGTGGTCACATGTTCATATAAAAAACAAAAAATGTTATACTAGGATGACTGTTTTCCAAAAAATAATGACTTATTGTAGAAAATTCATAATTTTTTTGTATAAAAATCTTTTAATTTTTTTACATTTAGTATATTTGAATGTTAATACTCTACATATATGGTATTAACAATTATTATAGTTTATATTGTTTTCCTAAAAATAAACATTCATACATTAGAATTACTACCATGTAATTATAGTTCTTATAAATAAAGTCATATATTATTTTTAATATAAATTTATTATTTAAAATGTATTTTAAAGAATACAATATGAGAGAGTTCTTAATTAATATTAATTGATGTTGCCAAAGATGATGCAGCGATGATGGAGATATGTATATTGAAGGAGTGTAGGAGCCATGGATAGATAACATAGAGTAGAGAGAGAAGAGAGAGATCACTAATGAAGAGAAAAAAAGAAAGACGCAAAAAATGATAAAAGTAATAAAAAGAATAAATAAAAAAGTGAAGAGATGAAAAAAATGATTAAATAAGAATGGATAAAACAGAGAGAATATGAGTAGAGGACAAAGATATTGATAGGGAGAGATAAATTAGAAAATAACTATGGGAGAGAGCAAAGTGAAGAAATGTAAGAGCTATTGATATAATGAGTAAGAAGCATGAGAAATAATAAAACAAAAGAAATATCATAATAATTTTAATTTAATTATTAATTAGTATTAATACAATTAAAATATGTAAACTTAAAGTTTATTAAAAATAAATTCATTTTTTCATAATATTTTAGTATATTATAAGGTCTTAAAATATATATTGACCATTAATTTATATTATTATTTTGATTCATATAATATAAAAAGTTAATTCAACAACACATAATATCATCATTCTTATATATTATCTTCATATGATATAATATAAATAATAAATATATATAATATTAGACATTTATGATATAATTTTAGGTAGTCTATGTTATATAATATAATATCATATCAAAAAGCTTTTAAACAATGCATGGATGAATTATTTTAAATATACATTAATTCCAATTTATTATAACTTACACAAATATGTTGCTTACAATTAAATTATATAAAAATAATTTATAATATGATATGAGGTGTTATATTTAATAAATAAAGTGAAAATTGAAAAAATAATTTTCATAATTATGATATTTATTAATTATAACAAAATAATTAAATCGACTTTAGTTCATAAAAAAAACAAATGTTATGAAAAATTATATGCAACACAAGGACTTCTCAAAAGGTCACTAATTCTAATACCACTCTCACTAAGGTATAACTTTGGAGTTGTAGTGAGATCTAAGGTTATAGTACTTTTGTGGTGACATAAGTACACAGAAGCATAAAATAATGTTGTCAAACTATTGTCACATAAAATAATGAAATAATTAAGAAAGTTTCTAAATTATTTTGATATACAATTTCAAGAATAAATTTTAATTTTTTTTATATATGTCATAGTATATTTTAATAATATTATTATTTTTATATAATTAATATAAAATTATTTATATTATAATTTTGTTTAAGTAAACATTCGTATAAATGAATTATTTCAAGTAAACAAAAGTACTTACAAATAAAAAATTAAATTATCTTTTAATTTTACATCATAAACTATATATTTATTTATTATTAGTAAAATATATTAAAGGTATAATATGGTTGATCTTTTAATTTATTTAAATTAATAGAACTAAAAAAAGATAATAGAGATGAAGATAAGTATACTAGAAGACAAAGAGAGCCATAGAGAGATAAGAGAAATAAAGAAAAATGCTATAAAAAAAGAAAATAGAGATGATTTAATGATGAGAAAGTAAAAAAGAGAAAAGCGAGAGAGAGAAGACATATAGGATAATGAAAATAAGTAGTAATATAAGAGATAGGAAGTAAACAAAGGGGTGAAATGGAGGGAGGGGAGAATGAAGGGAAGATATATAGATAGAGGAGGGGCGACAAATAACGAAATGACAACCAGAAAGAGAAAAATGTGAGAGATATTGAGATAAAGAGAAATAATTGAGAAAAATATTTTGTAGAAGTTATTTTTCAAATATTTTACTTACAATGTTTATTCATATTAAATTATCAAAAATATATAATATTAAATTTTTTATATACAAAAAATTAAAGATTTAATAAAATTTTAAAGTTTTGAAATGCTCAAAGTATAAGGTTATAATAAAGTTATTACTATTTAAGTAATATATCTAATTTCAAAAGTTAGCATGATAATAAATAGTATCATTATTCGAACAAACTATCTTCATATGACGTGACTTAGATAATAAATATAAATAATATCTCATATTTATGATATAATTTTTGGTAATTTATATTGTATAACATATTATTATGATATCCAAAATATTTTTATATATAGAATCTATATTCTAATACGAATATACATGAATTATACCTTATTATATTTGATGTAAGTTATTTTTACCACAATTAAATTATATTAAAATGATTATTTTATTGAATGATAATGATAAAGAAGCTACAAAGTTAATATTGGTAAATAATATCTAAAATACAAATTATAAAATATATTTCATAATAAAAATATTTATATTTCATGATAATAATAGCGATGTTCATGTGAGAACTTCTTAAGAGGTTACACATTCTAATACTGTTCTGACCCAAGCATGCTTAACTTTTAAGTTCTATAATGCTCACTTGGTCACACAAGCATACAAAAGGAAAAAACATACTTATGTGATTGATGTTCTAAAAATAATGAATTGTTTAACAAAATTTTAAAATTATAATGTACAAAACATTTCAAAAAAATTCATTTTTTATGTCATAATATATTCCATTAAATTGTTTTTTATATAAATTTAATAAAATTTAATTTTTATTAATTATAAATGAAAAAATATATTTTTATTGTTTAAAGTGTATATTGAAATGTGTAATGTGAAAGATTTCTTAATTAATATTAATTGACGGAGATTAAAAAGAGAGAGTGATAATGGAGAAAAGAATACTTGAGTAGTGATGGGGCCGTTGATAGATAAGATAAAAAAAGGAAAAGAAATATTTTTAATATATAAACAAAAACATTATATGATAATTTACCTTTTATAATTGGTAATTTTTGGAGAAATAACGTTTTTCATTATAGTTATAATTTGATTTCAAAGCATATTAATATTAGAAGGTTATAACTTATGCTATGTGTTTATAAGCATGTGCTATACATAAAACATCTTAACATATATTTTAAGAGGAAATAATAGAAAGCAATAGAGGAGAAAATTTAAAAAAAATAAAGAGATGAGAAATACAAAAAAGATAGAAATTGAGAAGAGAATAAAAGAAATAGAGAGAGGAAGAGGGATGATAATGAATGAAGCTTTACAAAAGAATATAAAGAGAAACTAAGAGTGAACATGTAGAAAAAGAAGAGAGTAAAGAGGAAGAAATGGAGACATAGTGAAACAACAAAAAAAAGAGCGAGACTGAAGGTTTTGGAAGGAAAAGAGAGATAGGGAGAAGTGGAGTGATAAAGTGAATTATATAGACAAAAGGTGTTGTAGAAAAGGGAAAGAGAGAAAAAATTGCTAGATAGAGAGACATGGAAAGATATTTAAGGAACATTAACATGAAATATAGAGCAAGGAAGAAAAGTGAGGATGAAAAGAGAGGAAAGAGGAGATGGAGATAGTAAATAACAAAGTGAATGAGGGAGAAATGAGAAAAAGGGTAAGAGGAGAGGGTGTTAGATAGAGATGGAAAAGACAAATAGGAGAATGATAATAGGATAGGGAATAAAGGGAGAGATTGTGAGCGCAATAGAGACAAAGATTAATGACTAAGAGAAATAGTTATGTAAAAATGTATAATCTTAAAGTTAATTAAATAATAATTAGTATTACTTATTCCAATATATTATCCTCGTATGATATGAAATAAATAATAAATATAAATAAAATTTCTTAATAATGATATAATTTTTGTAATTTATGTTATAAAATATATTATTTTATTAAAACATTTTATACAAATCATGTGTATATTATTATAAAACTATGTTATTTTAACCACATTATAATTGATATATGTAATATTACATATAATTAATGTATGGCAAAATTAATATTTTATTATGTGATATTATGGGTTATTTTTAATACTTTGTGAAAATGGTAGAAATGTTATGCACATATTAATAATAAAGAAAAAATGTATAAGTTATAAAATTTCATACATAATACATATTATTTATTAATAAACCTTAAAATATGCAAAAGCAACATGTGGGCTTCCCAAGAGGCTACTTATACCAATATGACTATCAATGAAACATTATTATCTTTTGTATTCTAATGACATCTAGGACTATTATGCCATTGTTGTCCCGTAGATGCACATGTGCCATAAAAATCTACTTCTAATGCTATTTACCCAAAGATAATGATTTTCTTTAGAATTTTTATTAATTAGCATTGGTATAAACTTTAAAAAACATTTCAATTTTATTATATCTGTAATCATACTTTCCAATGTTAATAATTTATTTATATTGAATTAACAAGAAATTATGCATAATTTACTTTTCTTTGAAGTGAAAAATCAAAACATAGTAATTATTTTGACCAACACATAATTGTTTATTCATACTTTTATAACCATATATCTTTATATACATGGTACATAAGTTTTATTCAATCATGTTACATAAAAACATTATATATTAATAAATTAAAAAACAGAATTATTAATTTCAAAAGTAATAATATTTTTTTTATTTGTAGTTTTGTTGCTTAGAGAATCATCTGTCTATAACATTACTATATTATAAGATATATTATAAGCACGTGCTTCTAATAATTCTAATAAATTAACTAAGTGATGTTCTCATGGAAATAATAGGGAAATAAATGAAACATATCTACCAAATGTATTATGAAAAACTTTTTAATATATATTTGAAGGGAGAATGATAGGAAGTCGTAATAGTGAATAGTGGAAGAAGATAAATTGAAGAGAGATAGAAGGAATAGAGATATTGAGAGAGAAATAGATGAAATAGGGATAAAAGAGAGGGAAGACTAGAAGAAGCTTAACAAAAGAATAAAGATAGAGATAAATTAAAGTGAACACGTAGAATGAGAAAGGTAATAAGAGAGAAGAAAAGATGACATATAGTAACATTAAGATAAAAGAGAATGGGATAGAAGATTTTTGAAGGAAGGAAGAGATAAAGAAAAGTGTAGTGATAAAGTGTATTATATAGATAAAAATTATAATGGCAAAGAGAGAGATAGAAAAGAAGGGATAAGGAGGCAACGAAGGATATAAAGGGAAAACTAGAGAGAGATATTAAATAAAAGAGAAAAAGGGAGGAGAGAGATAAGTAGAGGAGATAAAATGAATAAATAAATAAATAAATGAAATAGAGAGTAATGAGAGAGGAGTGGTATAGAGGTGAGAAACTATGGAGGGAAGGCAAAGAGATAGAGATGGGATAGTTAAATAAGAGACTGATAATGTTAGAGAGAAAGTGAGAGAGCTATAGATACAATGATAAAGAAGTGAGAGAAATACTTAAATAAATATTATATCTCAATTATTTAACTTATAATATTTATTAATTTTAACATATTAATCACTTAAAACATTAAATGTTACTTAAATGCAATGAAAACTAAAACTTTTGAAGTTATTTTTTTTATATTTGTGTTGCTTGAAATATATGTTAAGTAATAATTTGATACTATTTTATTAATATGTTTAATCTTAAAAATTATTTAAATGATTAAAAGTATCACTTATTCTTATACAGAATCTTAATCCTTTATGTAGTTTATGTCATATAAATTTTATTGCTTTAATGTTTTTATGCACATCATGTGTATTTTACTATAAATATATATTCATTCTACATTATTATAGCTTCCATAAGTAATATATTGCATAATTAAAGTATATTAAAATTAATATTTTATTATATCATATTAAGGACTATATTAAACACATTTATGAAAATTGTAGCAATGTCATACAAGTTATATTATTAAATATTATGTAAAACAAAAATTATGAAATATCAAATATAACAATATTATTTATTAGCAAATCTTAACATATTATTAAAGCTAACTCAATATTATTTGAAAAATGAATGTTAAGAAAAAATATATGGAACAAAAGGACTTCTCAAGAGTACAGCCATAATAATACCACTCTTATTGAAGCAAGGTTAATACACTTCTATGACAATTTTCCTAAAGATAATAAATTGTCTAAAATATTTTGTTAATTAGCATGGGTAAAAAATTTGAAAAATAATTTTTTATTTCTAATATATTTAATAATATATTCCAATTTAAATAATTTAGTTACATTTAATTAATAACAAGTTATGTTTATTATATTTTTATTTAAGCAAACATTCTAACAAGTGAATTATTTTCACTATGTTTTTTTCTTATAGAAAAGAAAATTTAAATTATGTAATAGTTATAAATGATTAAGTATAAAATAAAATAATTAAATATAAAAATTATTTATTTTATTTATTTTAATTTAAACTTTATTTATATTATGAAAACTAAAGTATTAATGTTATAAGTACTATTTTTTAATAGTATAATATGAATAAATTAAATTTTACATTAGCTATATCTCAAACATATAATTATGTATACATACTTTAATAATAACACATCATCTTATAGGCTACACATTTGATTTCTATCATTTTGTTTGCAAAATATATAAAATGAAAACTACTTTAATATATGAAATAATATTAAAGTGTGTAACTTGAGAGATATATTAATTAATTCTAATTAATATAGCTAAAAAAGAGATGATAGAGATAAAGATAAGAATAGTAGAAGAGTGAGTGGGATAGTCCTTTAGAGATAACAGAAATAACAAAGATAGAGATGAAAAAGATAATACTTAGAGAGAAGAGAGACGACGAAAAGAAGAAGGCATATTTGCATTTAAAACTATGCATGTTATGCTTTTGTTTTTAAAATATGTAATAATGAATAATAATTATATTTTTCATATTATGTTTCCCATGAAATAATGCCATTTTTGACATTAACTATAAGATTAAATACATAAAGTCAATTATTATATATAAATTATTATAAAGCTGATTTTTATAGATACATATGATTTTTATATTTTTTAATTAATATAAAACTTTTTTAAAATTAATTATATCACAAAAATATAATTATTTATTCATACTTTATTATTAATATACCATAAAATGTGTCAAACATATGTTAATTTTGATTATATAACTAAATAAGTAATATAAATATTAATGTAATACATGAAATGTTATTTTGAAGGGGAGAACATAGATATTTATTAATTAGTATTAATTGATGGAGTTAGAGAAAGAGATGTTAGATAGAAACATTGGTCTCATAGATGAGACAGAGAGAACCATGATGACATAAAGGAGAGATAAGGATGAAATAGTGATAGATAAGTAGAAAAATGATAGATTGAATAGTGAAGTTTTTCATTTTAAAATATTTTTATTATTTTTTAAATGTATAATAATAACAAATAATTATATTTTTTATATTTTGGTTTTTATTTAAAAAATACATTATTTATTTTGATGATAAAATGAGATGTACAAATTAAATTATATGAAATTAATTATTATAAAGAATTTTTTCCATTGTTATACAAGTGCTAAAATATAATTAAATTTTATAGTGAAAATATAATAATGTTATGATTTAAAAAATATATATTTGCTAATTTTTGAATGAATAATATTTTATTTTTATTTTTTAATTTTGTTGCATAATATTATATGTGTATTAATAATGTAACATATAATAATATTCTAAAATGAATTATATATAAATTAGTTTCTTAAATATTTGAGGAGATGAAGATACAAAGTGATAAATAGGAAAGAAAATAAAGGGGTGAGAGATATAAGGAAGAGAGAGATTGAGTTGGGATTGAAAGAACTAATGAGAGAAGTGATAGTGGAGACTAGAAAAAAATTCACAAAAGAATAAATAAAAAAGATATAGATGAATTTAAGTGAGCATCTAGAAAGAGAAGGAAAGTAAAGTATAAGGAAGATGGACATATAATGACGCAAAGAGAAGAGAAAGTGAGATAGAGTGTTTTGAGAGGATGTGAGGGATAAATAGAGTTGGAGTGATAATGTGTATTATATAGATAAAAGAATAATGTTGAAGGGAGAGAAAAAGAGATGGATAGAGATATATCAAATCATATAAAGAGAAAAAAGAGAGACATAAAGCAAGAGAAAAAAAAGGGAATGATAGAAGATATAGAAGGTAGAGAATAAATAACAAAATGAAAGAGACAAATGAATGAAGAGAGGGATAAAAGAGAGATATTATGAGGGAAAGTAAAAGATATAGAGATAGGAGGCACAAATAAGAGAATGATAATGGGATAGAAAGGACGAGTGTGTGAGAGCTGTGGTGACAATCATAAAGTGGTTGGAGAAATAATTAAACAAATGTAATTCCTTAGTAGTTTAACTTATTGTATTTAATAATATTAACTTATTAATAAATTACAATAATAAATATTACTTAAATATAAAAAACAATCTTCTATAGTAATTCTTTTATATTACTAATGTTTGAAATACTTGTTGATTATTAATTTAATATTATTTTAATAACTTGTATAATGTCAAACATTATTTAAATAGTAAATAGTATCACTTATTGTAACATATTATCCTCATATCACATAACATTTATAATAAATATAAATAAAATTTTATCTAAAAGTTCTAAGTAATTGTACTTATGTTATATAAAATATTATTATATTAAGAAATATCACATTACAATTTTAATTTTATGTTTATTCTACGTTGAAAAATTATTTTATTTTCATTATATAAGCAATAAAATGTGGTAATGTTAACAATTGTTTTATATTGAATTAATAAGAAATTATTTATATCATACATTAATTTAGAATAAACATCATACTACAGCATTATTTTAAATAAATTATATTTTTATAAAAAAAATTTCAATTGTATATTATTTATACATGATAAAATATAAATTAAAACAAATTATATTTATTATTATTATTATTATTATTATTATTATTATTATTACTTCTTATTGTCTAATAAAAAACCTAAATATTAAATTTAGCAAATTATAGTTGGTTTAAAATTAATATTATTGCTTGCTTATATAATATAAAAAAAAATTTAAGATAAGATTTATCTCAAACATATAATTATATATGCATACTTTAATAATTATATATCATAATATAATTTATATAAAAGATTTTATTAATTATGTTAGTAAATAAGTAATATAAATCATATTATATTGTTTGAAATATGATATTGAACGGGAATAGTAAATATTAATTAATTAATTTTAATTGTTGGAGGTAAAAGAGAGATAGTGCAAATACAGATGTGTAGTGGAATTTAGAAAGAGAGTGTGTGATGGAGAGATGAAAACGATAATGATGAAAATAGTGATTCACAAAGAATAGAGAGTTTATAAAAAGAGGATAGAATTTTTGCATTTTAAACTGTGTAGGTTATCTTTTTAAAAATTATATAGTAGTGTGTAAGAATTATATTTGTCATATTATATTTATATAATAAAAATAAAAAAAATTATTATTAATTGTAAAATAAGATATATAAAGCGCATCATTGGACATTAGTTATTAGAAAGCTCACTAATTATAGAAATACATGATCTCAGAATTAATTTAAATTTATATTAAAAATTTAAAATTAAATGACAACTAATAAAATATATTTACTAATTAGTAAAAATATAATTAATTTTAGGTATAATTTAGATGCATAAAAGATTATATTTGTATTAATATTAACATAGTATAACATATGTTATAAGCATGTATTTATAATATTTGTAATATGTTAAGTTAATATTTTTAATAAAAAAATCATAAAGTCATACAAACAATATTACATTAAAATCCAATGTAGTCGAAATATTTGAATTAATATTTGGAGGGAGAGAAAAAAGGTGATAGATGTGAAGGGGACAATAAATAAATGTGGAAAGATATAGGCAAGAGAGATAGATATTGGAATAAGGGATATAAAGAAACAAAAATAATTTTATAAATTTGACAGTAAAAAATTAAATAAAATTTATAAACTAATAGATATAATTTTGTTATTTATTAATAAATATTAACATATTTTTAAAACACAACTCCTGTTCATTAGGACTTCTTAAGAGGTCACACATCGTAATATTTCTCTCATGCAAACGCGCTTAACCTTAGTTCTTTAATGTTAGAGAGGCGACACACATACCTACAAGTCAGAAAATGATGCTTCTTTGATAATTGTCCTAATGATAATACAATGTGTAATAAAATTTGTAAAATAACTTATGCATATATTTTTAAAACTAATTTTATATTTATTACTATATCAAAACATATTCTAATGTTAATAATATATTTATCTTAAATTCATAAGAAACTTTGCGTATTATACTTTTCTTTGTAGTAAACATTCTTTTTTAGTTTTTTTAAAAATAAATTACAGTTCATATGAATAACAATTTAAATATTTAATAAATATAAAACATTATATAAAAATTTTAACATTAGAATGTTATAAGTTATGTTATAATCTAGTGTTTCTAATAATTCTAATAAATTAATTAAATAATTTTTTTATAGTAATACTAAAGTAACACAGAACATTCTACTAAAATGTGTTATATATAAAATAATTTAACATATATGAAAAAAGTGAATGATAAAATGTAATATGTGAGAAAGGTGGAAGGATATAACGTGATGAGTGACATAAAAAAGAGTGATAGAGAGGGAAATGGAGGAAATATGGCCATAAGATAGAGAGGTGATTGCAAGAATCTTAACAAATGAATAGAGAGAAGATAGAGTAAATTAAAGTGAACATATGGAAAGAGAAAGGAAATAAGGTAAAAGAAAAGATGACATATAATGATACAAAGAGAGGAGCGAGTTAGATAGAGGATTTCAATAGGATGGGGTGAAAGGGAGAGATTTTAAGCAAGAAGTGGAGAGAGATATAGAACAAAAAGAAAAAGAGATAAAATAGCCAAGATAAAGAAGATAGAGAGAATAAATAAAAACATTAAAAGGGAATGAAATGTGAGAAGGGAGAGGGATAGAGGAGAGAGATGGTGAGTAAAAGACAGAGATAAAGAAACGACAAACAAGTAAGAGAATGAAAATAGCATTTAGAAGGAGGCGAGGAAGCATAGGAACTATAGTTAAATAAAGAATTGACAAATAATTAAATAAATTAGGTAAGCAATTTTGTTAGAATAATTAATTTTAATATGTTAATTAGTTATAGTACTAAATATTTTTTAAATTCAATAAAAAATAATTCTTTTTTTGTTATTATCTTTTTATAGATTGTTTATTATGTTACTTATAAATTTAATATTTATTAGTTAATAAGTATAATCTCAAATGTTAATTAAAATATATTCAAGTGTTAACAAATTATTTATCTTAAAATAATAAGAAATTTTTTTGTAATGTTTGTTTTAGTTACTTTTTTTGTACCTTAAAAAATGAAAGCATATAATTTCTAATTGTTATAACTTTGAAATTAGTTTTATATGTTAATGTAATAAGTATAAATAAATAAATTTATTATTATTTATATTACAAACATAGAATTTGTTATACCTACTTTAATATGTTATGGCATAATATATGTAAATAATATGAATTTAAAAAGTTATATTATTAATATATATTTTAAATTGTAATGTAATGTGTGAAATATTATGTTAATGTTTCTAACATGAGAAACTAGATATGAAAATAGTGATAGAGTGAGAAAACAAAGAGGATAGAAAGAAGAAAGAAAATTTACTTTTTAAACATTGTATGTTAAGTTTTTAAAATATATAATATTGCATAATAATAATATTTGTGATATTTTCTTTTATATGAAATAAAAAGTAATTAGTTTTTAATGTGAAATAAGAAATATAAAATAAGTTGTTGCTCATTAATTATTATAAAGAATGTTTGCCATAGTTATACATGTGTTCAAGTAAAATTGATATTTATATTAAGAGTTCAAAATCTTATGGTAAATAAAACTATATATTTGCTAATTTGTAAAGAAATACCATTTTAATTTTATTGATAATTTTGTTGCATAGAAGATTATATACGAATTAATGTTGTCACATTATGAAAACTAACTCACATTTATTAGAAAAATAATTTGTATAAGAGATTATGTAGTACACGACATGTTATGAAGTCACCCAAACTAATATTGCCATTAACAAATCGTTGTTTACTTTTTGGTCCTGATGACACTCAATATTGTAATGCAATTGTGGTAGCACACATATAAGAATTAGAAAAACCTACTTTTATGACTATTTTCTTGAACATAATGAATGTTTTTAGAAATTTTATTTATTAGCATTGTTATGCACTTTCAAAACTAATTTTATTTTTACTTATATAATAATATATCCCATTATTAATAATTGTTTTATGTTGAATTAATAATAAATTATTTTTATATATTAGTTATAATGATAAAAAAATAAAAATGTTACATTAATGATTATTTATATTACTTATTTTAATTTTATCAATATGTATAATAAAAATAGAAAAAGAAAAAGTGTTGAACATTATTATAATATTAAAATTACTATTATTTCTTCCTTAGTTAATAAAAATAAAAGAATTAACATTAATTATGTAAAAAAAAAAAAATTATGTATTAGTACTTTTGTAATGATATATCATAATAAACATTATAGATATGATGGTTACAATTATGTTAGAAAATACAAAATATAAATTAAAAGATAGAGACAAAATAGTGACACTTTGAGAATAGTGAAAAGATAAAAAGAAGAGGGAATATATACATTTTAAGCAATGTTTATTACTTTAATAAAAATAATATTTAATATTAAAAAATAATTATATTTAAGATATTACATTTTATATGAAAGAATTTCAATTTTTAATATTAGTTATAAAATAACTTACATAAAGTGGATTATTACAATTTAAATACAAAAAAGATTATTTATTATAGTTATTCATGAATTCAAATATAATTGAAATTTATTTTCAAAAATAAAAATTGTTATGATAATTAATAGAACATATTTATTAGTTACAAATGGGTAATATAATTAATAATAATTATAATTTATATGCATAACAAATTTTATGTTTTTTCATATTAAAATATTATAATACATGCTATAATCATGTATCTCTAATAATTCAAGTACATAAACTTAATAATTTCATTATAAAAATAATAAAGTAACTCAAAAAATATAATAATAAAAGTTATTATTAAGATATCAATTATATGAAAATTTAAACATATTATGTATATTTCTATTTCTATTAAAATAAATATTCATGAGTAGGAATTATTTTTACAAAATTATAGTTCATATAAATAAAGTGATTAAAATTTAATTTATTTTAAATAATAAAATATAAAACAAAAAGTATTATTATACTTTTTTTATATAATGTTTTTTTAAAAAATTGAAAGCATATAAATTTCGAATTATTATATTATAAAATTAAATCCATTTTTTATCATAATAAATAAAAATAAATAAATTTATTATTTATTTTGTCACAAGCATAGAATAACTTATGCATACTTTAATATGATATACCATAATATATGTAAATGGTATGATTTGAAAAATAGTATTATTAATATATATTTTAAATAGTAATTGCATGTATGAAATATTATATTATGTGTAACAAGGGAAACTAGATATTCAAATAGTGATACATAGATAAAATAGACAGGATAGATTGAAAAAACAATCTTTGTTATATAAAATTTGTAAATTAATTTTTTAAAATTTATAGTATTACAAAATAATAATACTAGTTACATTTTTTTCTCTTTGAAATCAAAATACAAATTATTTTGTTATGAAATAAGAAATTTAAAATAAATTATTACTCATTAATTATTATTAAGATGTTTGTCACATGTATACACGTGTTCAAGAAAAAATGAAATTTATATTAAAAGTTCAAAATATTACAATAAATAAAATGATATATCCCATAATTTGTAAAGCAATAACATTTTTAAGTTTTTTTGATAATTTTGTTGCATAGTATAGTATGAGTTTTGCAGTGATATAGTTATGCAGTCCTGCTATAGACTTTGATTATATTAAAATTAATATTAGCTATTAGAACATGGCACATGTTCATAATAATTGTAATAAATTAACAAAATAATTTCATTATATTAATATTAAACAAATAAAAATATTCTACTAAAATGTGTTATATATAAAATATTATAAAAGATGTTTGAAATGAGATTATTAAAAAGTGATAAAGAAGAAAGGGTGAAGAAAATAAAATCATGATAAAAACATTGAAGAGTGAGATTGGGATTGGAAAGAAAGATATTGGGAGAGAAGAGAGTGAGTATACAAGAAGAAGAATGTCAAAAAAATAGGGAATTGATAGCGATAAATAATAATGAAAATGTCGAAAGAGAGAGAGTTTAGGAAATGAGAGGGAGACATAATTATTACAATTTTTAAAAAATAGATGCTAAGAATCAAAATGTGCAACACATGGGCTTCCCAATGGTTCACATATTCCAATACCACTATCAACAAAGCATGTTTAACTTTGCAGTTCTAAAGAGATGTAGTTCTATAATTTCATTGTTGCCACACATCTATGCAAAAGTAATTAAATCATAGTCTTGTGGTTATTGTCTCATAGATAAATAATTATTTTAAAACGTTCCTAAATTATCTTGGGTATGTTTTTTCAAAAATAATTTTTTCTTTAATAAATTTGTGATAATATAGTACAATATTAATGTATTATTTATACTAAATTGAAAGGAAATTATAAGTATTATTATTTCACTAAAAGTAAATATTCACTAAAATAATTATTTCCATTAACTTATAATTCTTAGAAATAGAATAATAAATTATTTAATAATTATAAATAATACAATAAATATTAAATTGTAAACATGAGAGATTTCTAAATTGATTAAAATTAAAGGAGATAAAAAATGGATAATGGGGATGGATATAAGTATATCATAATTAAAAAATGTCATAGATACATAAGAATGAAATAGACAAAAATAGTAATAAAAGGGAAAGAGAGATAATTTAATAAAGGGAAATAGAAATAGAGAGAAAAGAGAGACAAGTATAGGAGATAGAGAGAATAAATATCATACCAAAAGAAAGAAAAAAATATGAGTCATACAGTAGAGAGTGGGTGAGGAGAAGACAATGCAAGAATGATGAAAGACAAATGTTAGTTATATATAACATTAAATATAATTGATATAGAAAAAACCTCTAAGGTTTAGAAGTATTTTATTGTATTTTAAACATTTAAGTATGTGGTAAGCATTAATTTAAATATAAACAATATGTCATAACAATGATAAAATTTTAGATAGTTTATCTTCTATAATATATCACCATGTTAAAAAAAACCATTATGGGCAACTTGTATAAACTACTATAAATATATATTAATTTTATTGTAATATATTAGATATACGTTATATTTCTGTCTATTAAATTAAATTAATTATTTTATGAAATCATTTAAACTATACTTATTAATAATGTGTAAAAAGTACATTGATGTTATAATGTTAATATTAATAAAAAAATAACTAAAATTTTTATTATAAAATATCATTTATAATTAAATGCTTTTATTAATATTAGTATGGTATTAAAATCAAATGTGTTTCATTAGAAAAATAAATGTTATGAAAAACTACGTACAACCTGATGATAGCTTAAAAGTCACCTAGGCATACAATTCTCACCCAAGTATACTTAATTTTGGGGTTTTAATAAAAGCAATTACTAAAATACTATTGCAGTCATGCATCATTAACACAATAAAAAAGAATACTTTTATGATTATTATACTAAATTTGATAAACTATTTCAAATTATTTCTAAATTATGATTCATATACACTTTTAAAAATAATTTTATGTTTATTATATATGCCATAATATATTCTAATGCTAATACTTTATTTATATTGAATTAATATGAAATTGTGTACATTATTATTTTCATAAATGTAAACATTCATAAGTATGAATTATTTTAAAAAAAATTATATTTCTTATAAGTAAAAAAAATTATGTATTAATCCAAAATAATACCTTTTTAGTTGCTATGAAAATGGTTAAACTATAATGAAATTGTCTTAATTTATTTTACTTTATGGAGCTAAATAAATAGATTGTGTGAATGGATATAATATTAGTGAGAGAAGAGAGATCATTGAATGAAGAGAAAGGGAAAAAGTGATGTGAGAGAGAAGAAAGAGAAGATAAAAAGAATAAGTAACAAAGTCAAAGTGGCACCAAAATGAGAAATTAAAGAGGGATAGAGGAGAGATAGATAGAGTGAAAGAAAAATAAGATAGCAAAGTTAGGGACAAAGAAGAGAACAATAATTGAAGAGAGAAACAAGTTAGAGAATTTTAAAGTTTATGAGATAAAAATAAAAGGGAGAGAAATAATTCAATAAAAATTATATCTTAATAATTTGACTTATAACATTTTTTAATATTAAAATAATTATAATATGTACTTTCAAATACCATTTAAATTAAAAAAGAATTTTATGATTGTAGTATTTTAGTGTATTTTTATTGTTTATAGAAATACTTGTTTACCATTAATTTAATATTATATTACTAAAATATGTAACATAAAATTTTAAAATAAAAAAAAAATATTTTTTTAATATAAATAATCTTATTATGATATAATATAGATTATAAATAAAAATAATAATTCATGTTAATGGTATAATTTTAGGTTATTTATATTCTTTAATATGTTTTTGTAATACTAAAAATCTTTTATACATAGCACTTATTTTTACTATTACAAACATATATTAATTCTACTTTATTAAAATTAATATAAGTTATGTTACCCACAACAAAATTGTATTAATGTTTTTTATTATATCATTTGAAAGGTCATATTTAATGTAATAAAAAAAAAATGCTAAAAATCTTGCAAAGTTAATATTCATGAATATTAACTATATTAGAAATTATGAATTTTTATTTTTAATTACGATATTTATTAAAATTAACATATTATTAAAATCAATTATCATTCAATAGAAAAATAATTGCTAAGAAACAATGTGTAATATGTGAACCTCTTAAGAGGTCACTCATCTTAGTATTACTCTTTCCTAAGCATGTTTGCCTTCAAATAATAAATAGCTTTAATATAATTAATAATGGGTAGCATAACTTATATCAATAATAATAAAGTAGAATTCATATTTATTTATAATAGTATATAAATGCTATATATAAAGTTATTAAATATAATAATAATATATTATATAACAAAAAGTTCCTAAAATTTTAGAATGAATGTAAAATATTATTTATATATATTATCTATATTATGTCACCAAGATAATATCTTGGAGTAATGATATTATTTATTATTTAGTTAACTTTTCAAACTATATGCATTAGTAAAATGATATTAAATTTAAAGTTAACATATATCTTACGTATTTTTAATAAACAAAAATAGTAGAAACCATCAAATATTTTAATTAAAAAATATTTAATATTTTATATGTCGAACAAGTTAATACTAGCAAATACTATAAGTTAAATTTTTAAGATATAAAATATTTAATTAGTTTTTTCATTTCTTTCTCTTTATTTTTAATAGCTCTCATATTAGAACTTTCTTCTCTCCCCATTATCATTATTTTATTTTCCTCTTCTCTATCACTTTACCATACCCTTACCCTCTTTATCTTGTATCATTCTCTATTTTCTTAATTCTCTCACTTATTTGATTTTTTATTTATCTCTTTATTACCTTTATCTTCTCTAACTCTCTCTTCCCTCCTCTCATTCTACTCATTTAATGAACTTGGATTTCTCTCTTAGTTATTATTTTTCTCTCTATTTCTCTTATCTATATATAACTCTTTCTATTTTTGTATGCTTAAGTTAATCAACACTATCACTTATTTAAGATTTATCAAGTAATAATAATTAAGAAATATCCAATGTTATGCACATTAATATATATATATATATATAATAAATATATATTTTATTATTTATAATTAAAAATTTTATATGTTAGAACTATAATTTTATAAAAATTATGCATATGAATGAATTTTTCTTATTTTATTATAAATAATAAGATATATAATTTCTCATCATTTAAATATGATAAGAGCTTTTCCATACTTCATAGAATATTTTTTCCAAAATCACTATGCAATTAGCCATTACACAATTTCAACTATCATTAATCAATATGATTGGAGAGGTTCTTAATCATGAGATCAAAGGTTATAATTGTAGATGAGTTGTGGATATTTGTATATTGAAGGATTAAATCTAGACCATTTGATCACATCAAGTGAGATTTGGATTAGTCAATTTAGTATTTGTAAACGTTGGAATGATCCGATTCATAGGATTCAAACAATAAGTGATCTAGGCCATCCAATTAAAGGATAGATTATTTTAAAATCTAGAAACAATAATAGCCATCTGATGAAGTAAGATGTTATCTTGGCCATCTAATTTCAAGCCAACTTGAAGCACTTATAGTGGATGAAATGCCCACTGTCCAATTAATGATTGATTGGTAAAAAATAATGCACACTTTAGTGATAAGTTACTGGATGAAATTTAGTCCAACATTACCAAAAATCACTTGCCTTTTCTTTTTATATTAATGTTCATGCGTAGTTATTATGAGTTGAAATTGGAACTGGCTTGCCATTTGTGAAATTAGGATTTCATCACCTTGGGCTACTCTTTTGCCTGCAAGTTTATAACATGTTTAAGGGCCGTCCTGACTCATTAAATACTTTATTTGAGATAGTCCTTACTCGATCTTTCCTCTTGCTTTCCCTAATAAGGTTTAGGCGTAGTCTCTTAAGTTTAGGCTAACTAGGACATTTTAGGCTTGGTTTATGTAAGTGTTTTGCACTTGGGCGCATGAGTGGGATGTGGTTTAAGAATTATTATTTTCTTTTTCATAATGATGAAAATTTTAATAGAACTATTTATTCTAATTTAACAAAACTTTAACAAATATCCTAACATTTAATTTGGCAAGCAATAATGAGTTGGATTTGATTAAGGTATTAAGGGACTAGAAAATGGAATCCTATACATTTCTTAAATTAAGGAGATGATTGAAGAATTGATGCTTTTGTAGTATATGAAATTGATACAAATAAAGAGATATGTCATATGGTTAATAATAAAAAAATAAAATTTTATTTTGTAATAAAAAGAAATCTTTTCCATATTTGACCCAAATAACTTCAATCCTTAAATCTTACTAACACTCCAATGTATTTTAAATGGCACTAAGTAACCATATTCAATAGTGCTAACTTATTTCTCATAATTAAACTTAATTCAAAATAAAAAAAAATTTTTATAACAAAATGCTAAAAGTTTATTCCATGGCTTATCAAAAGAAGCATGACCTAACATGCATCCCAATGCTACTCTATGCCAAGCATGCTTGACTTTGGCATTTTAATATGATCTAGTGTTATAATGTTGGTGTTGTTGTATAAGCATAGAAAAGATAGAAAATGATACTTGTGTGTTTATTGTCATGAAAATAATGAATTGTTAAAATATATCATAAATTATCATTCATAAGCACTTTAAAGATAATTATATTTTTATTTTAATTCATAATATATTTTAATAAAAATAATTTAATAGTATTAAAATAATTGAAAATTAGGTATATTATTATTTCCTAAAAATATATATTTATAAATAACAATTATTTCTATTAACTTTTAATTCTTAAAAATAAAAAAATTAAAAATATCGTTTTCTTATCAATACTAAATGTAGTTTTTTTTTAAAATAAATATTAAAGTTTGTAACATATGGGATTTCTTAAATAATCTTAATTTGTGAAGCTAAAAAAGGAATAATAATGCATGAGATAAGTATACTAGAATAGCGATAGTCATGTTAGATAGAGAGATAGAGACAAAAATATTAATTGAGGGAGGAGAGAGATGATTGAGTGAAGAGAAAAAAATGGGATAAGAGTAAGATAAAGAAAATAAAATTGAAGTGAGTGAGAGAGAGAATGTAAAAAATAATGAGAGACAGAAGAGTGGGAGGGCAAGGTGAAGACAAAAAGATAGAGAAACGGGAGTCAAATAAAAGAAACATTTTGAGAGAGTGAACACATTGAAAGAATCTTAGAGTTATTGAGATAAAGAGAAAGAAGAAAGAGAAACAATTAAGTAAAAGTTATAGTTCAACAATTTAACTCATAGTATTTATTAATATTAACATATTAAACTTATGCAATATTAAATTTTATCTAAAAACAAAAACAATTAGAGTTTTGTTAGATTATGTTAAACTATAAAATATTTAATTATTTATTAAATATAAATAATAAAATGCATTTCAATAATTTAAAATTTATGTTAAAGTGTATAACATAATAGATTTCTTAATTAACAATGACAAAAGAGAGACATGATTAAATGAAGAGAAAGATAAAAGGGAGAAGCTTTAGAAGATAGACTAGCTAAATAGAATAAATTAATAAGTAAAATAGAGAGGGAAAAATAAGAAAATAGTGAGAGATGGGGTAGACGAAGAGATGGCGAAAGGGAGACATATAAAAGAATGATAATGTAAAGGAGAAGAAAGTGAAAAAAGTGAGAGAACTTACTAAAGAAAAATTATATATTTATATTTTCATGTTCAAATTAAATAATATTAATTATCATTTAAATACAACAAAAGCAAGACATTTTTTAGTATTTTGATATATTATAAATGTTTAAATTTATTTGTTGACTATTATTTTAATATTATTTTATTAACCAAATAATTTAAAAATTGATTAAATAATTAATAGTACTATTATTGTAAGATCTTATCATAATATGACATAACATAAATGATAACTATGAATAATATTTATATCCATGATGTAACTTTAGTTTGAGATAAATAGGAGAATGATGAGACAGAAAAAAGTGAGAGAATGTGTGTGGTTTTGGGATAAAGAGAAATAGGTAAGAAAAACAATTAAGAAAAAGTTGTCATATATTTAACTTATAGTATATATTAATATTAACTTGTTAAACATATATAATATTCAATACAATAAAAATTTGAAGTTTTTATTTATGTATATTATAAAATTTTAAATTATGTGTTATTATTAATTTAATGTTATCTTTTATATGTATATATTAATATTTTAATTAAATATAAATAATATTATTATTTTAAGATATTTTCTTCATATAACATGATATAGATGTTATATATTAAAAATATCTTATATTCATGATATGAAATTTATATAAAAATATTATTACATTTAAAAGTGTATATTCACAACATGTGTATAATCTTATAAATATGTATCAATTCTACTTTATTATATTTGATATAATTTTTGTCAACCATAATTAAATTTTGTTGTAGTAATTATTATATTATATTATATGAAATGTTATACTTAATACTATATGAAAATGTTAATGACAATATAAAGAACATATTATTAAATAATAACTAATATGAAAATTATTAAACATCACTCATAATTATGTTATCTGTGAAAATTCGAATATTATTAAAATCAACTTCCATTCATTAGAAAAATAAATGTTATGAAAAATATGTGCAAAATAATTATGTTATCATATTTATGTAGTTATTTTCTACAGAATAATGAGCCATTCAAGAAAAGTATAGATGATAACTCATATACACTTTAAAAAAGAATTTTTATTTATTTTAAAAGTCATACTATATTATAATAATAATACTTTAGATATATTGATTAATAATTGATTATTTATATTATTATTTCATTTAAATTGAACATTCAAACATAAGAATCTTATTGAATGTTAAATTAATTTTTAATTATAAATAGTTAAAAATATATATATATTTTTATTATAGGTGAATGTTAAAGTGTACAACATTTGAGAATTTTTAATTAATCTTAATCCACAAAACTTTAAAAGAAGAAAATAGTGATGCAGATAAGTATTCTAGAAGAGAGAGAGAGAGAGAGAGAGAGAGAGAGAGAGAGAGAGAGAGAGAGAGAGAGAGAGAGAGAGAGAGAGAGAGAGAGAGAGAGAGAGAGAGAGAGAGAGAGAGAGAGAGAGAGAGAGAGAGAGAGAGAGAGAAAGAGTTATTTATAGAAAAGGAAGAGATAGAGAGGACAATAATAATCAAAAGAAAAGAGATAGATGGTTAAACAAAGAGAAAGAAAAGAAGAGAAGAGAGAGGAGATAGAGAGTGAGGGAAACATAGAGATGGAGATGAAGAGATAAATTAGAGAATGTTAATGAGGAAAGAAGAATAAGAGAGATATTTATATAAAAAGAAAGAAGTGAGTGAAATAATTAAATAAATATTATATTTTAAAATTTAACTTGTAGGTTTTATTACTATTAGCTATGAAACATTTGTAATATTAATACATGTAATTTTCCAAGTCAACTAAACAATAAATAACTTCATTATTATAAAATATTTTATTCCTATGACAAAATATATATAACAAATATAATTAATATCTCATATTACTATAATAATGATTTGTAATTTATTTTATATAATATATTGTTATTATTATTAAATTTAGAAGCTTTGAACAAAGCATATATAAAATAAGTATATAATTGTTCTATTTTATTGTAGTTGATATAATTTATGTCAACCACAATTAAATTTATTAAAGTTATTCTTTTATTATATCATTCAAAGTGGTAAATATACAATTATATTAAAAATATAACAATATTATAAAGTTTGAATTAATAAAAAATATCTTAAAATGGAAATTATTAAATATCATTAATAATTACGTTATTTATAAATATTAATATAAAATTAAAAGCAATTATCATTCATTAGAAAAATAAAATCTATGAAAAATATGAGTATAATGACCACTTCTAAAGTGGTCACCCATGTCAATACTAATTTTCCTGAAGAATGATTAACATTAAAGTTCTAATGAGAAGTACTGCTAAAATCCTAATGTAGTCGTACATGTGCAGAAATGTCAAAAAGGTGTACTTGGGTTATTATTGTCATGTAAATAATCATTTATTGAAAATAATTTCTAAATTATTATGCACAAGAACTTTCAAAAACAATTTTTTAATTTTTTTATTTATGTTAGAATGTATTCTAATACTAATACATAAATTATATTTAAAAAATTAAAAATTAATTATATCATTTTTTCCACTAAAACTAAACTTTCATACTAAAACTTTAATGAATGTTAAATTATTTAGTAACGATAAATATTATATATATAAGTCTGAATATTAGAGAAAGTAATGGATAGATAAGAGAGTAAGAAAGTACACTAGTGATAGATAGACAAGAGAGATACAAAATAAGGAGAGTGAAAAAGAGAGTTGAGAGAAGATAAAGCAGTTTTATAATAAAAATAATAATAAAAAAATCAAAAAGCATAATAAAAAATAGAGAGATAGAGTGAGTTGGTTAGTAGAGGACAATGAGATTGAGAAGGGGAGACAAAAAAAGAGAATGATAATATGTGCGAGAAGGTCAAAGAATGTGAGAAGCATTTGGTTAAAAAGAAAAATATAAAATAAATAATTGAATAAATATTATATTTTAATAATTTAACTTATATATTAATTAATATTAACATGTTAAACATATATAATATTAAATATTGTTTAAATATGGCAAAAGGTGAATGTGTTTTTAGAAAAATAATTTTACTATTAATTTAATATTATTTTCTTAATATGTATAATTTAAGAATTTAGAAAAGTAATAAACAACGTCATTATTTTAAGATATTACCTTTATATGACATAAATTATAAAATTAATTTTACTATATATAATCATTATATTAAAAGGTTTTATACAAAGAATATATATGGTGTTATAAATTATACTTTAATATTGTAGATATAAGTAATGTTGCTCACAATTATATTATTTTAACATTATTATTTATTTAAAATCAAGTACCATTTATTAGAAAAATAAAAGCTACCATAAATTATGAGTGACATAAGAACTTCACTAGAGGACACCAATCTTAATGTTACTCTTAAACAAGCTTAACGTTTGAGTTCTAGTTAGATTCAATGCTATAATGTTAATCTGGTCACACATTCATATAAAAAACAAAAAATGTTATACTATAATGATTGTTTTCCAAAAAATAACGAGCTATTATAGAACATTTATAAATTATTTTGTATAAATATGTTTTAAATTTTTTTATATTTACTATAATATATTTTAATGTTAATGCTTTACTTTCGTTGAATTAATAATAAATTATAGTTTTTATTATTTTTCTTAAAGTAAAGATTCATTCATTGTAGTTACTACCATTTAATTATAATTCTTGTAAATAAAACCTTAAATTATTTTTAATTATAAAAAATAATTATTTAAAATGTATTTTAAAGAATACAATATGAGAGATTTTGTAATTAATATTAATTGATGTAGCTAATGGTGATGATGGAGATAAGTATACTGAAGGAGTGTAGGAGTCATAGAATGATAAAATATAGGTAGAGGGGATTGTATTAATAATGATAGAAGAGAGAGATGACTAAATGAAGAGAGAAAGAAAAAGAAAAATGAGAAAAATGATAAAACTAATAAAAAGAATAAATAACAAAGTGAATAGAGGAAAAAATGAGAAAATAAGAATGGATAGAATAGAGAGAATATGAGTAGAGGACAAAAACATTAATAAACAGGGATAAATTGGTAAAAGAAATAAGAGATAGAACAAAGTGAGAAAATGTTAGAGCTATTGATATGAGTTAGAAGCATGAGAAATAATTAAATAAAAGATACATCATAATAATTTAAATTTAATTTTTTATTAGTATTAATAAAATAAAAATATGTAAAATTAAATTTTATTAAAATAAATTCGTTGTTTCATAATATTTAGTGTATTAAAGTTTTCAAAATATATATTTACCATTAATTTAATATTATTATATTAATTCACATAATATAAAAAGTTAGCTCAACAACAAACAAAATCATCATCCTTAGATATTATCTTCATATGATACAATATAAATAATAAATATATATAGTATTTGATATCTATGATATAATTTTAGGTAGTCAATGTTAAATATTATAATATTATTTAAATTTTTTTTAACAAAGCATGTATGCACTACTTGGAATATATATTAATTCTAATTTATTATGACTTATATAAAATATGTTGCTAACAATTAAATTATATAAAAGTAATTTATTATTTGATATGTTGTGAATATTTAATAAATAAAGTGAAAATTTAAAAAATACTAATCATAATTATGATATTTATTAATTATAGCAAAATAATCAAATCAAGTTTAGTTCATAAAAAAACAAATGTTATGAAAAATTATAGGCAATACAAGGACTTCTCAAAGGCTCACCAATTCTAGTACTACTCTAACTAACATACAACTTTCAATATATTTACTTATGATATTTATTAATATTACATAATTCAAAGATATAATATTAATTTTTTTAAATGCAAAAAATGAAAGATTTTATAAAATTTTAAGGTTTTGAAATGTTTAAAGTATAAGTTGATAATAAAGTTATTACTATTTAATTAATAGATATAATTCCAAAAGTTAGCATGATAATAAATAATATCATTATTCTAACATACTATCTTCGTATGCCATGACTTAGATGATAAATATAAATAATATCTCATATTTATGATATAGTTTTTGGCAATTTATGTTATATAAAATATTATTTTTATATCCAAAATATTTTTATATATAGCATTTTTTTCTAATACAAATATACATGAATTTTATTGTATTATAATTGATGTAACATATTTTTTCCATATTTAAATTATATCAAAATGATTATTTTATTATATGATAATCATAATGAAGTTATAATGCTAATATTGGTAAATAATATCTTTCATAATTATGTTATTTATATTGCATGACAATAATAGTGATGCTAACATTAGAAGTTCTCAAGAGTTGCTCCATTCTAATACTACTCCTAGCCAAGCATACTTAACTTTTAAGTTCTAATAAGAATAAGTGCTATAATGCTCACTTCATCACACAAGCATACAAAAGAAAAATACATACTTATGTGATTGATTTTCTGAAAATATTGAATTTTTTAACAAAAGTTTAAAAATTATAATGCATAAAACCTTTCAAAAAAATTTATTTTTTATATTTCATAATTTTTCCATTAAAGTTTAATTATTATACATAAAGTAAAATTTAATTTTTTTTAATTATAAATGATAACATATATTTTTATTGTTTAAAGTATATATTGAAATGTGTAATGTGAAAGATTTCTAAATTAATATTAATTGATGGAGATATAAAAAGGGAGTTGTAAAGGAGATAAGAATACTTGATGAGAGATGGAGTCCTTGATTGATAAAAGAAAAATAAAGAGGAAAAAGAAATATTTTTAATATATAAACAAAAACATTATATGATAATTCACATCTTGTAATTATTAATTTGTGAAGAAATATTCTTTTTCATTATATTTATAATTTTGTTTAAAAGCACATTAAAGAGCATTAATATTAGAAGGTTATAACTTTTGCTATAAGCATGTGTTTATAATAATTCGAATAAATTCACTAAATAATAATATTATTGCAACAATTATGTAACAAAATATTCAACTAAAATTTGTTATACATAGAATATCTTAACATATATTTTAAGAGGGAATAATAGAAAGTGATAGAGCAGAAATATTGAAGAAAATAAAGAGATGAGATATACAAAAAAGAGAGAAATTGAGAGGAGAATTAAGGAAATAGAGAGAGAAAGATAGATGATATTGAAAGAGGCTTAACAAAATAATAAAAAGAAAAAATTGAGAAAAATAATAGTGAACATGTAGAAAAAGAAGAGAGCGAAGGAGAAGAAAGGGAGACAAAAAATGACAATGGAAAAAAAGGTGAGATTGAAGGTTTTAAAAGGAAATGAAAGAGAGGGAGAAGTGGAGTGATAAAGTGAAATATATAGATAAAAGGTATAGTAGAGAAGAGAAAGAGTGAAAAAATTGTTAGATAGAGACATGGAATAATATTTAAGGAATATTAATGTGAAATATACAAGCAAGAAAAGTGAAGATGGAAAGAGAGGAAAGAGGGGGTGGAGATAGTAAATAACAAAGTGAATGAGGGAGAAATGAAAAAAAGGGTAAGAGGAGAGAATGTGTGAAAGACGAGAGATAAAGATGAGAAAGACAAATAGGAGAATGATAATAGGATAGGAAATAAAAGGAGAGATTGTGAGTGCCATAGAGACAAAGATTTATGGCTGAGAGAAATAATTAAGTAAAACTTATTTCACAACAATTTAACTTATAGTATTTATTAATATTAAAATGTTAATAACTTATAATATTATGTATTATTTTAAAGCAATAAAAAACTTTTGTAATTATTTTTTTTATATTATTAATGTATAAAATATAATGTTGAATATTATTTTATTATTATTTAAAAAGGATGTATAAAATCTTAAGAATTAATTAAATAATAATAAATATTTCTTATTCTTATATATTATCCTCATGTTATATGAAATAGATAATAAATATAAATAATACTTCATATTAATGATATAATTTTAGGCAATTTATGTTATATATTCTATTATTATATTTAAACATTTTATACAAATTATGTTTATATTATTATAAAATTATGTTATTTTAAGCACATTATAATTGATATAGGTAATATTACATATAATTAAAGTATAATAAAATCAATATTTTATTATATTATATTATGGGCTATTTTTAATACTTTGTGAAAATTGTAACAATGTTATGCACATAATAGTAATAAAGCCAAAAATGTAGAAATTATAAAATATCATACATAATACTATTATTTATTAATAATCCTAAAAATATGCAACGTGAGGACTTCCCAAGAGGCTACTTATACCAATACAACTCTCAATGAAACATTATTATCTTTTGTATTCAAATGACATTTAGTGCTATTATGCCATTGTTGTCCCACACATACTCATGTGCCATACAAATGTACTTCTAATGCTATTGTCTCAAAGATAATATTAATTAGCATTAGTATACACTTTAAAATTATTTTATTTTTATTATATTTGCAAACATAGTTTCCAATGATAGTATTTTTTTTATATTGAAGTAACATAAAATTATGTATATTATACTTTTATTTCAAGTGAAAATTAAAATAGAGTAATTATTTTGACAAACACATAATTGTTGATGCACACTTCAATAACCATATATCGTTATATACATTGTACATAAGTTTATTCAATCATGTTACATAGAAACATTATATATTGATAAATACAAAAATAGATTTATTAGTTTCAAAAGTAATAATATTTTTATTTTTATTTGTAGTTTTGTTCCATAGAGAATCATATTTATTAACATTACCATATTATAAGATTTCTTATAAGCATGTGCTTCTAATATTTCTAATAAATTAATTAAGTCATGTTCTCATAGCAAAAATTGGATAATAAATGAAAAATATCCCCCAAAATGTATTATAAAAACCATTTTAGTATATGTTTGAAGGGAGAATGATAGAAAGTCATAGTGGGAAATAATGGAAGATAAATTGAAGGAGATTGAAGAAATAGAGATATTGTGAGAGAAATAAAGGAAATAGAGATAGAAGAGAGAGAATACTAGAAGAAGCTTAATGAAAAAATAAAGAGAAAAGATAGAGATAATTAAAGTGAAGAAGTAGAATGAGAAAGGTAATAATAGAGAAGAAAAGATGACATGTGGTGACATAAAGATTAAAGAGAATGAGATAGAAGATTTTTGAAGGAAAGAAGAGATAGAGAAAGGTGTAATGATAAAGTGTATTATATAGATAAAATGTATAATGGCAAAGTGAGAGATAGAAAAAGCGGGATTGACAAAGAAGGATATAAAGGGAAAACTACAGAGAGATATTGAACAAAAGAGAAAAAATGGTAAAGAGATAAGTAGTGGAGATAAAAAGTATAAATAAATAAATAAAATAGAGATTAGCAAGAGAGGAGTGGTATGGAGGTGAGAAACTGTGGATGGAAGACAAAGAGATAGCGATTGGAGAGGTAAATAAGAGAAAGATAATTGAATGAGAGAGCTATAGATATGATGATAAAGTGAGAGAAATATTTAAATAAATATTATATCTCAATTATTTAACTTAGAGTATTTATTAATATTAACATATTAACCACTTATAACATTAAATGTTACTTAAATGCAACAAAAACAAATACTTTTGTAGTTATTTTTTATATCTCTAATGCATGAAATGTATGTTAAGTAATAATTTGATACTATTTTATTAATATGTTTAATCTTAAAAGTTATATATATAATTAAAAGTATCACTTATTCTAATATAGAATTTTAAGAAAGCAAAATAAAATTAATAAATATAAATAACATTTCATATTAATGATATACTGTTAGGTAGTTTATGTTATATAAATATTATTACATTAATTTGTTTATGCATATCATGTGTATGTTACTAAAAATATATATTAATTCTACTTTATTATAGTTATTATAAATAATATATTTCATAATTAAAAATATTAAAATTAATATTTTATTGTATCATATTAAGGACTATATTGAAAACATTTATGAAAATGGTAATAATGTCATACAAGATATATTGTTAAATATTAAGTAAAATAGAAATTATGAAATATCAAATATAATAATATTATTAATTAAAAAATATTAACATATTATTAAAGCTAACTCAAATTTCTTTGAAAAGTGAATAAAAAAAAGATATATGCAACAAAAGAACTTCTCAAGTGCAGAGTCATAATAATACCACTCTCATTAAAGCATGGTTACTATACTTTTATGACTACTTTTTCAAAAATAATAAATTATTTTAAAAATTTTATTAATTAGAATGGGTAAAAAATTTGAAAAATAATTTTATATCTATATATATGCATTAATATTTTACAATTTAAATAATTTATTTAATTAAATGAATAACAAGTTATGCTTATTATATATTTATTTAATGCAAACATTCTAGCAAGTGAATTATTTTCTCTAAATTTTGTTTCATATATAAAAGAAAATTTAAATTATGTAATAGTTATAAATTATTAAATATTAAATAAAATAATTGATTTTAAAAATTAATTATATTATTTATTTTAGTTGAACCTTTAATTATATTAAGAAAACAGTATTATAAATTTTATAAATATTATATTTTTAATAGTATAATATGAATAAATTAAATTTTACTTTAGCTATATCTCAAACATATAATTATGTATACATACTTTAATAATGACACATCATATTATAGACTATACATAGGATCTCTATAATTTTGCTAGTAAACTATATAAAATAATGACTAGTATAATGTATGAAACAATATTAAAGTGTGTAACTAGAGAGATCTATTAATTAATTCTAATTGATGTAACTGAAAAAGAGATGATAGAAATAAAAATAAGAATAATGGAAGAGAGAGTGGCACAGTCCTCTAGAGATAAGAGAAATAAGAAAGATAAAGTTGAAAAAGATAATACATAGAGAGAAGAGAGAGGACAAAAAGAAGAAGGCATATTTGTATTTTAAACTATGCATGTTATGCTTTTGTTCTTAAAAATACATAATAATGAATAATAATTATATTAATCATATTATATTTCTAATGAAATAATTCCAATTTTAACATTAACTCTTAGATTAAATAAATTAATTTAATTATTATGCATTAATTATAATAAAGCTTATTCTTATAAATACACATGACTTTAACAATAATTTAAATTTATATAAAAAATTTTATGAAAAATAAAATGACTTTACTAATTTGTAAAAGAATAACATAATTAATTTTTGTTAAAATGAAATGCATAATGTGTTATATGTTAATTAATATTAGCAGATTATAACATATTGTTTAAGAATCTACTTCAAATAATTATATTATATTAACTTAATAATTTTACTAAAAAAATAAAGAAGTAGAAAAATAATATACAAAAATGCATTATATACCAAAAAGTGATATAGGTGAAGTGAAAAAAAAATAAAGTAAGGAAGTGATAGGGTGGAGAGACATAGAGAGGGGATGGGGTATATAAAGGAATTTTTAACAATTTTATATTATTCATGTTAATAAATATTAACTAAAATAAAAATTATAATGTAACATATATAATTATTTTGTGTATTAATTAATGTTCAAATATTATTAAAACCAATTCCAAATCTTTATGAAAAGTTATGTTATGAGAAAATATGTGCAATATGAGGTCTTCTCAAGAAGTCACCCAACCCAATACTCCAAAATATTCTTAACCTTGAAGTTCTAATGAGATCCATTACCTTAATGTAAGTTTCATCATGCACACACAAAAATTGTAGAAGGTACTTCTTTTACTATTGTACTTAAGGTAACAAATTATATAAGAAAGTTTTAAAATTACTATATGTATTAATTTTAAAATTTTTTTATTTATTAAATATGTCATAATATATTCAAATGTTAATAATTTATTTATATTGAATTAATGAGAAATTAAGTACATTATACATTCCTATAAAAAAGAAAATCAAGCAAAATATTTTTATAAAAAAAAATATAGCTTTTAATAATAAAAGTTAAAGATTTATTTATTTGAAATAAAAAATATAAAATAAAAACGTTTTATTACAATTCAGTTTTATATTATTTATTTTAGCTACACCACTATGTACATTGAAAAAATGAAAAAAAAATACAAAAAAATATTACATCTTAAATTTGTTGTTATTTTTTTAAAATAATATAAAAAATAATATTTTTTAATTAAATATAGATGAATTTTATAATTATTTATTCCTACTTTATTACTAATATACCATAACATGTGTCATACATATGTTAATTTTGATTATATGATTGAATAAGTAATATTAATACTAATGTAATGCATGAAATGTTATATTGAAGGGGGAATAAGAGATATGTATTAATTAATATTAATTGATGGTGTTAAAGAAAGGAATATTGGATAGAAAAATTTGTCTCATAGATGAGAAGGAAAGAACCATGGTGAAATAAGGGAGAGAGAGAGATGAAATAGTGATAGATAAAGTAGAGAAAGGATAGAATGAAAAGTAAATATTTTCATTTTAAAATATTTTTATTATTTTTAAAATATATAATAATAAAAAATAATTATATTTTATATATATTTATTTTTATTTAAAAAATATTATTTTATTTTGATGATAAAATGAGTTTTACAAGTTAAATTATAGAACATTAATTATTATAAAAATTGTTTGTCATAGTTATACATTTGTTCAAATATAATTAAAATTTATATTAAAAATATAATAATGTTATGATATTAAAAAATATATATTTACTTAGCTTTAAACAAAAAATATTTTAAATTTTTTTTATTTTCTTGGACAATATATTTTATGTGTATTAATAAAACATATTTAATGTATTTTTGAGCACATGCTTCCAATAATTCTAATAAATTTAAATAATAACTATTATTATAGTAATAATAAAGTAACATATAAAAATATTCTAAAATGAATTATATATAAATTAGTTTCTTAAATATTTGAGGAGAAGATACAAAGTGATAAAGGATAAATGGGAAAGAAAGTATAGTGATGAGAGATATAAGAAAGAGGGAGATTGAGTTGGCAGTGAAAGAACTAACTAGAGAAGAGACTATGCAGACTAGAAGAAACTTCACAAAAGAATAAATAAAAAGATAGAGGTGAATTTAAGTGGGAATGTAGAAAGTTAAGGAAAGTAAACTAGAAGGAAGACAGACATATAATGACACAAAGAGAAGAGGGAGTGAGATAGAGTGCTTTGAAAGGTTCGAAGGGATAAAGAAAGGTGGAGTGATAAAGTATATTATATAAATGAAAGTATAATGGTGAAGGGAGAGAAAAAGAGATAGATAGAGATATATAGAAAGATATAAAGAGAAAAATGAGAGATACAAAGCAAGAGCAAAAAAAGAGGAGACATAAAAGATATAGAAGATAGAGAATTAATAAAAAAAAATGAAAGAGAGAGAAATGAGTGAAGAGAGAGGGAAAAGAGAGATATTTTAAGTGCAAGTGAAAGATATGGAGATTGGAGACACAAATAAGAGAATGATAATGGGATAGAAATAAAGAGTGCATAAGAGCTGCAGTGAAAAACATAAAGTGATTGGAGAAATCATTACATAAAGTTATGTCTTAGTAGTTCAACTTATTGTATTTAATAATATTAACTTCTTAATAACTTACAATAATATAGATTACTTAAATACAAAAAAAAAACTTTTATAGTTTTTCTTTAATATTACAATTGTTTGAAATATTTGTTTATTATTAATTTAATTTTATTTTAATAACATGTATAATCCTAAACATTGTTTAAATAGTTAGTATCACTTACTGTAACATATTTTCCTCATATCTCATAACATTGATAGTAAATATAAACAAAATTTTATCTAAATGCTATAGTTTTTTGTAGTTATGTTATATAAAATATTATTTTATTAAGAAATACCAGATTACATTGTTAATTTTATGTTTATTATATTTTCAAAAATAATTTTATTTTCATTATATAAGTAATAAAATGTTAAAATGTTAATAAATATTTTTATGTTGAATTAATATGAAATTATTTGCGTCATACATTTGTTTAAAAGAAACATCATACTACAGTGTTATTTTAACTAAACTATATTTTTTATAAAACAAATTTCAATTATATATTATTTATAAATGATAAAATATAAAATAAAACAACTTATATTTTTTATTATTTATATTATTTTATTTTTATTAAATCTTATTGTGCGAAAAAAACCTAAATCTTAAATTGGGCAAATTCTAATTAGTTTAAAATTAGTATTTTCATTTGCTTAGATAATATAAAAAAGAAATTTAAGAGAAGACTTATCTCAAACATATAATTATGTATGCATCTTTCATAATGATATATCGTAATATAACTTATATAAAAGATTTTAATAATTATGTTAGTAAATAATATAAATAGTATTATATGGTACGAAAAGTTATATTAAACATTCAATAAGAGATATTAAATGATTAATATTAATTAATGAAGCAGAAAAGAGATAGTGCAAATAGAGATATGTATAGTGGAATAGAGAGAGAGAGAGAGAAAGAGAGATACATAAAGAATAGATAGTTAATGAAAAGAGGATAGAATTTTGGCATTTTAAACTATGTATATCACATCTTTTTAAAAAATTTGTAGTAGATAGTAATAATTATATTTGTCATATTATATTTATATAATAAAAATACAATTTGAAATATTAATTGTAAAATGTGATATATAAAGTGCTTTATTGGACATTAGTTACTACAAAGCTCACTAATTATAGAAATACATGACTTCAAAATTAACTTAAATCTATATTAAAAATAAAAAAAATTTAATGATAATTAATAAAGTACATTTGCTAATTAGTAAAAATATAATTAATTTTAGTTATAATTTTTATGCATAGTAGATTATATGTGTATTAATATTAACATACTATAACATATGTTATAAGCATGTGTTTATAATATTTGTAATATATTAACTTAATATTTTTATTAAAAAAATAATAAAGTCATACAATTAATATTACGTTAAAATGCGTTCTACTTGAAATATTTGAACTAATATTTGAAGGGAGAGAAAACAATGCGATAGATAAGAAGGGGACAATAAATAAATTTGGAAAGATATAGACAAGGGAGACAAATATTGGAATAAGCGATATAATGAAAGTGAAAATAATTTTATAAATTGAATCGTAAAAAAATTAATTGAAATTTTAAATTAATTCATATAATTTTTTTTATTAATAAATATTAACACATTGTTAAAACCAACTCCTGTTAATTAAAAAAAATAAATGCTATGAAAACATGTGTAACATGATGGCTTCTAAAGAGGTGACATCCCAATATTTCTCTCATGCAAGTATGCTTAACTTTAGTGCTTTAATGTTAGAGAGGTCAGACATATACGTACAAGTCAAAAAATGATGCTTCTTTGATAGTAGTCCTCATGATAATACATTGTGTAATAAAATTTCTAAATTAACTTATGCATATACTTTCAAAAATAATTTTATATTTTTACTATATGAAAACATGTTATAATATTAGTAATATATTTATATTAAATTAATAAAATGAGAGAAGTGAAAGGAATAGAGGAGAGAGATGGTTTGTAGAAGACAAAGAGATAAAGAAATGAGAGACAAGAGAAGGACAATACAATATAGAAGGAGCTGAGGAAGCGTAAGAGCTGTAGTTGTAATAATACAGTCGTGACACTAAATAATTAAATAAATTAACTAAGAAATGTTTTTAAAATAATTAATTTTAATATCTTAATTAGTTATAATACGTAATATTATTTAAATTAAATAAAAAATAAATAAATTTTTTGTTATTATTTTTTTTTGTGTTGTTTATTATAAGTGTTAATATTAAATTTAATATTTATTAGTTAATTAATATAATCACAAATGTTAACTGAAATATATTCAAATGTTAATAAATTATTTATCTAAATTAATAAGAAATGATATGGTGAAAGCAAGAAGAGTTAGTGAGAGCAAAAGAAAGATAGATTAGAGATAATGTTTGAGATGGTCAAAGGATAGCGTGATAATGATGAAGTGATCAACAAAATGAGATAATAAAGTTAGTGTGAGAGAGATGGAAAAAAATAATCATAATGACAAAGATAAAGATACAAAGTGTATGAATCCATATAGTAATAAATAAAAGTGAGGAAAGTGAGAAGGTGATAAGAGAGATGGGTAAGAAAATTATGAGGGAAAAGAGATAAAAAAAAGATATTAAGGAAGAGAGAGAAAAAATGGTTAATACATGAGAGAATTATAAGGGACATAATACAAAGTTACATAGAGAAGATAAAGCTAAAAAAGGAAGCTATAGATTGTGAAAATGAGATAAAAAAGAGATATAATAAGGGAGAGAAAAATTACAAAGTAGAGAAGGTGATACATAAGCGATGGAAACAAAGTAAATGATATCTAGCTTAAAAGCAGATAGAAAGAGAAGTCCATGTGAGAGAGATTGATGAGTCATAGAGAGAAAGAAACACATTGATAAAGATTTTTATTTAGAGAGAAAGAGAAGAAAGATAAAGTAAGAGTCAAACATTATGATTAAGAGAAAAAAAAGGAAGAGAGAAATGCAAGAAAATAATTTTAAAAAGAGTGCTAATTGAATGATAAATACTATAAAAAAGAGAAATTTAATAAAAAATAACTTAATAAGGAGAAGATGATGAAAGAAAGAGAGATAGTTTTGGAAAAAAGATGATAGAGCCTATAATAAAGAATGTGAAGGTGAGAGGCCCAAGTAATTTGTGAGAGAAAAATTATGAACAAAGGGACACAAACATAGAGACAAAGAGAGAATAATGTTTGAGAGAAATAGAGGAACATTAATTAATTATTGATCATATAAACAAATATTATTTTGAGAAGGAAATATAAAAAATAGTATCATTAATAGTAATTTTTTAAAAATTCTTTAAAATTATTAATTTTTTTAAACAAATAAATTTTTTTAATAAGAATAACTTTTATGTCCACTTTACTTAATAAATGTAGTAAATGATAATTATCATTATGATATTCTAGAGTAATATTTATTAATTCTAATTATTTCAAGATTAATTCTAATCAAGAAAATTAATTATAATTAAATTTTTATACTATTTAAAGGTAATTTAGCTAAATTACCATTCATTTTTAAATAATAAGGTGATATTTATTTGCATAACTAACTTTCAAATTTAACAATGTTTTTGTTCTTAAATAATTTCCTACTTATCTAAATAGCTAACCCTGAATTATTATAGTTCTTATCAACTGTAGTTAATTTTTTTGAATAACCATTAAAAATTAGACATAGCAACTGCTACTAATTGTGTCGACCATAACTAATGAAAATTTCTCTAAGAATAATTTAGCTATTAAAATGTTACTCTTATGTCAATTGTAACTCTAATCTTTTTACATAAAAAACTAATATTACAAATGTCAAAATTTACTGTTATTATTATTATATTTGTGCTTAAAGCTATTATAAGAAAAACATTATAATTACTAAGAATAAAATAATAATAACTTTATTCACTCTTATATGAATGAATATTAAAATTATAAAAATTATAAAAATTATTTATTAATAATAGTGAAAAATAAATAAATAACAATTATTAATTATTATATTGTAATAAAAATAATAAATAGTTTTTAAGGATATGTAAAAAAATAAGTAAACTTTTTGTCTTCTTTTTTATCGAAGTTTAGAAAAGAACGTTACAAAATAAATTGAGAAAAATGAATAAGAACTACTTATAAAAGAAAGATTAAGAAAGAAAGGAGCAAATTTGTAACTTAATGTTATCTTATTCTTAGTAATTACAAAATAAGTCTAAATTTCATATTAATAAAATTAATTATAAATTATAATTAGAATAAATAATACTATTTTTTTGTAAAATATGATAAAAATAATTAAAAATAATTTTCTTTTCCACTTTTTAGTTTCTATATATTCTTAAAAAGAATAATATGATTAAGAAAGAAAAATCATGATGGGTTAATTATAAAAGAATGATTGATATGAAGAAGAATAAGAAAATGAAAAATAAAAAATGAATGAGAAGAAGAGAATAATAAAAAAATGAAAATTGGAATAAAAGAAGAAGATAAGAAAAGAATAAAATTAAATAAAAAATATTTCAAGTGTAAATAAGATAATAAAAGGAGTTAGAAGGAATAAATGAGGTAGAAGAAGTCAAAAAACAATAGAGGGAAGATGAATAAGAATATATAAATTTTTTTAAAATGTTAATAATAATTGATGATTATTATAATATTGCTTTATTATTGTTATTAAATTTCATTTTTTAAAAATTCATAATACAACATTTATATTTTTTGTGTTAACAACATTTATAATTTAAATAGTAATTGTTATTAATAAAAAAAGACAAAATCTTGAAGGAACAAAACAAAAAAAGGGGAAAAAGTGGGTGTGAATTTATTTTTATTTATACTTATTCAGATCGGTACTTCATCACAATTTTAAATAAGGTCTGATTAAGATAAAGCAAATAATGTTAGACTTATTTTGATGAGCTCTATTGTTTTTAATTTTTTATATTTTTCAATATTTGTTCTATGATTTTGATTTGTTTTATGAGATATTTTTAGTCATAGTTGATTTGATAAGCCAAGACGTCACCAGTGTTGTCGTTAGTATCTTAGAATGCAACTTCCTCACATAGTTTATTTCATTTCTTCAAACATTATTCTTAAATTTTGTTATATTAGTTTGAATGTATAATTCTCGTCTCATGTGGACTTTACATCACTTTGATTTGGTTATATTGCTTTGCCTAAATTTATAATATTTTAGCCCTCCTATATATTTACATATGTTGTGTCCTTTATACTACTTTCACTTTATATTACTTTATCTCAGCTTATCCCCTGCTACCTCTAGTATATTTTTATTTATTATGAAAATTAAAATGTTTTATTATTTATCTTTATTTAGCATGTTTATTTGTTATAATACTGAATCTAGTTCGATAGAGAAAGAACAAATATAACTTGAATCATCTTGATGTGTTCTTTTTAATTTAAAATTAATTTTTTTGTATATAAATATTTTATTTTGTCAGGTTTTTGCATGTTTTATGAAAAATTTTATCTTATACTTTATTTTATGATAAAAAATGTTACACAACAACACATTAGTATTTTGTGATGCATCTTTCTTATACAGTTGTTGTCATTTATTCAACTTTTAAATTTCATTTCGTAATATTACTATGAAACTCTTATTCTGCTCACATGTCCTTTATATTGTTTTCATTTGATTATCTTATGTAACTTTAATTTATATATTTAGCCATTAATGTATATCTACCAAAAATTTTTAAAAATAATTTATTATTATTTAGGCTTCTTTAATTTTGTAATTGACATTAACCTCAAACAAGGTGCAATAGAGTGGAAATAAATATAATTTGACAAGTCTCATGTTATATGCAATAAAAATTATTTTTTCTATTTTTCATAACTTTTTCTATGATTTTGACATACTTTGCAAGAAATTTTGCTTCAGACCTTATTTGATGGTTTAAGATGCTACTCTAGATCTTAGAGTCCGGTAAATCAAATATCTCATAAAAATATCCTTGTCTATTTAAATGTTTTACTTTCATTGGTTTACATTAAAACAAATCTCTAAATTTTCTCTACTATGATGTTTACATCTCTTTGATTTTGTTGTATTATATTACTTTGATTAATCTTATTTTCTCTTGAATAAAAATTTACTTATAGTTAAAACAATCATTTGCCAGTTCTTATTCCTTTTTAATTCTCTAATTTGTAAAAAATCAAAATGACATTCATTCAAGATGAAACAAAATAATTAGAACAGACTTAAAAGGCTCTAACCAGTAAAATATTTATTTTTTAAATATTAATTCTGTATTATTCTTGCATATTTTATTAAAACTTTTTTCTCAAACATGATTTTGTGAACGAGGATGTTGCTTCCTATCTTTTTAATATCTTGCATTGTAACATCTTGGTTTGTCAAATTAAATTTATCCAAAATCCTAATAAAAAATTCTACATTAATGTAATATGCAATTTTTTAACTTATTAAAAATTCACAATTAATTGTGCAATTCTCATTAAGAATTGGCAAGTGACATTTGTTTTGTCTACAACAAATCTCACAAGAAATTTCTAAAAGTTACACAAGTTAACAAACTTATATAATGTTTAGTTATTATTTTTAAATACTAACTAAAAAAGTATTGAAGCTAAAATGAGATAATTTATTTGCGAAGGTTGAATTCGATGATACTGAGAAGATTGAGTACAACAATCTTATTCAATAAATTTGGAATTAACCAAAATATCTTAAGAAACATACAAAACTCTTTAAAAGAAAATATATCAAAATATCAAAATGAATGTTTAATTGGATAGATCTTGTTGTGAGTCCATGATGGTTGTCCTGTATTGTCAAACCTTATTTAAATTTATTACGAATAATAAAAGAAATATGTGTAAACAAAATAAATTAATTATTTTAAAAAAGTAAATATATATTAAAGTTGAAATGAGATAAATTGAATTGATATAATATAAGAAAGTCAGAGTGACGTAATTATCAAATGAAAGAGAAAATAGTGTTCAAATAACATAACCAAGTCAAATTTAAAAATTTGAAGTAATATGATATATTATTTGGGAAAGCTATAATTCAAGATATTAAGAAGATTTTGCATAACATCGACAATCTTGAAATCAAAAATTAATAAAAAAAGAATCATAAAAAAATAAGTAAAAACAAGAAAATAAAAAATTTTTAAGTGAAAAAATATATGCTTAATGGAAAAGAATTGGTATAGATGAATTTAAAGAAGCTTATTATTTGCATAGGATAGAGCTCATTCTGAATTACTACAAATTACTAAAATATACTGGCATAGATAATAAAAAACTATTATTATCACAATGAGTAAATATATATCAAAGCAATTGTAAGGTCACATGAAAGAAGAATTAGAGTTACATAATGTTATAACGAAGTTAATGCAAAAAATTTGAGTAATTGAGACAAATTTTGTGGGAAAGTTACATTCAAGAAAAGAAAAGAAATATCTAGAAATTTTAAAATGAATAATTATTAGGATAGAGTTTATCAAGAAGATTTTGATGACATTTGTTTAGTTTTGATCAAACTTTTTTTGGAATGACATTAAATTAAAAATCTAAATAAAATAATAATAATAAATTATTTTCATAATGTTAAGCAGAGATATAACAAAGCTAAAAATAAAATAAATTGATGCAATGTTATATAACCAAATCAAGGCAATATAAAAGTCATAAGAGAAAAGATTTATAGTGAATTTATGAATAAACAAATAAAAAGAAAATATTTCAATAAATGATATATAGTCCAACAACATTTCTTTCATCTCTATTAAACCTTGTTTGGAATTACGAACAATTAATAAAATAAATAAATAAAAATAAATCATAATGTAAATATTTATTAAGTATAAAATAAAAATAAAATGAGATAAGATGGGATAAAATGAAGCAATGCCATTTAACAAAATCAAAGTGATGTAATGGTCACAAGATGGGAGATCGATTATAAGAAATAGTATGAACTAAATAGGAAAGTTGCATTCAATAATATGATGGTGACCGAGTTTAACATCCTCGATCAACAAATCATGTAAAAATAAAAATGTTTTGTAAATCATGTGAAAACCCAACAAAGTAAAATATTTTAAAATATTAAAAAAATGGATGTAATTGAGTAGAGTTTACCGAGATTAGTCAAATGTGTTCATTTTATCTTGATGAGTCCCATTTACATTAATATGTACTACAAAGTTAAATAGACTAAACTAATAATAAAGTATTGTTCATTTATTTAGTAAATATGTATGGAAGTTGAAATGAGATTAATTGAAAGAAATCTAATTAACAAAATCAAAAAATGCATTAGCCATATGAAAGAAGAATTAGAGTTTTATAATAACAAAACTAAATCAAAATGTAACATTTGAAGAAATAAGAAAAGGTGTATTGATATATTTCATACTAAAAGAATCTTTTACTAAGAAGATAGAATATGACATAATCTATCATTATATCAGGTATGCATCGATGACTTTTGTTTTGTCTAAACAGGACCTTGTTTGAAATTATGTCAAATTACTAATTTAACGAAATTCAAATAAAAGTAAAACTTAGATGAGATAAATTGAATCAATATAATAAAAAATTAATGTGATTTAACGTTCACACATGAAGGGAAATGGAATTCATAGTACTATAACTAGTTCAAATTGAAAAATTTGAAGAAATGTTATAACCTATGCATGAAAATTGTAGTCCATGATAGTAAAGATATTTAGTGTGAAGTCCTTGATTATCAAATCAAGTATGAATAAACTAGTCTCATAAAAATTGCTAAAACCCTTGAAAAAAAATACTTCAAAATATAAAAAAGGTTGTTTTTTGGATATTTCTTATTGAGAAAATCTAAAGAAGTTTGCATCACCTTAAACATGCCTCGATTGGAATTACCATGAATTACAACACAAATTGATATAATTAATAATATATTTCTCTTCTAATGCTAAGTAGACTTATATTAAAACTATGATAAGATAAATTCAAGCAAAGTAATATCTTCAAATAAAATTGATGTAAATATAGCTTGGAAGAAGACTGCGTTATATAGTAATATAGCCAAATCAAAGTTAAAAACTTGAATAAACAAGAAAAAAAGTGCACAAAAGTTTTATTTTGCAATATTAAAGCGATTGAGTGTAAACGGTGTGATGACATCTGTTTCAACACGGCAAAACCTAGATTAAAGTTACTAAAAGTTACTAAATTAAGTAAAGTTAAATAATAATAAAATGTTTTAATATTAAGTTTTGTATTAAAGCTAAAAATAAGAAAAATTAAAGTAAAGCAATATAATAAAATCAAAGTGAGATAAAGATCGCACAATAAAACATTTAGAGCCACCAAATAATACAACAAAATCAATGAATAAAATTTATATTAACCTTTTAAATCAACAAATTATTTATGAATCAAAATGTCTAGTAAATAGTGCCAAAATACAAGAAATTAATATATTAGAAAATTTTAAAATAAAATATTTATTTTGATAGAGTTCATCAAATTGAGACTAAGGGTTCTTTAAGTCATCATATGAGCTGTGTTGGAATTTTTGTGAATTGTTAATGTTACATAAATAGGAATAACTCTAATTTATTAAATTATCTTTCTAAAAATATTTATTAAATATTAAAATGAGATAAATTTAATAAGATTGTTGAATTCCAAATGTCTCGTTGAACATTCATAATGACCAAGTAATATATGAATTAAAGTGTCTCTTTAAACTTCTTAGTACCTCGGAAGAAAAAATATTTAAAAATATAAAATAAATATTTAATTTAATAGAACCTAATGAGGCATGTTGAAAATACGATTATTTCATCCTAATGTAACCTCTTTTTTTACTATAGAGGACTATGAAATGAAATAAGCATATATAATAATAAATTATAATGTTACTATTGGGAAAATGTATGTTAAAGTTGAAATAAAATTAATTGATGCAATGTAATATAATAAAGTAAAGCAATGCAAATGTTAGAAGAGAAGAGATTGAGAGTTCCTTAAGAATATAACCAAATAAAGATAAAACATTTAAAGAAATGATAGAAATTGTAGAAGAAAGTCACATTGAATGATATTAAGAACATCGAGGGTAACATCCTCCATCTTCAAATCATCTGAGAGTCAAATGCCTAGTACACATTGCTCATAGAAGAAAAAAAAATTGATAAAATAAAAAAGTATTTAATTTTGTAAATGTCATCAAGGAGCGTCCAACGTTGTTTATTTCATCTAGAATTGACCACATTTTTAATTACATTGAATAGCTCTAGTCAATTGGAATAAATAATTTTAAAATATTATTATAATATTATAAAAAATATATATTAAAGCTGACATGAGACAAATTGAGGATATGTAATAGTATTAAATGAATATATAATTACATAGAGTCGATGGACATTAACCCAATGGAATTTTTCATCTTAGTCAAATGTCATTTAAAATTATTACAAATTAGAAAAGTAAATAACCATTAAAAATACTAAATTAATATTTTAATTATATTTAAATACGTAATAAAGTAAAAATGAGATAAACTAAAATATAACAATAAAATTGTGTCAAAGCAATGTGAATCCCATGTGAGAGAAGGAATAGAATTCATAATAATATAACTAAATAAAATAGAAAATATTTGTAGAAATGATTCAAATTATACAAGAAAGCTATAATCCATAACACCAAGGAGATAAAGTATGAATAAAAAATGACTCTTGAAGAACAAAAAAAAATCATTAAAAATAAAATATTTTAAAGCATTAAAAATATTTATTTATTTTGACAATGCCCATAGAAAAGTGTCCAACCTTATTCCTTTAGTCCTAAGAGGAGATTTTAAGTTGCATATTAATATATCCAAAAAGAGTGTAAGATATGAATAGATGAGATAAATTGTAAGGGAAAGTTCCATTCCAAGATTTTATGGAGGTCGAGTGAAACTTTCTTGATCATCAAATATGGTATGAATCAAAATCTCTTATATTTGGTACCAAAACTCAAGAAAATGAAACATGTAGAAATAATAAAAACATATATTTAATTAAATAAACCAAATCTATTTTAAATAAGCATAAATAAATGTCAAAGTTCAAATTAGATAGATTGAAGATATATAATATAACCAAATCAATTGGAGGTAAATGGCACATAAGAGGAGCTACATCATAATTTAACAAAATATAAACAAAGGATTTGAAAAAATAAGATAAATTATATAAGAAAGCAACATTCCAAGATATTAAAGACATCAACTAAAACATACTTGAATGTCAAATAAAATGAAAATCAAAATATTGCAAAAAACATAGAAAATAATGTATAATAAAAATTTTAAATTTTTAAAAATAAATATTTAATGTTATAGAGCATATCTAGTTGAATTCAATAACATTTGTTTTATCTTGATCACATTTAGTTTGGAATTACCACAAGTTATCATAGTGAAAAATAATAAATAATTTTTAATTATGATTTTAGTATTAATTAAATATCTATTAAAGTTAAATGAGAAAAAACAAAACAATGTAATATAAGAAAACCAAAGTGATGTAAAGGTTGCATAAATGGGGATTCAGAGATATAATGTAATATAAAAAAATAAAAACAAAAATATTAAAAGAAATAAGATGATATGTTTAGGACAATTGAATTCCAATACTTTACAGAAATGATTGCAACATTCTTGACTGTCACATTAACGATGAAATAAACTATGTCATAAGGCATGCCATAACCATATAAAATAAGTATCTAAAAAAGATATGTAATTAGATAAAGCATGTCTAAGTGACTTTAAAAATATTTGCTTCACTTTGATCAAACCACATTTGGAATTAGTGAGAATTACTAAAGTAAATAAAAATAAAAAATTAAAAATATATAATTATTTTTAATTTACATATTAATATTATAAAAAAAAGCTAAAAATTTGTTGAAATGAGATATTTAATCTAAATGTTGCATTGAAAGTATAAGAAAAATTGTTTGATAAAGAATACCTTAATCCCCATAAATAAAATGTTAAAAAACGAAAATTGAATATTTATTTCCATATCTCTTAAAAATGTGGAAATGAAATTTTTTCGTCTCTATTGAACCTCATTAAGATTTATTATAATTTACCTAATAAAATAAATGTAAATAATAATAAATTATTTTTTCATATTAAGTAAATGTATATTAAAGCTAAAATAAGATAAATTAGAGCTACATAATATTAGAAAACCAAGGTGATAAATAAATCATATAACAAGAGATTTTGTATCACATTATAGCATAACCAAATCATAGCAAATACATCTATGAAATATTCTGAATTACATAAGAAAGTGATATTCTACTATATTAAGAAAATCAAGTCTAATATCCACAATTAGAAAATAATGTACGAATCAAAAAGCCTCTTAAAGTTAGTAAACTTTACTAAAAAAAGTTTGGATAACATAAAATACGATTATTTAATTAGAAAAATGTGATTAACATGAGTCTAATGATGTTTATTTTGCTTCAATATAACCTCTTTTAAAATTAATATGAAATACCATAGGAAAAAACATAAACAGAAATAAATTATTATTTTAATATTAATTAAATATGTAATAAACTTAAACATTATAAATTAAAGCATTGTTACATTACATTATCAAAGAGATGTAGAGGTTATATAAGAGAAGATTTAGAGTTACTTAGTACGATAACCAAATAAAAACTAAATATCTAAAAAATGAGATAAAATACATAGGAAATTTGCATTCCAATATATTTAGGTCTTCGAGTAAAAATACTACATCATCAAAATATTTAAGAATCTAAATGGTTTCTAAAATGTGTAAATATTAGATAAAATAAAACATTTAAAAAATATAAAAATGAGTTTTTAATTAGATAAAGTTTGTTGTTACGATGGTAGGAACAATTTTTTCATCTCAACAAAATATTTGTCGGAGTTACTATTAATTATCGATGTATGTAAGCATAAATAAAAACAAATTATTAATCAAACATTGTTTGGTGTTACTATTAAATATTAGTTAGTTAATGATAGAGGTAAAATAAGACCACTTGAAGTAATGTAACAAAGCAAAATCATAGCAAAGTAAGAGTCACACAATAGTAGATTCATAGTTACATTGTAATGTAACCTCATCAAAGTAAGTAATTTGATAAATGAAATTAGTTATATGGGAAAGTTATTTTCCCTTATATTAAAGATGTCAAATTTGATATTATTGATTGTCTAATCATGTACAAATAAAAAAGTCCCACAAAACATGCAAGAACCTTAAAACATAGTATATTTAAAATAACAAAAATTAATATTTAGTTTATTAGACTAGGTTCAACCAAGTCCAAAAACATTTATTTTCCTTGATCAGTCCAAATTAAAAATTATTGTGAATAATCAAAGACAAGCATTAATAATAAAATAAGATTATTTTCTTTTTGAGTAATTATATATTAAACGTGAAATGAGAAAAATGTGGAAAGTATAATAAAACTAAATCAAAGAGATATAAAGGATACACTTTATGAGAATTAGAGTAACCTAATATAAACAAATCAAAGAAAAACGTTTCAAAACATGAGATAAATGGTGTAAGAAAGTTGCATTCTAGGATACTATGCAGATCAAGTTTAATATCGTTGATCATATAATTAGGTATGAGTTGAAAAGCCTCAGAAAGCTTAAAAAACTCTTGAATATAAAATATTTAAAATTATTTAAAAAATAATTTAATTGAATAATGTTCGTCAAATTGAGTCAAATACATTTGCTTTTCTTCAACAGAACTTATTTGAAATTATTACAAATTAGCAAAATAAATAAGCATAAATAATTATAAATTATTATTTTAATATTAGGCAAATATATGTTAAATCTGAAATAAGATTATTTAAAGTAGTGTAGTATAAGAAAATAAATGATTCACAAAGGTCCAATAAGTGGAGACTTGGAGTTATAGAGTAAACTAATCAAATCAAAAGGAAAAGTTTAAGAAATGATTTAAACAATTAAGAAAGTTGTATTTAATGATGCTAAGGAGAGCAAGTATAACATTCCTAATCATCAAAAAAGATGAATCAAAATGTCTCCTAATCTATTTTAAAATCATGGAAACATAAATATTTTTTAAAAAATAATATTTAACTAGATAGAGCTTATGGAGACTTGTCCAAAAATATTTGTTTCATCTCAACTAGACCTCATTTCAAATGTTTATGAATTACCAATATATAAATAATCATTAATAATTATAAATTATAATTTTAACAATAATTCAATGAATCACGAGATTGTAATAAGCTAAATTAAGGTAGGTTTAAGCAAGCTAATCAAAGTGATGAAAATGTTGTGCAAAGGTATATTTAGAGTAGAAATTAATATGATTATATAAATGCAAAAATGTTTAAGTGTGACATTTTATCACAAATATCATTCCTAGGAACTAAGAAAGTAAAAGCGATATAAAATCACATGTGAAGATACTTTGAATTCAACAGTAATACAACCAAATCTGAATAAAATATTTGAAGAAATAAAGCAAATTGTATGAGAAAATTTCATTCAAAGATACAATGGTGATAAGCACAATATTCTTGGCTACCAAATTAGATACAAGTCCAAATGTCTTCTCAGGCTTGAAATGATAATAATAAATCAAATATTTTAAATATATAAAAATAAATTTTTAATTGGATAACATATGAATATATCCAACAATGTTTCATTCATCTATATCACATTTTGTATGGAATTACCATGACTTATTAATAGAATATAATATTATTTTAAATTTACAAATAGATAATTAACTAGAACTAAAATAAATCAAAGCAATATAATATGACTAAATCTACTTCATGTAAAAGTTACGCTAGAGGTGATTTAGTGATGCATAGTACTATAATCTAATTAAAGTAAACATTTTGAAAAAATGAGATAAATTGTGTAGGAAATAGCATTCCACAATGCTAAAGCGATTAAGTATAACATTCTTGAAAGTCAATTGGGGTACAAATCAAAATGCTTTATAAAATTATGACAAAAACTTCTTCAATAAAATATAATTAGATAGAGCTTTTTAAGAGGTGTCAAACTATTCTTTTAGAGTGTGACATCCTTTATTGTTTCATCAAACACGAATCTAAATCTATCATAACAAATTACGAAACCATAAAAAATTAAATATTTAAAAATGTAAAACTAAATAATTTCTTAGACTGACCATGTTTAGTGAATTCTAAAAACATTTGTTAAATCTGAATAACATGTCATTTGGAATTACTGCAAATAAAGAAAAACAATAAACATAAATGATAAGAAATTATTATTTCATTTTAATAATATAATAAATCAAAAAAATTGGTATATAAAGGTCATGCAAGTTGGAACTTAGAGTTACATTGTAAGATAACCAAATGAATTCAAAACTTTTGCAAAAATGTGATAAATTACCTAGGTAAATTTCAATCATAGATTCTAAGGATATTGATTGTAGCAAAATTTGATCAACAAATCAATTGTGAATCGTAATGCCTCGTAATGATTATCAAAGCATTAGAAAATAAAATAGTTGTAAATATAAATATTAGTTTTAAGTTGGACACAGCTTCTCCAGTAGAGTCAAAGGCCATTTATTTGATCCCTGTAGAATATCATTTCACATTATTGCAAACAAATGGGTAAGTATAAATAAAAATAAATTTCTATTTTAATATTAATTAATTTTTATTAAAAATAAATATGTAGTTAATAGTAGTAATATGTTATAAAAAATCAAATCTTTCAAAAGATCACATAAGGGCAAACTTAGAGTAACAGGATAATATAAGCAAATATATTGTCAAATTTAAAGAAATGATACAAATTGTGAAGAGAAATACTTTCAATGATATCAAAGAGAACAATTTCAACATCATTGATTGTTAAATTATGTAAGAATAAAAATATCTCATAAAAAGTGCTAAAATCTTTAGAAAATAAAATATTTTTAAATATAAAAAGAATATTTAACATGATAAACTTCGTTCGTTGAAGTGAGTCTGATAATGTTTGTTTTATCTCAGTCAGACATCATTTAGAATTATTATAAATTTGTAAATTAAATAGACTTATATAACAATATTTTTTTAATATTAAGAATATAAAGTTAAACTTAAATCAAATAAACTTAGTTAAGGTAATATAGTTAGATAAAAGTGATTTACTATAACACAAGAAGAGATTTATAGTCGTAATTTAATATAACTAGATGAAAGTGAAAATTTTGAATAATTGTTATAAATTATGCAATAATGCTACATTCCATGATATTAAGGTGTTCTGTTGTAACATCCTTGATTATTAATATAGATACTGATTAACATATCCAAAAAAAATTATGGCAAAACATAAGAAAATAAAATATTAAAAAAATTAAAAAATAACAATTTAATAAGATAGAGTTTTTCGAAATGTCAGTTGTAACATTTGTGTCATGTTGACTAGAACTCTTATAAGATTATGACATATTGGAAAATTAAATGGAAAAATAAATAATAAATTATAATTTTTAATATTTCTTTAATTTATATTTAAACTTAAACAAGATTAGTTAGAATAATATAACATAGCCAAATAAAACTAACGTAATGGACATTTGAGTAGAGACTTATTGTTACATTAAAATAAGCAAATAAAAGTGAAAAATTTGAGGATACAAAATAAATTATATAGAAAAAATAAGTATTATAACAAAATAAGGGGATATATTATAAAGTCTTTGAGCATCAAATAAGATAAGATACAAAATCTTATAAAATAAGAAAAATTCTAAAAAATATAAAACACTTAAAAATATAAAAATAAATATATAATTAAATAAAAAAAGGTAAAGACAAGTTCAATCATATTTATTTATAATATTGCAATATTAGTTTAATTTATCTAATTTGTACAAATATTTCACTTACATTTGGTTTTACTACTTATTAATCATAAATCTTCTCTAAAAAAGAAAAATAAATGCATTATTAAAAAGAGCTCATTAAGATGAATCTAACAATATTTGTTTTATCTTGATTAGAACTTGCTTAGAATACTAGAAATTATTAAAGTAAATGAGTAGAAATAACAAAAAATTATTGTTTTAAAATAATATAAATATATTTCAAAGGAAAACATTTCAAGAAATAACAATAAATTATTTTAACGTAAAGAAAATTTAAATAAAAACTAAAATGAGATAAAAAGAAAAAACATAATATGACAAAAATTATTTCATGTAAATGTGACTTGAGGTGAGGCATAGAATTACATAGTAATATAACTAAATCAAAGAAAAACATTTAAAGAAATGTGAACAATTATATGAGAAAGTTGCATTCCTTGATGCTTAAGAGTTCTAGTGCAACACCATTTATCATCAAAATGGATACGAATAAAAATTTCAAAGGAAGCCTATCAAGATATTTAAAATAAAATATCTAAACATATTAAAATAAATATCTAAATAGATATAACTCATCAAATTGAGTACAACAATATTTGTTTCAACTATATCAAATATCATTTGAAATTACTCTGAATTTCATAAGCAATTTTACATAAAAAATAATAAATTACTATTTAAAATTAAAAACAAATATATGTTAAAATTAAATTGAGTTGACGTAATATAATATAACTAAATCAAGGAAATATAAAGTTTACATGAGATTACGTTAAGGGTGACATAGTAATATAACAAAATTAACAAAAAAACTTTAATGAAATGTGATATGTTGCATTATAAAATTGCATTCCCAGATACAAAGGAGATAGAAGGTAACAACTTCGATAGTCGAATCACCAAAAAGCCAAAATTTCTTACAAAGAGTTTCAAACCCATAAATAATCTTAAATTTATAGAACAAAAAATATATTCAATTAGATAGTGCTCATCGAGACTACTTCATTGATTTTTATTTTGTCTCATTCACATCAATAAAAATCAAGATAAATTTCTCAAGTGAGTAAGCAAAAATAATAATGAATTCATATTTTAATATTTACTAAAAATATAATAACGCTATAGTGAGATAAAATCAAGCAATGTAATACAACCAAATGAATGCTATGTAATATACATTATATAATATACATTATACTTTTAAAAAAATAATATACATTATATAGGAAAATAATATTCCAAGGTACTAATTAGATCAAGTGTGGCATCCTTGATCATCAAATTTGATACGAGTTAAAATAAGAGATAAATCATGAAAACAAACCTTAGAAAATATAGTAATTAAAAATATAAAAATTAGATAGAGCTCATCAAGATGAGTCCAAAAACCTTTAGTGTGACTCAATCTAATCATAATTTAAATTATTTTGAATTATCTAATTAAAAAAACTTGAATAATAAAAATATTATTTAATATTATTAAAATTGATGTTAAAGTTGAAATTTGTTAAACTGAAATAGTGTAATATAACAAATTAAAATATTGTTCAAGGACATGCAATAGGGGTATTAGAGTAACTTAGTCACATAACTAAGAGTTAAACTTTTGAAAAAAAATGTGATAAATTATATGAAGTACTATGCCAAGGTACAAAGGTGGTTGAGCATAACATACCCAATTATCAAATATGGTACGAGTTAAAATGTCATGCAAAAAGATAAAACCCTAGAAAATAAAAATATTTTAAAAAACCAAAATGAGTATTTGTTGGATAGATCTCCTAGAGATGTGTTTAATGCATTTATTTTATATTGAATAGAACTAGTTTGAAGTTACTACAAATTACTAAAGAAAAGATTGAGAAATAATAACTGATTATTGGATTTATTTTTAATAAATATTTGGATAGTTGAAGTGAGAAAACGTTAAGCTACATAATATGTCTAAATCAAAAAGATAAAGTGGTGACATGCAAAGAGAATTATTGTTTCATAGTAATATAAATAAATATATGCAAAATCTTTAAGTGGATAAGTTAAATTGTGTGAGAAAGTTGGATTACAAGAAACTAAGAAAATTTAGTATAATATCCAAAATCATTAAATAATGTAATAAATTAAATTTTTTATAAAATATGGAAAACTCTTAAAAAATAAAATAAATAAAAATATGTTAATCACTATTTAATAGGTTACATCTAATCAAGATGAATTTGACAACTTTTGTTCTGTAAGTATCAGACCTCGTTTGCATTTACTATCAATTTTCACATTAAATAAGAAAAAATAAAAATCAAATTTTATTTTAATATTAAGTAAATAAAAATTAAATGTTAAATAAATAATTTGAAATATAGTAATATAATTAAATCAAGGCAACATAAGGTCATCCGATAAGAGTATAGATTTTTATAATAACTAATCATAAGCAGAAAACATGAATAAATGATTATAATTATATTGAAAAGTTGCAATCAAAGATAGATAAGCACATCAACTGCATATACCAAGATCACAAAATAGGGCAAAAATGAAATAGTTTGATAAAGTGTGTGAAAACATTAGAAAATAATTTACTAAAAAATTTAAAAATAAATATTTAATTAAATACAATTTATTGAGATAAATTAGGCGATGCTTTTACTTATTCAAATAATAATAAATTATAATTTTTTCTCAGTTGAGTTATATGTTAACAGAAAAATGATATAGAATGAAGTATTACAATATAACTAAATAAAAGGGATCTAATTGAAACATGGGAAAGGATTTAGAGATACATTGTATAATACCAAATTGATGCGAGAAATTTTGAGAAAGTAAATAAATTGCCCCTAAAAAAATATTCCAAAATACGTGTAAGATCAAGTGTAACATCCTCAACTATTAAATATAGAATACAGTGTTTAAAAAATAGAAAAATGAATATTTAATTGAAAAGTGATCATCAAGATGAGTGTAACAATGTTTGCTTATCTTAATCTATCCTTGTTAGAAATCACTATGCGTTACTAAAGTATGTAATCATAAATATAATAAACTATTATTTTTAGATGAAGCAAATATATAAAAATTTGAAATGTGACAAATTAATGCTAAAGGTTTGAAGAATTAGGCAAATAGTATTACATGGCACTTAATAGATCGAGTGTGACATCATAAATTAATAAACAATGTACTAATCAAAATAGCTCTCGATCTTACTAAAATTGATGAAAATATAATGTTTAAATATATAAAAAAATATATAATTACATAGAGTTTATCAGTATGAGACTAATAGTGGTTGTTTCATCTTGATCAAACTCCCTTTGGAGTTATTAAGAATTATTAAAGCAAAATATCTTAAATAAGAATAATTTTAATTTTTAAAATTAAGTAAATATACATTAATGCTAAAATAAGATTAATTGAAGTAATATAATGTAACCAAATCAAATAATAGTAAAGGTCACACGAAAGGATATTTAATGTCACATAGTATTATGAATAAATCAAAGAACATAATTGTAAAAATGAGAGAAATTGAGAGGAAAAACAACATTCTAAGTAACTAATGAAATTGAGTGCAACATTCATTAAAGTTAGATTTGGTATGATTTGAAATGCCTCTTAACATAGGAAAAACATAAAATGCTAAAAATAAAAATATTTAAATTTAATTTCATAGAGCCTATTGAGTTTATTCAAAGACATGTTTTTCATCTCCACTAAATGTCATTTAGAAGCATAAAAAATGAATAATTATTTTAATATTTACAAAAGATATAATAAAATTCAATTGAGTTAAATTGAAGATATTTAATATAAAAAATTAAAGGGTAATTATTGTCACGTTTGATGAGAATTAGTGTGGCATTTTAATATAATCAAACAAACGAAAAAATTTAATGAAATTAGATAAATTGTAGAGGAAAGTTGCATTGAAAGATATTAAGAAGATTGAATTAAACATCCTCAATCATTGAATAGAAAATAAATCAAAGTATATCATAAAACATGTCGATACCCAATAAAAAAATTACTAATAATGTAGGAAAGATAATTTAATTGGGCAGAGCTCATCAAAGTGATTCTAATGGCAATTATTTTGCCTCAATAAGACCACATTTAACATTTTTCTAAATTGCAACAAATAAATAGTAATATATAATCATAAATGGTTTTTTAATTATTGTTCTTATCAAATTCAAAGTTAAGAAATATAAATTAAAGTAATATAATACAACTAATTTAAACTAATGTAAAAGCCACACGAAAGAGGATGTATAGTTAAAAAAATTTACCGAACAAAAGTGAAAAGTTTTGATAAATGAGAACAATAATAAAACAATGTTGAATTCTAGAATACTAAACAAATCAAGTGTAAATCCTAAATTCTAAAAAATTGTTCCAATCATAGTGTCACATAAAGCAAGTCAAAATATAAAAAACAAACACTTCAGAAGTATAAAAATGAATATGTTTTGATAGACCATTCAAAAATCTTAAATTGAAAGTTTATTTAGAAATAATAATAGATCATTAGTTTAATATTAATTAAATGTATTTGAAAATTTCATTAAAATTAATTGAAGTAATGTAATATTATGTAATGAAAGAGTAAAGTAATATAGCTAAATCAAGCTTAAAACTCATGACATAACCTTAAAAAGCAATTTTTTAGAAAAATATAAAATTTGGTAGTTAATTTGATATTTATTTTTTAGTATTGTCTAAAATGTTTGTTTCAACTTAATCAAAATAAGTTTAGAATTGTGATGAATTACTATAATAAACATTCATAAATAAAAATAAAATATTACTTTAATATGAAAAAATATATTCAAAGCTAAAATGAGATAAATTAAAGTAATATAATATAGCCAGATTAGAGTAATATATAACCAAATTAGAGTAATATATAACCAAATTAGAGTAATATATAGGAGATTTAGAGTTGTACAGAAATATAACAAAACAAAAGAAAAACATTTGGAAAAACAAGATAAATTGTAAATGAAAGTGATATTGATTGTAAGATTTTTTTTAATTTTAAATTTATTATGATTTGAAATTCCTAGCAATGAGTGAAAAAATATTAAAGCATAAAATGTTCAAAGTTATAAGTTTAAAAATTTAATTTGATAGAGCTCATTGGGTTTACCCAAATGGCTTTTCTTTTTTCTTGACCAAATGTCTTTTGTAATTGTTGTTAGTTAAAATGGTAAGAAGAATAATTATAATTAATTATTATTTTAATTTAAAGTTCATATACAATAAAACTAAAATGAGATGAATTGAAGCAATTTAATAATGCAAAAGAAAAATGTTGTAAACATCATATAAGAGAATATTTTGAATGATACAGTAATATAAACAAATCAATGAAAAAGTTTCAAAAAAATTAAAAAACCTGAATAGAAAAGTTGCATTAAAATATACTAAGAAGAATGAATGAAATATCCATGATCATTAAATAAGACACAAGTCATAGTGCATTATAAACCATGCAAATTCCTTAGAAAAAAGAATATTTAGAAATTTAGAAATCAATATTTAATTGGATATAGCTCATTAAGATGACTCCAATGGCATTCGTTTTTCCTCAATAAGACCACATTCAAAATTTTTGTGAATTCCCAAAAATAAATATGCATATGTGATAATAATTTTATTTTCAAATATTGAGCATATCAAAATGAAACCTAAAATGGGATAAATTAAATCAATCCAGTGCAACTAACTTAAAATATTGTAAAGCTCATACCAGTGGTCTATAGTGATATAAAAATATAATAAAATCAAAGTGAAAACTATAAATAAATGTGATAAATGGTATGGCAAAGTTGTATTATAAGATACTAAATATATTAGGTTTAACATCATCAATTGACAAAAATAATTCCAATCAAACTATATCATAAAACATGCCAAAATGTTTAAAACACACTTTAGAAATATAAAAAATTAACATTTCATATATAGTGTTCACTAATATTTCTTCAATAATATTTTTTCCACTTGAACAAACCTTGTTTGAAATTACTACAACAACAAAAGTAAATAAAAATAAACAATAATAAATTATTTGTTTAATGTTAAGTAAATGTCTATCAAAATTGAGATGAGATTAATAGAGGCAACATATCAAATCAAAGTTTTACATGCTAATATAACTATATCAAAGTGAAAACTTTGAAGAAATGATGTAAGTTATATAGAAAAGCTGTTTTCAAAGGCACTAAAGAGATCGCTTATAACATCATCAATTGTTAAATTAGGTATGAATTCAAAACATTTGTGAAGCATGCCAAAGCTTAGATGGAAATTTTTTTATAAATATAAAATAAATGGTTAATTTAATAGCGCTTTTCGAGTACAATCTTAAATGTCTATTTTGTCTTGAATTGTTCAATTTTAGGTTTATGAAAAAGTTTACATTTTAAATAATCATAAATAGTCATAGGCTATTATTTTTATATAAAATAAATATTTTTTGATGTTAAAATAACATAAATTAAACAAATATAATATAACCAAATCATAGCAATTTATATGTCACATAAGCACAGATATATAGTTAATATAAATATAGCAAAATCATAGAAAAGTATTTGAAGAAATGGGATAAATTATACAGGAAAGTTTTTTTTCAATGATACTAAGGTGGTCTAGTGCAATGTTAATGAATATAAAATCATGTGTGATCCAAAATATCTTGTAAAATGTGCCAAAAAGTTGGAAATAAAATTTTTAGATAGGTACTAGTAGGTACTTAATTTGAAATTACCAAGAATTATGAAGGTATATTGCAGTAAATAAAAACTTTTTTATTTTACTATTTACAAAATATATACAAAAGCAAAAGCAAAGATAATTTGAAGTAATGTAATAATATGAAGGCAAAGACATGTAATGGTAACATGATAAGAGATTTTGAGGTAAGCAATAACACAACCAATTCAAAGTAAAAAAGTTGAAAAGATGAGATGAGTTATATGAGAAAGTTGAATTCCATGATATTAACAAGATTCAATGCAACATCCTCTATCATCAAAGAAGGTACAATTAAAAATGATTTCTTTAAATTACTAAAATACTAAAAAATTAAAATAATTAAAATTATAAAACATAAAAATTAATTAGTTTTATATTAATTAGACCTAATTTGTAATTGCTATGAATTATTAAAGTAAATAAGCACATGTAATAACAAAAGGTTATTTAAATATAAATAAATTTATAACAACTTAACATGGGATAAATTGAAGCATTATAACATAATCAAATTGAAGCCATCTAAGGGCCACCCAATAGATAATTTCGAAGTACATGGTAATATGAGAAGTCAAGGAAAATAATTTGGTGAAATAAAATAAAAATGTATTCAAAAATTACATTCCAAGATACTAAAATGTTTGAACAAAGTATACGTGATCATCAAATCAAGTACAAATTGAAGCATATTATAATGCATGCAAAAATCACAAAATAATATTTATTTAAAAATATAAAAATGAATATTTAATTAGATAGAGCTCTTAGAGATGAGTTAAGTGATGTTTATTTTACCTCAATTAAACCATCTTAAGAATTATTGCAAATTAAAAACATAAATAATAATAAAATATTATTTTAATATATAGTATATCTCAATTAAGGCTAAAATGATTTCAATTGAAGCAACATAGTGCAGCGAAATAAAAATATTATAGCAAATGAATCAAACCAACATAAAGGTCACATATAAGGAGATTTAGAGTTTCTTACAACAAAAATTACATTCAAAGATACTAAGGGGATCATGTAACATCCTCAACATAAAAAAAAAATAAAAAAAATTAAAAGACAAAAAATTAACTTTTAGTTGAAAGGATCTAGTCAAGTCATGACCAATGACATTCATTTTTTTGGATAAGACAAAATTTGGAGTGATTAAAAATTGCTGAACTAAACAAGCATAAATAGTAATAAATTATTAATTTATTATTAGGTAAATATATTTTGAAGTTCAAATGAGATAAATTGAAGCAATGTAATATTACAAAATCAAAGTACTATAGATGGTACACGAGAATAAATATAGATTTATGTAGAAAATTAGCGAAATAAAAACAAAACAATTGAAAAAATCAGATATTCTTGAGTAGAAACTGACACTCCAATATTCCTAGGAGATTGACCATGACTTCATCAATTATCAAATCAGGTACTAATCAAAATTGGTTGTAAATCATCCAAACACCATTGTAAATAAAATATTTAAATATATTGCAATAAATGTTTTATTAAATAGATGACATCAAGATGCATCAAATGATCTTTATTTTGACATGATTAAACATTGTTTGGAATTACTGGGAATTAGAAATTATAAAGAGGCATAACTAATAAATTATTTTTATAACATTAAGTAAATATATTCTTATACTTAAATGAGATAATTTAAAGCAATGTCATACAACAAAAATAATGACATGTAAAGGTCACATAAAATGGGATTTATAGACAAATAGAAACGTACCAAAATCAAGGCCGAGGAGTTTATTAATTAAGAAATATTATTCTAGAATGTTATTGTACATGATAACAATGATATAAAGTGTAATATTTTAAATCATTCAATTAGTGCAATGCAAAAAATGTTTGACAATATAAAAGTGAAAATTTAATTTTAAAGAGCTCATTGAGAAAAATCGTACAATTTTTGTTCAATGTCAATCAAACCTCATTTTTTATTACAACAAATTATCAAAATAAATGAGCATTTTTAACAAAACATTTATTAATTTTTTATTCAAAAACTTAATATTAAAATTGAAATAAGATAAATTGAAGCAATTCAATGTAACAAAAATAAGTGGTATAGAGGTTCCACGAGGGAAACTTAAGAGTTACATAATAATATAACTAAGTCAAAGAGAAATCTTTCAATAAATTGGATAAATAATTTGGTAAACTTTCATTCCAATGTACAAAAGAGAATGAATGAAACATCCTCAATCATATAATATTGTACATTTAAACTACACAGCAAAACATGCCAAAACTCCAAAAAATAGAATATTAAAAATAGAAAATGAATATTATTTTTGATAGAGGTCATCATGATTAGTCAAATGACAATTGTTTTGTCTCATTCAAGCCACATTTCCAATTATTTTTAATTGATACGTTAAAAAAGCAAAAAAATAGCAAATTATTATTTTAATAAATAGTACTTATGCATTAAAGTTAAATTGTGATAAATTGAAACAATGCAAAACAACAAAATCAAAGTATTTTAAAGGTTTAACAAGAGATTTCGAGTTACATAGGAATATATCAAAATAGGAAAGAAACATTAGAGGAAAGTAATAAATTGCACGAGAATGTGGCATTTCAAAATGATAAAGAGTTCCAGTGTAAAGTAGTTGACTATAAAAAATTTTACCCATCAAAATATCCCATTAAGTATGCCAAAACATAGAATATAAAAATTTAGAAATAAAAAAATGAATATTGATTTGGATAAAACTCATTGTGAATTGTCGATTGATGATATTTTAATGTCGATCAAATCTCATTTTAATTTATTGCTATTAAAAAACATATGCATAAAAAAAGAATTATTATTTTAATTTTAACTAAATATATACTAAAACTAAATTGACATAAATTGAAGCTATGCAATATTTTCAAATTGAAGAGATGTATATTTAACATGGAAAGAGATTTAGAAATATGATCAATTACATGTGAAAGTTACACTCCAAGGCAATAAAGACACTAACTAAACATCTTCATTTATTAATCAAGTATGATATGAAAGGCCCCATAAAATTTGCAAAAACATTAGAAACTTAAGTTTTAAAAAATGTAAAATGGGAGAGTTAATTTGATATTGCTTATCTAGAGTTGTCCTACGACATTAATTTCTTTTCGATCGAACAATGTTTGGAATTATTTCTAATTACCAAAATAAGTAAGAAATAAATAATATCATATAATTATTTTAAAATTAAGTAAATATGTTCTGAATCTAAAATTAAATAAATTCAAGCAATGTAACAAAAAAATTGAAGGCATTTAAAATTCACAGAAGATGATATATGGTGTCAAATAGTATTAGAAGAAAAGAAAAGAAAGCTAAAGAAATGAGATAAATTGCTTGTGAATGAATCATTTAAAGATACTAAGAGATTGAGTGTAACATTATCATTCAACAAATTTTGTATCATTTGAAATACCTTTTAAAGTGTTCCAAAACACAAGAAAATGGACATTTTAAAATTATAAAAATTAAAATTTCATTTTATCTAACTAATTGAGACTAGTCAAGTAGCATTTGTTTCGTCTCGATCAGCCTTGTTTGAAAAATTGTGATATAATAAATTTAATATGCATAACTAATTAGACAATATTATTTTAATAAATAAATGATTTTTTTAACTGAAAGTAAAAAGATATTAATCCTCAAATGAGATCAATTAAAGAAAACTTCAATAACCAAGTCAAGGACATCTAAACGTCATGTTACAAGTGATTTGGAGTTGCATAATAATTTATCAAAATCAAAAGATATAAGTTGAAGTAATGAGATATATTGACATAATAAATAATCATTTGGGATTTATGAAAAATTGACATTGTAAATAGTCATATGCCACTAATTTAATATAAAATAAATATATTTTGAAGCTTAACGAAATGTAATATCCCCAAATCAAGGACATCTAAATGTCACAATAGAGGTGTTTAAGAGTTGTGTAACAATTTAACAAAATCAAAGAAAATAATTTGAAGTAATCATAGATACTGATCACGAAAGTTGCCTTCCATGATGCTAAGGAGATTGAGTGTGGCTTCTTTGATTATCAAAATAGATACGAATAAAAATACCTCATTATATGTGTCAAAATCCTTAAAATTATATCCACTAAAATAATGATTATTTAATTGGATAAAACACATCGAGGTATGTCTAATGTTGTTTGTATTGCCATAATTTGGCCTCATTTAGAATTACCATAAATTGGAAAATATAAATAAGCATAATAATAAAAAAATATTATTTTAAATTCGATTAAATATATAATAAGGCATTATTGCGAAACAATTTAGCAAAATAATATAACAAAATCAAGGCATTATAAAGGTCACACGACATGTGAATTAATGATTCATTATAATACAACAAAATAATTACAAAATAGTTAAAGAAAAGAGATAATAAGGAGATCGAGAGTAACATTATCAAGCATCAAATCATGCACTAAGAAAATTAGCTCATAAAAAGTGCTAAAAATATATAAATAATGAATTTGTAGTGATCAACAAGGTGAGTCTAGTGAATATTAAATAAAAATATTTTAAAGTTGAAATGAGATAAATTGAAGTCATGTTATATAAATAAATCGAAGTTACATAAATATAACATCAGTTGATTATTAGAGTTTTAATAATAATTAAAAAAATCAATGAGAAATAATTAAGTAATTAGATAAATTATATATTAAAGCTACATTCCAAGATACATAAAAGGTCATGTGTAGCACCATAGATCATCAAATCATGTGTAAATTAAAAAGTCTTATCAAATGTGTAAAAGAAAACAATCAAGAATATTAGAAATGAATATTTAAAGAGATAGTGCTCATCAAGGCGAGAGCAAAGATGTTATTTCATCTTGATTAGACCTTGTGGAGAATTAATATGAATAATAGGAATAGAAAACATACATAATAATAAATTAATATTTTTAATATTATGTAAATATATATAAAAGCTATAATAAGATCAATTGTACTATTTAATATAACTAAATTAAAGTGATATAAAGGTTACCTGAAGGGAGAATAAGTGTGTCATAGTAATGACTAAAATTAAGGAAAAAAAGTTAAATAGATGACATAAATTTAATGCAAAGAAGTATTCCAAGGCACAAAGGAGACTGAGAGTAGCATTCATGATCAGTAAGTTTGGTATGAATCAAAATATCTTGTACAGAAAAATAAAACAATAGAAAAAATATTTAAAATGAAAAAATATATGTTTTGTTAAAAAAAGCACATCAAGTGAGTCCAATGATGTTTATTTCATCTTGATCTGACCTCACTTAAAATAACTAAGAATTATCAAACTAAATAAGCCTAAATAAACATCAATTATTACCTCTATATTAACCATATATACATATTGAATGTAAAATTAGATAAAAAAAGAAAAAAACAGCTAAATTAATCTAATGTAAAAGACACTTGATTGAAGATTTAGTATTACATAGTAATATAACCAAACCAGAATGAAAACTTTGGAGTATTAAGTAGAAATAAATCAATTATGAATTAAAAGACCTCAAAAAGTGTGCAAATAACCTAGGTAATTAAAAAACTTAAAATTCAAATAAAATGTTTAATTTGAAAGTGCTCAAAATGACAAGACAAATGATGCTTGTTCCATTTCCAACATACTACATTTTCAAATATTTCGAATAACCAACGTAAATCATTATAAATAATAATAATTTTTTATCATTGTTTTATGTAGATATACATTAAAGCTAAAATATTATAAATTTAGTTGATGTAATAAACTAAATTAAAGAGATCTAAACATCGCATGAGAGGATAATTAGTGTTTAATGGTAATATTATCAAATTAATGCTAAAGATTTAAAGATATGATACAAATTGTATCAAAAAACTACATTCCAAGATAATAAACGAATTAAATATAACACCCTCAATCATTAAATCAAATAGGATTAAAATTGCTTCTTAAAAGAAAGCAAAACTTTAGAAAATAAAATATTTAAAAATAATATAAATAAATACTTAATTTGATAAAGCTTTTCAAGTTAAATACAATGATATTTGTTTTTTCTTGACTGAACCTGTACTATAATTAGGATGAATTACCAAAATAAAAACCATAAATAACAACATTTTATTATTTTTAAAATTTTTTAAATATATAATAAAGAAGAAATTACATAAACAATTTAAATGAGTATGCCTAAATCAATGCAATATAATGGTTACACATTAGTGGAGTTGGAATTTGCTATTAATATAACAAAACCATAGCAAAACATTTGAAAACAAAAAAATGCATAAGAAAGTTGCTTTCAAATTTGTTTATGCGAATGATTATAGCAACCTTGTTCTTCAAATCATGTAGAAATTAAAACGTATCATAAAGGTTGTTAAAAATATAAAATAAACATTATACATGATGTGGGTCGTCAAGCATAGTCTTATGATGTTTTGTTAGATCCTGGTTGAACATCTTTTGTAATTATTGGGAATTATCAAAATAAATATGTTTAAATGATAAAAAATATATTTTTTAAATTAAGTAAAACTATATTGAGAAAAAATAACTTAAATTGAAACAATGTAATAGAACAAATGAAAAGACAAGTAAAACTTACAAGAGAAGATATTTATAATTCCATAGTAATATAAGTGAATAAAATGGAAAAATTCAAAGAAATGAAATAATTTGTATGAGGAAGCTGCATTACAAGATTTGGAGTTTGTGTATAATGTCTTCAATTGTTAAACCTTTTACAAATGAAAATCTTTTGTAAAGAATGTTAAAAACCTACAGAGTAAGATATTTAAAAATTTAAAAAAGTAAATATTTAACTAATTTGAAATTACTACAGATTAAAAAGTAAATGACTCCAAATGACATTTGTTTCATCTCCATCAAGCCTCATTTGGAATTAGTACATATTAACAAATTAAATTATCATAAATAAAAATAAATTATTATTATATTAAAATGCAAAAATATATTATTGCTGAGATATGTAAAATTGAAGAAAAATAATATAATCAAATCAATACGACATAAAGAACATAGGATTGGACATTTAGAGTGAAGTAATAATATAAGAAATTCATAGTGAAAATTTTTGAGAAATGAGATATGTTATTTGGGAATTTATTTTTCAAGATATTAAAGAGATCCAGTATAACATCATCAATGATCAAATCAATTATGAATTAAAATTCCTCATGAAATACACGAAAGACTTAAAAAATATAATATTTTAAAATATTAAATTGAATATTAAATTGGATAGAGCTCATAAATAAAAATACTTGACAAATGGGATATATCTTAACAAAATAAGCTAAATAATGTTTGCTTCTTTCTATAGGATGCTATTTATTATTATGTTGAATTATAAAGTGAAAAAATTAAGAATAAATTATTATTAATTATTAAATAGATGTTTATTAATGTTAAATTAATATAAATTGAAGTAATGTAATATGACAAATGAAAGTCATCTAAGGTCAAACAAGAGGGAATTAAAGTTACACAATAGTATAACAAAATTAAATCAAATAAAAATAGTAATAAATTATTTTTGTAGTATTAATTAAGTATTTAATAGAGTTGAGTATTGATAAATTGAAGCTATTTAGTACAAACAAATAAAAGTGACAATAGTTCACACAGTGGAGATTTATAGTTACAGAATAATATAACCAAGGTAAAGCAAAAAGATTGAAGAAATGAGATAAATTGTATGATAAAGTATCATTTCATGATACTGAAGAGATCAAGTGCCATACACTTGATTTTTTAATTTGGGTACAAATTGAAATGGCTAGTAAAGCATGTCAATACAAAAGAAGTAAAAAATATCAAACTATAAAAAAGAATATTTAATTAAATAGAACTCTTGGAGATGATTCGAAAGACATTTATTTCATCTTAATTGATCCTCATTTAGAATTATTGTGAATTACAAACGTAATTAAGTATAAATAGCAACAATTAACAATTTAATCGTTAAGAAAAAATGATTATTATAATTATAATGGCTTAAATTGAAAAAATATATTATAACACAAACAAAGATATATAAATCCACATATGAGGAGGATTAGAGACTAAGTTATATAACAAAATAATTTTTTTTTAACAAAAAAAGATAAATTATTCTAGAATGTTTCATTATAGGATACTAAGGAGATCAAGCAAAATATCCTCGATAATTAAATCAATTAAAATATATCAAAAAGCTTCTAAAAACCCTAGAAAAAAAAGCTTCAAATTATAAAAAAGATTATTTAATTGGTAAACCTCATCGAGATGAGTTCAAAGATATTTGTTTTGTTTTGATTTGGATTCATCTAGAATTATAAAAAATTTCCAAAGAAAGAAACCATAAATAATAAGAAATTATTACTTTTATATTTATTAAATGTATAAAAAAGTTAGATTAAGATAAATTAAAGTAATAAAATATAACTAATTCATAGAAATAGTAATTCTACACAAAAGGATAATAAAAGTTTCATAATGATATAACTAAATTAAATTGGAATATTTGAAGGGATGGGATAAAGTTTCGAACAAAGCTCCATCGTAAGATACTAAGGAGATTGATTAAAATATCTTTAGTCAGTAAATCAAGTAAGAATAAAAATAACTCATAAAGCATACAAAAAAAAATATTTAAATATATAAAAATTTATTTAATTATATATGGCTTATCAAAATGAATTTAATGATAACTGTTATGTCTCCATTGAACCTATTTTAAAATTAATGTGAATTACCAAATTAAATAAACATAAATAATAAATAAAATATCTATTTAATTTTAAAGATACGTACAATAAAGTTGAAAAATAATAAATCAAAGTACTATAGTATAACAAAATAAAAGTGACGTAAAAGTCACCTAAGAGAAAGATTAGAGTTTCATAACAAAATAACCAAATCAACGTGAGAAATTTAAAAAATAAATTTAAATTGTATGGAAATGTTTTTAAGCAAGATCATAAGGAGATCAAAGTTTTCTTTCTTAATCATCAAATTAGGTACAAATCTAAAAGTCTTACGAAGATCAAAAAAACAATAGAAAATAAAATATTTAAAAATATCAATATAATTTTTAATTACTTAGAGCTTGTTCAGTTGAGTCCAACGATATTTTTTGATATTGATAAAATACTTTTTTGAGATATAATAAATTACCAAAATAAGTAAACATAAATAATGATAAAGTTTTATTATAATATTAAGTAGGTATATATTAAAGCTAAAATGAGATTAATTGAAGAAAAATAATACAACAAAAAATGCACCATAAATGTCGTAGTAGAAGTGATTTAGAGTTATTTAGTAATCTAACCAAGTTGTAGTAAACTTTTTTAAAACAAGCGACCAATTATACTAGAAAGTTACATTCCATGTCATTAACGAGAACAAGTGTAACATCTTCAATAATCAAATTAGATATGAAATAAAATGTCTTGTAAAATATGTGAAAACATTAGAACAAAATTGAAAAAAGTATAAATGAATATTTAATTTGCTGAAATGCATCAAGGAGAGTCTAATAACATTTTTTCATCACTATTAAACTTGATGTAGAATTATTATGAATTTCTAAATTACGTAAACATTAAAAATTAAATTGTTATATTAATACTAGATTAAAATATATAGTTAAGATGGAATAAGATTTGTTGAAGTAATATAACATAACAAAATAAATGCACTGTGAAGGTCACATTAGATGAGACTTTGAGTTTCTTATAATGATAACTTAGTCATTGAGAAAATATGAAAACATTAGACAACTTGTATAGGAATGCTGTAATTAAAACAACTAAAATGATAGAGTGTACCATTCCCTATCATTAACTTAGGTATGAATAAAAATAACTCATACTGCCATTAAATAACCTAAAAAATTATTTTAAAATATTAAAACTTAATATTTCAATAAATAATGCACATCTAGTTAATTCAAACAACATACATTTTGACTTGATCAAACCTTATAAAAAATTACTATGAATTACAAAAATATATTAAATTATATACTAATAAACTATTATTTTTATACTAAGTAAGTATAGATTAAAGTTAAAAAGAAATAAATAGAAATAATATAATATAACCAAATCAAAATGATGTAGATCTCATCTTAAACAAGAAATGGAATTCAAAATTAATATAACCAAATAAATATAAAAACCTTTAAGAAATGAGATAAATTATGTGGGAAAGTTTTGTTACAAGATACGAAGGAGATAGAGTGGAACATCCATGATCATCAAATTACGTACGAATAAACATCCCATATAAAGTGTGCTAAAACTTTAGAAAATGAGATAGTTAAAAAGTAAAAATGAATATTTATTTACATAGAGCTTATTAAGGTGAATACCATGACATTTTTTTTGCCTTGATCAAACCTCATTTGGAATTTCTAAAAAATTAAAAATAAATAAGAAAAACATTTATATTTTAAATTTTAAGAAACATAATATTAAAAATAAAATTAGATGAATTAAAGAAATATGGTACATCCAAATCACCGTGTTGTTAAAGCTACATGATAAGATATTTAATGTTACACGATAATGTCATTAATTAAAAGTGAAAAATTTGGGAAAATGAGATAAATTACATATGAAACTTTTATTTTAAGAGACCAAAGAGATCTAGGGCACCATCGTTTATGCTCAAATAAGGAACAAATCAAAATTTTCCTTAAAGAATGCCAAACTCTAGAAAATAATATATTTAAAACTATAAATAATGAGTATTTAATTAGATAGAGCTCATTAACAAGGATCTAATGACATCGTTTCCTCTCCATCAGATATAGTTTTGAACTACTATGAATTACTAAAAGTGAATTGTGTGGAAAGGTTGCAAAAAAAGATATTATAGTGGTCAAAGGTAACATCCTATATTGTCAAATCTAGTGGAAATAAAAATTTCTCATAAAGCATGTGAAAATAAATAAATAAATAAATTTACATATATATGTATATAATTTAATATTTAGTTGGGTAGTGGTGGTCGCGACCAGTCTAGTGATGTTTGCTTCATCTCCATTCGGCATAATTTGGAATTACTATAAACTAAAAAATAAAATAAACATAAACAATATTAAATTATTATTTAAATATTAAGTTGTTATATAGTTGATGGAACGTGATTAATAAAAATAATATAATATAACCAAATTACAACCATGTAATGTTCACACAATAGAAGGTTAGCAATTGCATACTAATATAGCTAATTCAAAGCACATGACTTGATGAAATCATATAGATGGTACGAGAAAGTTACATACAATGATATTAAAGAGGTCAAGTGTAGCATCCCTTATTATCTGATTAAGTACAAATTAAATTTCTCATAACCTTCAAAAAATAAAATATTTTAAAATGTAAAAAGTCTATTTAATATTATGTAAATTCTTATTAAAGCTAAAATGTGTTAAATTAAAATACTTTAATATACCCAAATCAAAGAAATACTAATGTCATAACAGAGGAAAAATATAGCTATTTAGCTATATGGACAAATCAATGAAAAAAAGTTTAATGGAAGGAAATAAATTATATTGCAAAGTTGCATTCCAAGATATCTTGGAGATGAAGTGCATCATCCTTGTTCATAGAATTATGAACAAATCAAATTTTCTCTTAAAGTAAGACTAAATCGTACAACTTTAAAAAATTAAAAATTACAAAAAAAATGGTTATTTAATTAGATAGAGCTAGTTGACATGAGTCCAACATTTTTTTTTGTGTTGATTAAACCACATTTGGAATTACTATAAATTACAAAGTAAATAAGAAAAAAATATTTTTATATTTATTACATATATAATAAAGTTTAAAGGAAATATGTTAAAGTAATGTATATAAATAAATAAAGGCAACAAAAAGGTCACTCATAAGAACAATTTGTTTCTTAGATTAATTTAAGAACATCACAGAAAAAAATTTGAAAAAATAAGATAAATTATATGAGAAAATGTTATTCCAAGATATTAAGTACATCAAGTATCACATTATCAATTATTACATCCATATTAGTCAAAATGTCTAGTAAAGAATTAAATAATCTTGTAAAATAAAATAGTTAAAAATATAATAATTTTTTTAATTAGATAATACTCAACATGATGAATTGAATGATGTTTCTTATATCTTTATCAGATCTCATTTTTAATTATTATAAATTACCAAATTTAATAAACATAAATAGTAAGAAGTAATTAATTTAATATCAAATAAACATATAATAAAGCAAGAAGGAGATAAATTGATGAATTGTAATATAATAAATAAAAATAATGTAATGGTGCAATGAAAGTGTAATTAGAATTTTACAATAATTTAACCAAACCAAAGCTTAAACTTTGAAGAAGTAAGATAATTGCATGTGGCATTTCAAGATATTAAGAAGGTCAACTGTAAAATTCTTGATCATCAAATTAGCATAAAGTTAAAATGCATCAAGAAAGTGAAAATCTAAGAGAAAAACTATTTGAAAATTACAAAATAAATATTTAATTTGATAAAGTTCATTAAGATGAGTTCAATAATGATTATGTTATCACCATCAGACATCATTTTAAATTAATATGAATTTCCAAAGCAAATGAGTAGAAATCATAAGTTGTTATGTGAATATTAGGTAGATGTATAATGGAGCTAAAATGAGATAAATTGAAGCAAAACAATATAGCTAAGCCAAAGTGATGCAATAATCACAACATAGGTGACTTAACATTACATAGTAATATAATGAAGTTAAAGCAAAAAATTTCAAGAAATGATATAAGTTGTTGGGAATGTCCATTCCATGATACAAAAGAGATTGGGGTAACATCCTTGATCTTCCAAACATGTTTGAATGGAAAGTTTTCACAAAATATGTAAAAAAATAGAAAATAAAATATTTTAAAAAATGGAAATAAATATTAATTATATAAAGCTTATTGAGATGAGTCTAAAGAAGTTTTTTTGTCTTACGTTAGACCCCAATTTGAATTACATTTAATTTTTTATCTAAATAAGCATAAATAATAAATAGTTAATTTTTAGTATTAAGTAAATTTAAATAAAAATTGAGATGAGCAAAATTAAAGCTATATAATATAACCAAATAAAAGCTATGTAGAGGTCACATGATAAGAGACTTAGAGTTTGATTGTAATATAATTAAATAAATGAGGAAAAGTTTAATAAGTGAGATAAATTATATGAGAAAATAGTATTCCAACGATGTAAAGAGCATAATAGTAACATCCATGATAATAAAAACAGTCATGAGTAGGAGTTTCTCACAACGTATGTCAAAATCTATGAATATAAAATATTTAATAATTAAAAATGAATATTTAATTAGACAGAACTCATAGAGAAAAGTCAAATGACGTTTTTTTCAACTCAGGGGGTCCTTATTTAGACATAATATGAATTATTGATGCAAATAAAATAAAATAATAAGTAGTTTATTTTTTTAAAAAAACCAATTAAAAGACATGTAAATGTTGCATGAGAGAATAATTAATGTTTTATAATAATATACCAAAATTGATAATAATAATTATATGTGAAATTGACATTCTAAGATACTAAATAGATTACAACATGTTTGACTATTAAATCAGATACTAATTGAAATGTCTCAAAACACATGCCAAAGCCAAATAAATAAAATATTTAAAACACTAAAAATTTTTACTAGATGCTTCAATAGGACAATAATCTTATTTGACATGAATTATTTCTTCCACAACTAGTGATATCTTGTTATATACTCTAAATGCTACACTTGTGAGTACCCTAGAAAAAAATCCTTCATCAGACTTAGCATCAAATTAATCTAAATCCCACTTTATATTATTTACAATAACACATTTGCATCCAAACACATGAAAATGGGACATCTAGAGCTTCTTATCATCAAGTATTTGAAAAGGAGAAATATGTAATAAAGGTCTACATATTATCTAGTTAAATACATAATAAGAAATATTGGCTACTTCTATGCAAAAACACTTAGGGGCAATATAGTCATTAATTGTGCACCTTACAAAATCTAGCAAGGTTCTATTCTTTATCTAGTATAGACTATTTTTTTGAGGGATTCTAGGTGATGAAAATGCATTCATCACTCCATTTTTTCCACAAAAATCATGGAATAACTCATTCATAAATCCTTCTTTATTATCACTCTTAATGGATACTAACTTAACTTCATATTCTTTTTCAACCATAACACTTAATCTAATAAATTTTTCAAATGCTTCTATTTTGTTTCAAATAAGAAGAACCCATGCAAACCTATTATAGTAATCTAATACTACCAACCCAAACTTGCTTCTACCAAGACTCTCTAATGAATACGACAAAATAGATCTAAATTAACAAGTTCTAATGGTTTCATAGATGTAATGTCATTATGTGCTTTAAAGCTCTCTTTTATTTGTTTTCATAAGTAACGTGGACCACATAGTCTATCATTTGACCAAGAAAGTTTTTGTAAACCTCTAACTACATTAAACTTTAAAAGCTTTCCAAAAGAAAATTTTCCTAAATGATAAAATCTCTTATGCCATAATGTATTATTATTACCTTGTGTCGTAAGGCATTGTAAACTACTATTCTTAACCAAATGCAAAAATAAAAAATATGCATTATATTTTCGACTTCCAATGATAAGTGGAACATTATTGTTGCTAATAATTCATTCATTTTTATTTTTAAACAAAATATTATATTTGAATCACATAATTGACTAATACTATGATGATTATTTCGTAAGCCTTGTTTAAGAAGGACCTTTCTTATAGAAGTGGTTAGTTGCCCATGGCTCTGATTCCAATTACTTTCTTCTTGGTGTTATCACCAAGAGTAACTTTACCACCATCATAAGACTTCAAGTGGATAAATAAAGAAGTGTCTATAATCATGTGTCTTGAGTATCCACTATCTAAGTACCATATACCTTTCCTACTCCTTTAAGGAAGGCATGTCTCATATTCAAATGTTTTAATTGAAACTCTATCTCTGGCCATAAAACTAATCAAACTCCCTTTCTTATCTTCATCACTAGAAGAAGAATTATCTAAATCATCACAAGATATCTTCATAGCTTTCTTCTTCTTTTATTTTTGAAACTTTTCTACAATCTCCTTGTAGTTGGGGTAATTTGGCCTTATATGCCAAAAACGTTTACATTAATTAAAATTATTTCTTCTTGGGAGACCACATTCCTTTTTGGTTTTTGATTATTTAGAAAATAATTACCTACATTTCTTTTGTTATATAATCTAGAAAAATGTTTGAGAAAAGAACTACTTTATTTGAGGTCATGAAATCTAAGTCTATAGAGGAGTCAATTACAAGAACAATTGTTTCTTTTCTCTTCTTCTTTTCTTTTTTAATCACAAGTTATTCATTCTTTTTTCTTGCAAGCTCAATTTCATTAGTCAAAAGCTCACCCAATAACTCATCCGTTGGCATAGCAAAAATAATTTTTACTTCTTTTAGTGCTGTCACCAATTGTTCACATTATTGAGAAAGAACTCAAAATCTTCCTCAACTTAGCGAGTAGAAAACTCCTTGCCAAGAATAAATAGACTATTAATAGTTCTTGCAAATTTTGTCGGCATAACCTTAAGACTATCATCTAAATTCATTTGAAATAATTCATACTCTTTAATGAGCATGTTGATTTTAGTATCTTTAACTTGAGAAGTACTCTCATAGATAACTTCAAGTTCATAGCAAATCTCATGTGCCATTTTCATGTTCATGATCCAATTATATTTGGGGGCATCAAAATAAAAAAAAAAATTCATAGCACAAGAATTAAGTTGCAATCTAAGCTTTTCTTTAGGGTTAAGTTGACATAAATCTTTTCTCACTTCTTTTCCATCAACAATCTGAGTTGGAATCTCAAACATATATGCAACTTCCCTAATTTTAAAATCAATAAAATCAAAAAATAAATATATACAATTGTTCAAATAGAGATAAAACTTATCCTTAAGCAAAGATGGTAAAAGTGATGAAGCTTCCTTAGATAAAAATGCATTATCCTCAACACAAGGTAAAGCCATGAGGATCTTATCTTAGAAATTTCTTTCTTTTAATCGAAACCATGCTCAAATAATATTTGTAAAACATATGAGGCAAAATGAAGAAGAGGGGAGGGGTTAATTCTGCTTTTAATAAATTTTTTATTCCAAAAATTAGAAAAAAATTTTGTTAGCTTAAAATATTTTTCTTTTACAAAGAAAATAAAATTGCTCAACAATAAATTAATTGCACAATAAATGTTTAGGTGGTTCCCCTTACTTCTATTGACCCCAGATCCCAGATCAGGCTTTAACTAGTCACACCCTTTTATTAAAGCTAGTAGAGGTAAACTAGATACACATTGAAGCACCAATAAGATACCAAAATAAGAGAAATTAAGGCTATTAAAAAAAACTCGAAACTTTAGATTAGCTTAAATTATATAGGGTTCAGTTCTAATCATCGTGACATAAGATCTAGATAGTTAGATTAAAAAATTTGATGGACGACAACGATGATGAGGTTATTATTAATAAAGGTGAGGACACTCTCTATCATTTTATCAAGCATTACAAATGAATGGCTAAAGATAAAAGATTGTTCACAAATGTGTGTGTGATTAAGGCTATTTGATAGCAAAAAGTTGTGATCAGCTGATGCCAAAATCTCAAGTTAAGTGAAACTTATTTTTAGTCTTATATTGCAAAATTGTGTAACATTTTCTTGTCTATAATACATCCTCTTCATATTATTATCAGCCTAATAGTGTTAGCTACACCAAGTTCGTCAAGAGGATGTGATCCGAGTCACCAACATGCACATATTAAGCCTAACTAGACCTAATTTATACAAATTAAATAACAAGTCCACCTTAACTCATTTTTACTACAATGATCTAAAAGTAATGCCCTAAACCAATTCATCCAAGGACTTCAATAACAACCTAACTAAAGTAGTACTTGAGGTTAACTTATGGGTCCACATGCCTCTTGTTGTCTTTGGGACGCTCAATCTAAGCTTCTTAGGCTTTGCGGTGGGGGTGCTTTGGCATTTTTTATTGTAATAATTGTTTTTAAAAAATTTGTATATGTAAAATCTCAAATGCCTTCAAATAAAATACAACTTCAATAAATTTTTCATATACAAAAAGGATGATAGTCTTATGTGCCACACTTACAAAGAATTTAAAAGTTTAATATGCTAACTATAAAGATTTAGAAATAAAATAATTTGTGGATTTCTTGCTCCACAAGGACCATTATTCTTAGCTGGAAAGTTAAAAAAAAGGGCCTACAAGTTTCATTCACTATTTATTTTGCAATAATTCTAGCTCTAATAAATTCATACCAATGAAATAACACTAAGCTTAACATAGTGTTAGTAAATAATTAACCTTTGTTTTGTGATCATTACCTTAAAGTATACAACTACTATAAGAGATAAGTTTTTATCAACTTGTGAAGGAGTTTCAAATGCTATTTTAGTATCTACTATAGTAAATATTTAATCTTTCTTAAAATGTTTAATCAAATTTTGAAAACATTTCTCATATGTGCCCTATCTTCATGTAGTGATCACAATACTTCAAAACTTTTTTTGTTGAAAGATCGTTGTTAACTATAGCTATAATATATTTTTTAAGAATACTTTTCCTTTTATTTCTAATTTTTAGACCTTTTATCAGACATCTTATATCCTATTCTTTTTGTTTTGGCCTATTGTATGTACTTTTCTTTTTGATAGCTATAGTAGATGTAATGGCATATTTCAAAGATAGAATATAGAAAGTAGGTAATTTAAAATCAATATGTTAATATAGGACTATAATAAAGTTTGATAAAGTCTATATCTCTTCATTAGGTATTCCTAAACTCACAGCTTATAATTAGACATTTATGATGTATTCCAACACTATTTATCATTGTAAGTGTTGTACACATTGCCACTTTGACAACATTTCTTCTATGTAAATCGTTGTAATAAATTATTCTTGCTTTAATCAATTAAATTAGCTCCATGCCACTTTTATAACAATGCCATTTTCTTGCCAAGAATTCCACTACGCTAAGCCATGAATTCTCATTTTTAATCAAGCATGCTCCCCTTTATCAATTGATGAATAATTGTATTGAGAAAAAATGCCTCATTACTCTATATCTATTATACCGTCATAAATTATAAAAGGAAGTGTAATACCTATCTTGCAAGGAAACTATGATTCTTATATGTTAAAAAGGTGAAATTGATGTGAACGTTATGTTTATCTCCAACTACCTTCAGATAATTACTTAATAATATATAATTTTTCTAATTAAGTGTATATTAATTTGATGGATTCTCTTCTTTTCCATCATAAGAAGAGATTGAAATTTTTACACTATCAAATTTAATGCTTTCATTTGTTAGGTTATCAGGGCTACCTATGCCTTCAAAATAGATGGTGAAATAATTGACAATATCAACTAAACTGAACCTTCTTCAATCTTTTTTTTCACTTCTATGATTTACTCTTAGAATATCATATTCTTCTTACTTCCTATTAAAGTGAAATCAAAGTGTTCTAATGTAAAAAAACAGTATGAGCTATTTGTGAGACGTTCTCACCCCATGACCTTGTCTATATACATTCATTTTAGAGTAGTAGTAGAAGCGAAAGTACGATAATGGTTTGGAGAAAGGAAAAATGAAAAGCAGAAGTGGTTTTTTCTTGATGATTGAATTTTTAGAGTTTTTCCATCAAAGGGTTCTAAATTCATAAAATTTAAATTCTAAAAATTCTCTAAATTCTTTTTTTAAGTTCTCTCCAAATTGTTTTGAATTTCTTATGGATTCTCTTTAAATTATTTTGAATTCTTTGATACACCTTTACGAACACTATATATTGCGGCTAGGATATGACGTGTATTTACAAAAAACCCTAACATTTTACTAACAAAAAGACATATTTGACGATTGATAATGTTTCGAAATTTCATCAATTTTGAGTCATCCAGTTGCATGCCTACCCAGAAAAGCCCTGCTTACATGGGGCTTCCAAGAGCCATTTGTGTGGGAAAATTTTACATGTTCAAGGATGGTGTAGTATGTGCCACCTACTATATGAGTGATGCATGTGGCCATCAACACTTAATAAACCGTCACGCATACCTTGTTTAGTGCACCTAGTAGTCACATGCTCACATGACCCAGGGAAGCATTAATAGTGCTTAAAGTTGGGTGCAAGTGGGTTAACACCATGCCATTCAGGTTTTTTTAAAAAACTCTTCCTTTGGGTTTAGATATCCTAAGGGTTCATTAATATAATGTAATATGATATGCTAAAATCTTTTATGCTCATAGAAATTTAAAAAAGCTTAGTTTCCAACAATATATATGTAGAAGGCCCTATCCAAAGGTCCTACTAGTTTAGAACAAAAAAATCCTAGGATTATTGAACAAGTAAGAACATTCCCAGAAGCCAAAGAAATGCAGTGATTTTTGACATAAGTGATCTCAGCATAAATGTATAGCGATTTAAGTAACACAAAAACTATTACTCATATTGGTAATGAAGTGGTGAAGTACTGCATAAGTGGTGTTCAAAGAAGGGTAAACAAGAAATCATAGTGATATGCACTAATGAGAAAGATGCATATCATGATTATGTTTTCTAAAAGTTGAAATAAAGCCGTGAAAAAGTTTCGTAGTGACTTGATAGTATTGTGAATGTTTGATAATGGGCAAGAAACTTCTCTTTTAAGCCTCTCACATGCCTTCCTAGGACACCTCTAGAATCACATTATTAGGTAATTTACACATAACACACTAAAATAAAAAACGGTCGATGGTAAAACTTGATTACTTCGCTAAACTTTTTTCATGTGCAACATAGTAAGCATCACTATTTATAAAGATCACAAGAGCAGTATAATAATTTTATTTAAGGATACTAGGGATTTCATTTTAAAATTCTAAAAGTCCTTTCAGTTTTCTAAAAATATTTAAAAATAATAAATAAGATAGTTTGAATTTTTCCAAAAAAACATGAAAAAAATAACTAAAAAAGTTACAAAATTATTTGACATAATTCATTCCTAAATAGGATATGCTTTTTTAGCATTGTTAATGATGAGTGGTAAGGAACTAGTTGGTATGTTTGGTGAAACATAGATGGATTGTTGTGTGATGCTTTGGGTTCTGTTTTGATTGGTGGCTCAATAATTATAGAGTGGGTAAACAAGTGTGTAATGCTTTAGGTCTTTCTTTTGGGTTAACATGGGTTAGGAAAAAGTAACAGATATTGATGTGTTAGTGCATTCGTGGATCAGGTCTATGTAGGAAGATCATATTACAAAGTTTTGAGGATGACATGGGTCTTGTAGGTGGCAACTATGCCTTTAACGGTGGTGGTAATAGTGGCAGAAACAAACAAGGATAGCCCAAAACTCAATTTTAAGCTCTTTTTATAGAAAATTTTAATCAAATTTTGGATGGATGGAATTATGAGATGGCTAAAAGAATGTCTTGAACTTAATATAAAGTTGGAAGTATCTAAAAGATAGTCAACTAATCTTCAAGTAACTTAAATTAATGTATATTTGTAAATAACTTAATGAACTAATGAAATACAAACTAAAATATTAAACAAATAAGAGTATGCTACATTTGGTCTCCACAACTGTAATGATAATGAAGACTAATCAGAAGTAGGTGGCCCAATTTTTGCACAACTTAGAGTTGGCATAGAACTGGATTGCCTCAAAGTACAACACCTATGTGATGTACTAAATGCTACTACATCACCATACCTTTGCACGAAGACCTTGACAAACACATTATAGTATGAACTTTGGTGGCCTTGTAGCGAATCTCTACTAGCAACGCAGCACCTAGCCCTACTGTCTTATGCATTGTCATCAATTTTTGACATTTTGTCACTTCTCTTGATTTTCCTCACTTATTTTGTTTTTTTAGTGAGCTTAGTTGTTATCTCTTTACTTACATTAGAGATATAAATTGGACAACTAATTTATCTACATATTATGAATTTTTAAAAAATGAGGATAATTAATTTTTTTATTTGATAAATGTTTTTATTGTATTTACAAAAATATACATTATTACATTCATAAAACGAAGATGAAGTCACATAAATGTATTTTTGTTGTTGCTCCAAAAAATGTTTAGCTTAAAAATCTTGAATAAAAAAAGCATATAATATGATTTTATAAAATATCAAAAAATGTTATGTTAAATTTTCTAACATTGAACATGATTTCATTAAATAAAAATTAACAAATTAAAAATTGCATGAAATTATTCTTGTGTCTACCCACTTTTCCACGCATTTTTATCTATGCTTATTAAACCTTTCATTGATAATATCCATATTTCAATTATGCATTATTTTCCTTTTTTGAAGAAATTCAAATAGCTTGTTTTGAGTGAACAAAATGAAATCAAAATTAGAACTACGCTTTTATTGTAGGGCTTGTTACCATAAAAAAGAACATGATACTAAACAATCACTTACATTTTGAAGATGACATACCAAATTATTATAAGAGTTTATACATTTCTAAACATTGATTATTTATTAAATTTTTATGCAACATATCAAATTAATTGCTGAATAATTATCATGAATATTATTCAATTATTCCTCACCCTTTGTTATACAACTAGTATTATTGTCCTTTTGCATATTCAAAAGTAAAAACCCAATTAAACTTTAATTTGAATTTATCATTCTAATCAATTCAAATGTACAAAATCATTTTGTAGCTAATGTTTAAGTATGTATGTCTACTACATGACTTTTTATATAACATGTACTTAATTGTCTCTTTTTTCAACATGATCTGCAATAAAATTATCACACATATCTATATGTTTTCTATGAAAATTTTTGGTATGATTCTTATTAATGTTAGAAGAAATAATTTTAACACATCAAAGGTAAACACAAAACCTATTAGCCATTACTTGTACTATTATGCATGACAAGTCATTTTGAACTTTGTTTTATGAGACAAATATAATAGCACATTACAAAATAGCGAATGGATAGTTGAGGCAAAATTAAGAAAAATTTCACATCATATAATATCAACATTTAATTAGCTAACAAGAGAATCATAATTTGATACTTTTAAAAGTAATATGCCATAGTTATGATTGTTAACTAAATAGAAAAAGGGCCTTTTCAAGTGTAATTAGAGTTGTTCGATTAGGGCATTGAGATGGTTAACTAATGAACTATTGGTAACATTTTTGATAGTGTGATTAATGAAAGAACTTTTAACTTTTATGCCATTCATGATTTGTTGAATGAACCATAACTTTTGATAACAAACACTTTTATCTTGTATTTTTTAGAAGTTCCTTGGTGTAATTGACATGTGTTATGAAAACTCCATTTTCTAGTTGTATAATTTACATAGAAAGAGATAACAAATCCTTCCTTATCTTTCTTATCTCAAGTGCAAACTTTTTAACATGCCAAACTCGTCACATAAAGTTATATTTTTAGCACTAGAAAATATAGGATCATTGGATAATTGCACAATCATAATGTCTCCTTTAGTTTTTTATAAAAAGAAAGTACAATAAACTTTATTTCTAACTCCTCAGTAATATTCAAATTTTTTATGAATATCCACTTGTTTGTTTTTTTAACCTTCTTGTTGAATCTTCTACCAATTCAAAAAAATATTTCATGAGAATTGAATAAGTTCTTCATGCATAGAACTAATTAAAGAATTATCATTCTTGGCTTCAGAATCATTTTATTCCATATTAGAAATACAAGTGTTATAGTTTAATTATTTTATGATGGAAGAGTCTACTTAAACCACCTTCTCTCTTAGAGAAATCTCTTAAGTTTGCAAACTTTCATAGCACCATCTTTTTTTTAATCAACAAAATTGTAAAGTCAAATTGTTAATCATCACTATTTTTTAATTGAAATATTGCCCCATCTACAATAGCTCTTATACATGAAAATTATATAGCACACTCTTTTGGTTTAGCAAAACCATTCATGCGCCCTACATTAAAATTTTCATCATCTATTACTTATTAATTTAAATCTTTCCCAACATACATTAGTTGTTTACAATGTACTTTATAAAACTTTATTATATGTCAATAATTCATAGAATACCTTCATCAATTTTGAAATAAAAATTACAAAAATTATGTTTCATGTTTGAAACATACCATGTGCTACAATTGAAAAAGAAAATTTTTTTGCTTATGAACATTCAAAATTTCATAAGAATGTTTTGATATGTTATGCTTGATTAATATTTTATTAAATACATAACATGTAGTTTTAATCCTTTCTCATAAAATAATAATTTAATTACTCATTTAACATTAAGATTGACAGTTGTGCTTGTGATTATTTTGTTCAATGTGGCTCCAAATTCTTTTAGGGGAAGTGATGATCCAAAAGGTATTCTTTAATTCTTATTTTAAACTAAAAATTTGGAACATAAAAATTCCAAAATTTCTCACATGATAGCAACTGAAAAACAACACATCAAAATTTGATTTGTTTAAAAAATTTAAATCATGATCCTAAAATACATATATGCATCATTCTTCTTTATCAAAAGTAAAACCCAAATAAAAATAATAAATGTCACCAAGATTCACATATTAAAATTTTTTAACTCTTAGGCAACATGAATGAATTGGAAGAAATAAATCCATGCCAAGTAGATTTAAAGGTTTAATGGTGAAACAATAATGACAACTTCAAAGGATTCATAAGTTTGATTTCGTAGTTTGCAAGAAAAAAAATGTTATTAAAATTAATGATTAATTTTCAATTAAGCTTGTTAAGTTTAAAACCTTTTTTAAAGGAAGAAACACTAGGTTGCCCAATTCATTGATGACATTGCCATGGACCATGGCATAAAGATTAAAGACATTTGCTTTTAGCATTTTCAAAGATAGAGTACTTATTTTATATATATTATAACGTATAACTTAAGTAAATAATATCCTATTCTAATGAACAACGGCACATTTTTTAGGATAGAAATTTTCATGAAATCTACTATTACATTAAAAGGAAAAACGAAAAACGTTATTTATTTATACGTCATCAGAAAGAACTGTAAAAATTTGACATGTAAATTTAATGTTTAGCAGTTTCAGCAAACGTCACGAAACCACAATGGAAGACCTTTTTTGATTTAATATTGGAAAGCATACTGCTCATTTATTTGGTGCATGAAATATCATGGCAACACATGTTTCCCCTTGCACTTAAATAATGGCATAAGAACAATGCATTTTTATTGATTCTGTTAAACACAAGTTTGTCACTAACAAAATTAGTGTGTCTAAAACCATGTTTGCTTTGTATTTCTTTCACTTCCATTCATAAAGTGAATTGTTTATAAACATAGATTTCAACATTCTACCATTGGTTTTTAAATGCCAAATTTTGTAAAAACTAATTGCAACAATATTTATAGACGCATAGTAGAAGCATGAATTATAACAAAGCTTTTTAACATTAGGTTATCATACTGCTTACACCTAATGTGAAGACATATTTTCCATCGCAATAGCTTTTTTAGGAATAATATTTCCCACATTTTGTGCATATAGCACCATGTGTTTTTCTTCTCACACTATTTTCGTTTCTATAACATATCACATAGGTGTTCGTAGAAAATTACATTTAAAAAATTCTTCTTAACTAGGAAAATATTCTTTAAATTATTTTAAACTCATTAAATGTATTTTCTTGTACATGAAGTGTTTCTTTGAGCTAGTGCTATCCATGATTAAAGGAGTCAAGTCATCTTTAGTCTAGAAGTTGATTATTGATATATTTATTTTTTTCTCTTTTCTTGGAAATTATGGAACTTTGGTCTCTCTTATTGTACTCTTAAAGATGGAATCACAAAACACATTGTTAATTACTAATAAATGTTTGACTTTTTTGTATTTATGTAGTCTTACATCATGAATGTACAAAATCTATAGTAGTCTAGGGACATTACATTTGAAATGATAAGAACATTGGAGACCAATGCTTAAGGGTATCTTAGCTTGCAAAAGTGATGCATAGAAAAGAACTCATCATATTCATGCATTGCTAAAAATGCCTTTGAGTTGATAATGTTCTCTAGATTTTCATTAGTTTAATTGTACTATCATTAATTACTATTTTTGAATGAATTTATTTTATAGAATAAGGAAATTAAGCTTAAAATAGGTCATGTCCATTCTAGTCTAATGATTGTACAATATTACATCTCAAATCACATTTATATGGGTGGCATTCAAGCTTAAGGCTTCAACTAAAGTTTATTATTGTCATGGCATTACATAGATGCAATGGGTGTAGAAGTTACCCCCATCTAAATAATGGATAACAGGTGCATACCTAATTATACAAGGTACCAGTCTTTTACTTATGTCATGCATTTTCTAAGCTTCAAGTTTCCACCAATGTCATGTGAGTAAGAGCTTTCATCACATTTGTGCATAACTTATTTAATATTAAGGACTACCATATATAAGCTATGTTGAAATAAGACATATTCAATTAACATGTGATATTGATATGACTTAAGCACATAAATTTAATGTAGTCACCCAAAATATTGTTCTTATAAGATAACCTAAGTTTTGCTCTCGAATGTTCTTGTTGTTAAATTATGCAAGAAAGGAAATAAACTTGTTAATGTAAATAGTCAAGTTCTATATCATCTTACTTTAGAGATATTGGAATCACATCTATATGATTTGGTTTCACATAGGTCATAAGAAAAGTTTGATATAAAGCCATTGTAAGATTGCGATAATCATATCATTTGAGTGCCCTAATTTTTATAATTGATGTTCTACATTAAACTATTAGAATGTTCAATGCATTAGTCTTGTACAATTCATTTTTCTTCAATAATAAGTGTAGAACAGTTAGCATAGAAATAGTCACAATACAATAAGAAAGCAATGAATATAATCAAAGTTGAAGTTTTAGTGGGTTAGTAATTGCATTATGATGCAAATGTTTTTATATGATTACATCATGCAACATATTTTGAAGATATTGTCTCTTAGCAAAAAAATATATAACATCATAGCAATCTATGATAAGATATATATGATCAAATGAAACTATTATTATGAACTAAATTATAACAGTTTAATCTATGAGATGGTTTGGTATTTTATATATGCATAAGGACTCACATCTTGGCGATGTATTGTCGGAAGAACTATGTTGAACAAATATTTTTAGACATTTTGGGGCCATAGAATGTTTTTTTTTTCCTTTTTCAACATCCTAATAAGATATATTTGATGTACTAGTACTAACATAACCATAGGAGAGTAATGACCATTTTAGTAGACCTTGGAAAGTCCAGCTAGCCACAAAATGATCCATAACTGGCATTAGGAATAACAATAATTTAAATAGAGTATAGTTTTAAAGAGAAGAGGCCATTGTTGTAATTTACAAAATCTTAAGTTTTAGGAAAGTGCTAAATCACAAACTCACTTAATTATAGCTATATCATCTTCAGATTTTTTTCTTGATCCACAAAAGTTCTTATTATTTGATTAGTATTTGTAATATCGTATTCTTATTATCATCTTTCTTAGTGACACATTTATTAAAAATGGATTAAAGCTACATGTTGTTTCATGTGTTCCATATGAAAAGTGCTATACTCATTTGTTTAGCTAAAATTCTTATATTCTTTTGGTGACTTGTTTAAGCACCACTGATGTATTTGGTTAACTCTTACCTTCCATGATAAAAAAAATGTGGTTAGTGGAGGCTCATTTAGGTTATTTGTGGTGGACATAGGCATTAGTTAAGATTGGCCAAAAAAAGCATGTTTGTACATTTTCATGTTTGTTGTTTGTGTCTTGTTCCTAAATTTTTTTATATTCCAATTACGATTCTTCTGATTATTCCAAACAAATTCAAGTAGTTTTAAAAAATTTGTTGCTTAATGTTGTATAAACGGAACAATTGACCCCACTCTTATACGATTTGCTCCTTTCCAAGTTTAATGAGAAGTATTAGAGAAATGTTTTTTACAAAGAAAAAAATTTGTATAACTAGATCCTTATGGCTCCATCACTTACAGAGGACAACGCTATTTTGAGTGAACAAACATCATCATCAATCTACTTTATTTAAATGTCAATATCATTTGTACTACAAAAATAAGATGTTCTTATTTTTTAATCTATCTATCTAAAATTTTTTGGCTATGGCTGAACATCCTTTTATTTTCCTAACTAACATCCTTTTATTTTCCTAACTAAATTACTAAATGGTCCAAAAGTTAGGAAGCAACTTTGCTATGTCACTCCTAAGGAAAGCATAAAGTGTTTTTGAACTCTGAGGCCATGAATATTTTGTATTTTAGATTACCTAAATCTAACATCATCACTATCAAGTATTCTCATGAGATTTGGTATAAACTTGAGGTTGCTCAAGAATATACATAGCAAACAAAATAGTTTAAGTTCAACATTCTAATTCATGAAAATGTGTTATTTGGAATAAATCCTGATGAAACTATACAATCAATGTTAACTTTCTTTACAAATATTATCAATGCATTATCTACTCTTGGAATGTGGTTTTTTATGTCAAAACCTATCTATAAAACTCTACTTATATTTTGATATACTTTAAACAAAATAAAAGATATTTCTATATATTAACTAGATCTGTTACTTTGAAAGCTTCTCATCAACGAAGTTAAGCTTGCATGGAAATAGATTGAAGAACAAAAAACAATGAAGGAGAAGAATAACAAAAATAAGAAGCTCTTTCTTTTGTGGTAGAATTTAACTTGTATTCTTACTCATTGATCTATTGCATGGTAGCTATCATCTTTAAAGAGCCATCTAGATTATAAAATAAGTGAAATATAGGAAGAAAATTTTCCTGTTACAAGAAGCAAAAGGGTAAGATGACACAAACGAAGGACATAAAGTGTCATGATTATTGATTTCCTTGGCACAGAAGGCATAACTACCCACACTATAAGGAAAGAGTCAAGAAGTTTCAATAACAAAAGAAGAAGAAGATGGAATTTAAAACCTAATCGAGTAATTTTAATAGATGAACATCCAATGAAGAAGTTAATGATGAGGATGACAAGTTTGAAATTTTATCTAATGATGAGTTGTTGTCCTACTTTTGATCTTCATCTCCAAATAAATTATGAATAATAGTAAAATTATATTTATGTAGTGTATAAGAAATTAGCTTCCAAGTGTACTATGTGAAAAGAAAAATATAAGGATTATATGGGATTTTGTGAGAATAAAAATGAAAATAATGCAAACTATTTGCTTGAAGTAAAAAATATAGGATATGAAGTGACTACCTTTATAATAAAAAATATAGTGGTAACTTGAGAATTGAATAAATTTAGAGGAAAACGTTCAAATTGTAACATATTAGTTCATAGAGTACATTGTGATAACTCTTTTAGTATTTCAAATGTTAATGGAATAAAGTGTAATTATAGTATGAAGATTGGCCATTTAGCATCTCATTATAAAATTAAGAGAAATGTTAGCTCAAAGTTTCTTTTATTTGCATTTATTCAGAAGGTCATCTTAAATTACCAAGACATTTTGTCCCAAAAATATATGAGTCTTCAAGAGTAATGTTGTATTTTGCTTTGTATATGCCATCATTGATAAACTTGGGAGGGTTTAGGGTGCCAAGGTAGTGAGTGGATGCATTGACTCTTTACTAGGCATTCTTCATTTTTCATCCACATAATGGAATATGATGAATCCAACATTACCATAGACAAAAATTCCAAGAAAGAAGTCAATGGAAAAAGTTCCATTGGAAACTCTCACACCACAAAATGAGTGGTCTTCCTTGTGTAAGATTTTAGTCACAATGCTTTAAATTGTTTGACTTAAGTTTTTCTATTATGTTTAATTCATTTGAGAACATTAACTGTAGAGATAACATTCTTCTGATTATCACACATAATAAAGATAATACCTAAGTACTATATTTGCATATTGTTAGTTCTAGTGGACTAGAATGCCTTATATCTCCCAATAATAACTTAGTTTTATGACATCGAAGATTCTTTCATCTAAGGAAATCTTTACTTAAGAAAATGATTAAGTATGATTTAATTAAAGGTCTACAACATGTTTGTAGAAATGATGGTGATGTCCATGGATGTTAATAAATTTTTAAAAAAATTAGATTGATTTTTAAACCTAAAAGAGAAATAAGAACTTGGAGACCATTAGAGTTCTTACACATATACTTATTTGGTCCAATTCATCCTAAATGCCTAGGAGATAAGAAATTTGCATTAGTTGTGATAAATTAACATTCATATTCACTTTAGTGTTGTTTCTAAGACAAAAGAAAAAGGTTTTTAAAACGTTTATAGATTTAGTAACTAAGTGTTACACCACTATATCGTTTCTAGCCTACATAAGAAATGAATGGCAAAAGTGTGCACCCTCCACTAGAATTTGTTCTTTGTGCATTCATTGTAATTAGTTTTTTTCTCTTGCTTTGGTGTTTTCACGCTTAGCATTATTACATCCAATTGTAAAGCTAGGATCATCATGCACACTATAACTAACCCATCCTTGTGGAAGAACTATCCTTGGCAACGTGAATCCTACAAATTAAAAAACTTTAAGTTTTCATTATTCATGCAATTATTTAAAAAATTGAATTCCCTTAATCTCAATCAAGAGTTACACTTGACGTGCTAGATTGTTCAGCTTGTAACCAATAAAGAGTCAATCAAGTTGCAGATTTCATTTTTTATTTTAAAGAGGAAGTTTGATATTTAAGCCTTAATTATATCCTTTGCTAGTGCTTTTGAGAAACCCTTAACGTACTCATCATAGGGATGTTATGCCCAAGGAAAAAAATAGAGTAAGCTAGCCATGAGTAAGAGGAGAAGAAAGAAACATTAATATTTTTAAAGGCATGATAGTCATTGGTGTTGTCCCTTACATTGCTCTAAATGCTAGATAAACCTTGAGATTACATAATTAAATGTAGATAAAATCAACATAATTGAAACAACTATGTTGTTAAAGAATGCATATGATTTCAATAAAATATGATCATGTTGTAAATTGTAATCATCCTTCCCATTAACTCTAATATAAGAAGAAAGTAGTAAATCGAGGCATGTAGTTTTTGTTGTACATGCTAAAGGAATGTGTAAGATTTATCTTATGGAATATCTACACGATAATATAAATAGATCAAGGAATGTTAAAGATTCTCCCATTCTGAAGTTTGATGTTAGGGTTTTATGGTCAATTGAATGATTAAATCAAGATCAATTAGAGATTCATAAAATCATATGCAAAGTTTGAAACTTTTTTGATCTATGCTTCCAAAAATCCATTGCCTAATAATAGTAGATTTCTAATTTTAATTTTGTGTGCATTTTGGTTGTTTAATTATTTTTTGTCGCATTAAAATTAAAGTGAAAATCTATGTATGGAGAATGGCAAAATCTTCATAGTTGTTTGTTAGAAAAATAGTTGAACTAAATTGCTAAGATTCTATAAATTATTCTTATCAATTTTTTTCAATAAATCATGCTATATGAAAAATAGATTTTATGAACACAAGTGATGAAATCTTAAGATTTTTGCTATATAATCTGCCATACTTTCTTAAGATATCTATAATTAACCTTAATAACCCTAATTTTAAACTTGAATAGCATGGAATGCTAAGAAGACACATTTACAAACATGAGACCTTGATAAAGAAGTTGTTAAAAGTCAATTTTGTATAATTCAACATTAGCATATACCATAAATGTTAAGGTAATTCTTGAAAACATAGTGAAACCCTAAGGACTTCTTTTAGCCAATCATTTCCTTTCTTAGGTTATACTTAAGCTTTGCTAATTGACTTGCCAATGTCATAAAGGGCTTATCTTGGGCATTCTTTCGATTTAAAATGATTTCTCAGGTGAGTTATCACCCTTAGTTTTAAGATGGAAAGCATAAAAGGGCTAATTTGAAGCATTAGAAGAGGGCTTGGTTGGCTTAGGTCATGGATAGGCTAACAAGAATATGTGGGTTTTGGATAATACTATTGAAGGCTATGGATAGTTTTAGATTTATAGTAATTGCCATTGACATTGATTAGTCTCAGCATTGGGTGTAAATTTGATGGAGACATTTAGGTGGAACCCTCAAATATGGTGATTTAATTGGTAATGTTTGGGTAGCCCATGGAAATGTATTTTTTTTAATTTAGATGAAACCATAAGTTACCTTAAATAAGGTGTTTAAGGACTATAAGAAACCTTAACTTGCCTTAAATAATAACATAGGGCCTAGATTAAACCCTAGGGTACCTTACATATAACCTTTGATGGATTAGATGAAACATAAAGATACCCTAGATAAGACATGTATGATTTAGATGAAACCTTACGACACCTTAGATAACACCTTTTGAGTGTTTTGATTAAACTTGAACATATCTTAGACAAGGAAATTATGGTTTATAAGGAATCCAAAATTATGTGGATCATTGAATTAAAATTTTTGAAGGAAAGCATTAGATTCATCAAACAAAGTGGTAACATTGGAACAAGAATATATGCACCTAGAGATTCTTTGAGCATACTTTGTATAAGGCTTTATAGAAGAGAGACTCTTCATCAAACTATGTATAATGGTAAGGTGTGGTAGAGAGCCTTATTTTAGCTATAGAGTTAAGTTTAGGCTTAGCCAAGGGGCTATATATTCTTGTGATATTATCTTAGCCTTGAAGCATGACATGGATTATTATGTAAGACAATTAGTCGCAACTTTTAGTCTCTTTGACAAAAAGTTAACGCTTGGAAGTTTACGAAATCTATATGCCTATGGTTTTACCAACTAGGAATGAAAGGAAGTCGTGGAAGTCATGTGAACTATGGTTTAAAAGTTTAGTTATGACAAGGTTAATGTGTCTCAATGTTGAGGCTAATAATAAAGTTTATTTATATATGTAACATCTAAGGTATTATAGAATTCCCTAGATAGTCTAAGAGAATTCTTAAAACTCCAAGATAACAAATAGATCATTTTATATTCCTAATTATGGTTTTAGGATTTTCTAGTTTTACTCATTATAGGTAATGTTCAATACGATTCAGATCAAGATGTATAATTTGATGATCTTGGTTAAGAATAGATTGTTTTAAGTAATATTCCTCTGTTTTGGACCCTCAATCTACGGATGGTTACTGTTTGATGGGGAGTGTTAGATTAGTGATCGATTGTTAATATGTAATTTTCTTAGTTCAAAAAAGAGAGATAGATTGCATGATTATATAGTGCAATAACTTTCTTCATAAACTCTGAAATTGTATTAGTTTAGTTATCCTGCATACATCCATTGACATATCTGATCTTTATATTAATTATAGTGTACTTTGTACCCTTTTGAGCATAGGCTCACTCTCTTATTATTTTTATATGCAACACTAGATCGATAATAGGTGTTTTAAGAGCTAAACATTAGGGATGTCTTTTTGAACAACTAGATATTCTTTAGTTCTATTTACATCCTTTACTTTTGTAGTACTCACGTTATTACTTTTGAATTTGATAATATGTGTTGATGGACATTCAGTTATATTGGACTTTACTTGAGGATATTGATGCTTTCATAATATTTTATTTATTATGATAGACTTTGCCTATAAACATTATGATTTATACTTATGGCACACATTATTTCAATTATACTTTTTCTTTTACAATGTATTTGTTAGTATATGTTAGTATGTTGCCATATTCTATGGTGAACCAGTCCCTGAATCATTTGGGTAACCAAATTGTTAAAAGTTATGGTTAATTGGAGGCGACATGCTTCAAACATGATGATTACATTGTGGAATCACAACTAATTTGAGTTTCAAACTAGATGCGTGGAAATGTATCTAGCCATGTCCCTTGACTATCTAATTGTTATGTTGTAGTAGAGATTTTATATAAAACAATTTGCTAAAAACTCAAGTTGACACTAAGCTAGAAAAGAACAAGATCTTGACATAGTTTTAACAAAAAGTGATAAAAGTAATGAATTTAAAAAATGAATTATTTTCTTTTTTTGTAACTAAAATGGAATATTTTATGCTAGTTGTTCATTAAGGGTACTTAAGAGACCATTATTTAAGGTTTCATCTTATGAACTTCTAAATAATATTATGCTGGCGATGTCACAACATTATGTATTTCAATGCAAGTACTTTACGTTAAACAATTAGAAAAATTGTGTAGGAAAATTTGATGAAAAATTTTATTAAAGTATTTTTTAGCTTTTTTGTGAAAAAGAATTTATTCTATGAGTCTAGTTTTATCATTTCCTTATTTGACACAAATTGGTGTCTAAGTATATGTAACCTAATTTAGTTACTATAGTTAAAGTGTTCAACTTAGACTTGTGTCAATTAGCCCACAACCTAAAATGGCATATATTTTTTTGCTAATAATACTTATCTTATTTTCTCAATCCAATAATAGGGGATTTCATAAGAGAATGATGTGGTACAACAAGCAATAGTAAAGGCACATAAGCGACACATGCGTGAGATACAATAATTGAAGAGTATAATAGCATTGTAATGTGTAATAACCCAAGTAATGTGTCATACAATCAAGTTCTCGTAGGATGTGTAATAGTCACAATATGGTCACATAAACTTTATATTCTCAAAAGAATACATATGTGAAGAAGAATTGAAACACATAAATGTGGTTCAAAGATATCTAAAATAAACCAAATCCTCATTGTTATGTAGCTACGTCCCCAACGAACTTAAACTTTTCCAAGGCTCAAAATAAAGCTGTTCTGAGCATCCCATCCACAAAATGAAGGGATTGTGCACTTTAGAGTCCATCTATGATTACTTATGCACTTAAACTAGTTCCTCACATGACTTATTAATGACATGTCTCAAGCTACCCAACCGTGTCTTAGGTAGAATACACTTAGTCACAAGAATTTGAAGGATTTATAAAATATTAATGTACAATTCTAATTTTCGTGGCCTATGATATTGTTTAATTGTACAAACTCTTGTTTTACATAATTCTAGCAAGTTCTTATAATAGAGATATACATCCAGTTCATGTTATGATACTCATGTAGAAATTATGTGTTGTCATGCTTAATCAAGTTGTCATACGCAATTACTATTCTAAAAATTCTACATAAAAGCATTTAATTTAATTTCCTTGTAGTATAGAGTCTTGATTCTAACAACTTTTGACCACAATTCTATGTAGTCATCTCCTAGCTAAGAGAGAATAAATACTAATAACCAATACTCAAAGGCCAATTTCTCTATTTTACATATTCATCGATGAAGATTTTTTACTTTGCAAGCATGTGTTCTTGATACTCCATCTTACATTCTTATGTATGATTTTAGCGAATAATAGGCATGGAATTTTGACAAAATTTCACATGCACAAAACAAACAAGTCCATTACATGATCACAAATTACTTGAAGTCATAGGTAGAACACATTTGTCCTCATAAAATAAATTTCATGAAAAAGGGACTAACTACTTCCATTATCAAGTTCGAAGTTCATAACATGAAAATTTCGCAATACAATCATATTTATCTTTCCATAGATTTTAACTACATCTAATGTTCAATCTCAAGGAACATTATACCTTGCAATCTTAGTCGAGGACTTCTCCATGTATAGGTTTTTTTCACTTCTTGCTCAAAAGTATCACTTCCTCCTCTATTAGTTTCTATTGATTAGGTACTTATCATGTTCTTAAGGCTTTGTTTTCTTTTCAAAAACCTATCAAAACCTTATCTTAAGGCTTAAATAGTATTTTCTAAGAACTTATAAATCAAATGGTTTCCTAAGAAGAATTTAGGGTTTTATCATAAGCTCGTCATCACAGAAATCAACGGTAAAAACTTCCTTTATTTTAAGAGTTTCATACACATCTCTATGTTGTATATCCAAAGTGGTGTATAGATAAATAAGTTGTAAATATTTTTATCTAATTTATTTATCTTATTCTTATCAAGAATTTATATCTTACAACATCTTATAAAAAAACCATTCACAAAAAAATTATCCTTACTTCTTTCCAATTTAAAGATTGACAATTCAACATTCAAAATACAAATTCTCTCAACACTCAAAAGTTAAAACAAAATTTAATTCAAAATTGTAATTTTGAATGCCATATTAAGGAAACACACCATGTCTAATAGAGTTACAAATAAGTAGCAAAAATGATGGATGTGACATCCTCCCCAACTTAATTTAGATTTCATCTTTGGAATTCATAGAATTACTCTAGCCATTTGTGGTGCATTCCCACCTTAGCGTCTTTAGTGGCTTTATGATGCAAGTTTATCTTCTTCTTAAAGAATTTTAGTTTTACAATATGACCCAAGGTTTCATTATTATGCTTTCTAGCTCACTCCCTCTTATATTTTTGTGAGTTCATTGAGATAGAAAAAACGTTTTGCTAGAAATGGAATCATCAGGGTTAGTACATGTCTTCTTGTAGTTTTATTTAATTAAGGTAGATAGGATATGATTTCCATTGCTAATTGTTAGTTTTATTTATTGATGTACATTGCATTATAGTAGAGTATTATTTGTAGTCTTTTGCATCTATATGTTTATATTTATTTTACATAGGACTTGACTTACTTTGACTTGTCAATTACTTTGACTTGAAGTTAAGTGTGACCATAATTAGCATCATAAAATGGTATAACACAATTTTGTTATTACGGAATATCAAGAACTCTTCTTGACATGGTTTACTACACCTTTTGGTATTCGATGCAGAAAGCATAAACGATTGGTCAACTTTGAAGGAAAATTTTCATGTTTAACACAAATGATTGATTTTTATTTACTCACCCATACAACATATTTCAAGCATTCCCCCTCTGTGTTAGCAGTACGACAATGTCAATTTTTTCAGCTTAGAATTTTCCTTTTAGCACATAGCTACAACAATTAGGTTCATATGGTTTGGTGAGAAGGAAATTTGGAATTTTGACTATTCCTTTTGATACATTTGAAAAACATTCTCACCGTAATACAAAAGTAGTAGCATGTAAAAACTAAATATAATTAAGACATCACACAATTTTGGTAGTCTACATTATTATACATTAAGAAACTTGAGATGACAATTTTATAAAGTAGTTTACCAAAAGTTAGAAATAATTAACATTGAACATAAACTATATAGCCTTCATGAGAACTTTTATGTACATCATACCATGCATAAATAAAAGGTTATGTTAGCTACAAGATCGATGTTAGTGGACTTAGAGATTTGTAATACAGCAGAACCACCATTTCCATTTGCTGCTAAACTTGTGAATAGTGAATGCATAAGGAAATAAATTAGTGAGCTTATTCTATAGGACAAACATAAGCCCTAATGAGATTTACTAGTTGTCAATATATATGAATATATTGCATTGTAGTCTTTCTACCTCAAAAGAAATTAAGTAATGAGATTTAAAATAGCTTATGAAATTTGGAATAAAGTCGAAGGTCACCTACTAGGGTACCTTCTAAGTACAAGAGAGCAATGTCAATTTGTTGATTCATGATTATGAGCTATTCTTATTGCATTTCATGAATATATTTAGTTTGTCTTGACTAGATTTACTAACATTATTAATGTCTTGCTAAACAAGGAAATAAAGCTCTCTAATATAGAAAAACTATGCTAGAAATTTTATCCAAAAGAAGCATGAACATTTGGTCACTACTATTATGCTACAATGGATGTATCTACACTTTATCTTGATGAAGCCATGGGTGTGCATCTTACAAATGAAAAAGTTTTTACAAAAAGAAAAATAGAAGTGTTGTTTAAATAGAATTATAAAAAGGAAAAGAAGGAGAAGTTTACAAAATTAGATTCCTTTTCCGCTTAAGTGGTAGATTTACTTCGTAAAGGATTAATGTATTCATTTCAAAATTACATTACAAGTAGGAGTTTTAACATAAATAAGAAACTAGAAGGGAAGAAGGCACAAAATGATGAACAAGGGTTCAAAGAATAGAAAATTCCTATGCACATTCAACTTGGATGTTCGATGTATAAAGTGAGAGAAAAAATTTTAATATTACAAGTGAAAGAAATCTATAAAGATTACTTGGATGAACTCTATTGAATCCTCTTAAAGGAAAGAAGAGAATGAAGAATGCTTTATTTGAGATAAGCTAGTAGATGGGGACATTTTGTGCACTTCTAATGGTAATGAGTTATAATATTCCTCTAATATTCTTTATGATAAGAATGACACAAAAAGTTTTCTTAAATGTAAAGAACTAGTCTATAACTTCAATAAGTTGAAAGGTGTTCATGCAAATTATTTTTTCTTATGTGAGCATTAAAATCAAGACAATGCTAATAAAATAATTGAAGTAAAAGCTACTAGAGTGGAACTAGCTAATGTGATACACTAAAAAATAATGCCAGCTAATTAATTTAATGAGTTTGAATGAATTCATGCACATGGCGACATTTTAATCTGATGATCTTATCAACAATTCATGCACTATTTCATATGCTTGCTATATAGAATGTGTTATTTCAAATGTACTACTAGCATGGAGCTGGTTACTATATCAAATGTACTTTATTGAATGCATTATTTAATATGCAAGCTATATTTAAAGAATTAATGTACTATTTCATATGCAAGTATTCATGATATATTCGGCTAGGAAGAGATAGTTTAAACATTTTTTATGTTAACGAAACTAGATCTAAAAGAATTTGGGTCTCCAAATCAAAAAAGTTGTTGACTTTCATATAATTTTCTTTCATTCAAGACTAGAAAGGGTGTCTATAATCTTGATAGTTATTGCTCAAGAAAAAAGATTAATGACTCATATCTATTCATCCACTGGAAGTAGCATGATGGCATTCAAGTTACCCTTTAGGGGAGCTTTGAGTCCTGAAACATCAGAACCAAAACAACTTACGTACTTCTATTTAAAAAAACTATTAATGTAACGTTTTAAATACAATCACCATAGCATTAAACAATTAAATGACTCTATGTTTTGGGTTATCATTAATTTTAATGATTGTATTAATAATAAAAATAATAAAGCCGTGAATGTATCACATGGAAAAAATAATACTTATGTATTGTAATTCAAGGCTATTAAAATAAGTGGATTAGAATGATTTACATCACGAGTGAATAATGTCGATTTGTGGCATAGAAGGTTGTCATTTTAGCTCGTCAACACTAAAGAAGATTACAAATTATTATTCTATAAGCGATTTACCTAATCTTTGTTGGAATGATGAGCCTATGTGTCTACATTGCTAAATAGAAAAAAAGCACAAAACCTCACTTAGATTTATAAAGCATGTGATGACTAGAAGACAATTGGAGTTGCTACAATTTGAACTCTTTTGAAACCCATTCAACCAAAAAATCTTGGATGAAGGAAGTATGATTTTGTGATAATTGATGACTATTTTAGATTATGTTTATATAGTTCATTAATAGAAAAAGTGGAATTTGAATAGTTTACATATTTGTGCAATAGATTGCAAAATGAACATGCCTTATCCTTAGGGTTTACTAGAACTAAACTAATAGGTGAATTTAAAAAGAATTTATAAAACATTCTAATCATAATGGAATACCACTACTTCTCAGCATGTGGAACACCTTAAAACAATGATGTAGGTGAGAGAAGAAATAGAACATTATAGAACATGGCTAAGAATATTTTGAATGAGTATAATGCACCAAACATTTTTTCTAGTTAAGTCATTTATTTCTTGTTATGCAAGTAATAGTGTTCCTATAATGCCAACACTTGATGTTCTCTTTATGAAGTATTATATGATAAAAAATAAAAAATATCTCACTTGCATGTGTCTTTTCTTAAATATGTTTCGTATTAATGGAAAAAAATTAGATAAGCATGATCCAATGTATGATGAGGGAATTTTCATACTATGCTTCATGAATAGTACATCATACAAAGTACTGAATAAGAGAACTTAAGCTATAAAACAAACTATTCATGTGAGGTTTTATGAAACTCCTTGTAGTTGGTATAGTAGTTAAATTTTATTTCATCTAATTGAGAAGCATGAACAACTTTGTGTTAATGATGAACCATTACATAACGAAATGAAAGGGGAAGTTATGGAAGGACATGATAGAGAAAATATAAGGAAGTAAAAATGCCATTGATGTAAAGATGTTTAAAGATATTTTTGTTTCATTTTTTACTCTAAATCTAATAATCTTATATTAGTGTTTAGTGTAAACTTGTGTGTAAGATTTTAAGCAAATCCCAATGAATCCCATACTCATGCTATGACAAAAACTTTTAAATATCCTATTACAACCAAATCTCTATGCCTATGCTGTGTTCGATGTGAAATAAGCTATGACTTAGTTACAATGACTGATGTTCATTTCTCTTGGAGTATCACTAAAAAGAAGTAGGCATCTATTACGTTTTAGTTTCATGGAAACTCACTCATTTCATGTGCCATAAGAAAAATTGTGTTCATTTATTTACAATAAAACTGTAAAATAGAGTAATTAGTAGTTATGCTACTTGACATTTTTAGATTATGTAATAACTTTGAGATTATAGCATACACTTCACATATGTACTAGTCCATTGTGATAATGATAGTGTTATAGTAATGTAAACGGTACTAGGTCAACATTCTTATACTAGAAATAATGAGACTAGAGACCACATCAAATTGAATATTGTAAAAAAGAAGGACAATACTCTATGTTTTTTCCACCTAGTGCTCAATTAGTAGACTTCTTTAGAAAACCCATGCTATCAACACCTTCACTATAATTTTGCTAACCTTTGAAGTTCACAACATTTTTGGATTATTCAAACAAAGGGAGGAGCTGCATGCTTAAATTGAAATGGACATCAGATCTTATTTATGGAGAATTTAAGTTGGTACTAAATTTCATCAAATATTTAGTTGTATTAATGTTGCATATCTTTTCTAGTATTTGCATGCTTTTAATTTTTGAACATTGATAGAGTTTTCACTTTAGTAAAGATTATGTAATCATCTTCTATCGTAGATTGATGATCCCATGCCATGTGAGGATTGATGAGAACACAACTAAGCAAATTATCTACTAATCATTTATGGAAATTGTAGTTAACATAGAATAGATGCTAAATGAATGGAAAAGAAAGTGATAACCACATGTAATGAAAGTTAAGTTTTTGGTGACATTATTCAAAGAAAGTGATAACCACATGTAATGAAAGTTAAGTTTTTGGTGACATTATTCAAGAACATGGCATAGCTTTGAAAACATGGATCCACTCAATTTGACTCTGGGTGCAGTGTCTAGCAATTCAAAGCACATCATCTCCAACTCAAATTGGTTAAAATATTAAACCTTTTCTTATTAATTTATATCATAAATGTTCAACTAAATCATACCATATATAAATCTTCCCTCTAAGTGGCCAAAGCAATGAATAAATACCAATTAACAATGTATGTTTAATGTCCATATAGTTAAAAAAAATTAATACTAAAGCTTCACTTATGTGCCTTGAAATATACTAGACGAATACCTTTAGTGGAAACCTAATTTTTAATTTAAGAAAATGATGTATTTGTTGTATTAGTATGGTCTACATTCGTTCTCTGTGCCCCAAGTGATGTATAGTATTGTTTGTCATATAGGCACTATGACCTCATCATACTAGTATGCATACCATTCTCACATAAATAAACAAGTTATGCCACAATCATACATCATGTTACTACAAGTTTGAGGGGATGAGAAATTATTTTGTGTTTTCAACCATTTCATAAGCCATACAATGTGAAGGCATATGTTGTGCATTCTTGCAAAGAAGCCATGAAAAGATTTGGGATAAAATTATGTCATTGAAGAACTATACATAAATGATCCAATATCATATGTGTGTGATTAAAAAAACCTAAAACTATGACAAAATCATCATAATTTTGTATGACAATGATTTACATATCATACACATATCCAATGAATTTATCCTACAAATAATAATTCAATGCTATAAAGAACATACCATAGTACTACATAATGAAATTATCATAGTTGTAAATAGTGCATAAAAACCCAAGAGTGTTACAAGTTTGTGCCAATTTCATAGTACATAAATTATCACCTTTATAGATGTTTATGATGCTAAAAAAATGATACATATGTGATTCTTAAGTAGATTATACTTGTATGTTTATCATGATTGTTCATGGTAGTGTTTTGAAAACCCAAGAGTTCTTTAAATAGTGCATAAAGTAGGTGCATTATTCTTTCCAATATCCAACATCATACTTGTATGATACGGTATGCATAACAAAACTACATGGGTAGTATTTGCAATCCATTATATGATTCATTTCGTTCACGTGTCACAAGTTTATGAATATTTAATCCGAAGAGCACACACTCAACATGGCTCTACTAACAACTATGTAATCTCTTTGCAAACAAAATCAGGCCATCAAAATTATAAAATATTGTTTAATTAGTTAAGTAATATAAATGAATTACTTGTAACTAAAAATAAGTAAATATTTCCATTTTCTAATCATTTGAATGAAGAACTAAAATGTTAGTTGCTACAATTATATGAAATTACTTTGATATCTTTTAAAGCTAATTCTTTTTTATCGTAATTCTAGTCATTTTATTCAAATCTTTATATTTCAACTAGGTTGGTAAAATCTTTAGTCATCTTTTTAAAGCATTGTTATATTATCATTGTAGGGTATAATATTTGTGCTTAGTAAATTTGAAAAGTGCTATAATAAACTTATCATGTTGCCTTTCTATTAACTCGTTTGAGTTTATTATGAGGGTCCTTCATGCAAGCCATTATCCTTTATGTGGATCTTCTCGTTACACTATGGACTTATAGTAATGGTATTACAATGATTATCACTAAAACAAACTAGTTAAAATATTGTCATACATAATGATACTAAATGTTAGAATTTTATCAAACAACTTATTCATTTGTGTATTCAAAAATTTCATTCATCATTTAATATAATAGAACCTTTTATTCAATCTTTCAAAGAAGCCTTAAAATGATCAAATAAATTTAAGTAAAAATAGAATCAAATGTAAATGTTTCAATAACATATCTGTATAATTAAAACAAACCTAGAACTATGAAAAATTATCATAATTTGTATAACAAGGATCTACACATCATACGCATATTTAATAAATCTATCATAAAGATCATAAGTGAATGTTACAAAAGCATGTACCATCATACTAGCACAATTAGACTATCATAGTTATACAATGTGCATAAAATCCTACAGTGCAACAAGTTTTTGCAAAATTTCATTACAGTGGATGATCCACTTTTAAGATGTGCACAATCGTTAAAGAACTTATACATATGTGATTCTTAAGGTGATTATATTTGTATGACTGTCATGATTGACATAATAAGGTTTTTAAAATCTAAGAGCTTTTCTAACAATGTGTGATGTATGTCCATCATACTTTTCAATCTCCCTTACCATATATGTATCATAAGCTTTACATAAGCAAAATATATCTTTAGTGTAAGTAATGAATTCAGTGATTCATTTTATTCACTTTTAAAAAAATTATCAATGTTCAATAATAATTGAATGAACACAACATGACACTACAAATACCTTATTGCTCACTTTATAAAAACCTTTTTAAAGCAATTATAACTTCTAAAATAGAGTTTAGTTGAAAGAAATATAAATAATATGACTTTTTGTTCGAACTACATTTAGATCATTTCTGATCTTCATAGTACATTATGGTTGGTAATAAGTTCACCCACTATTTAAGTCATTTCCATATTATTGTTATAATGTATAACATTTCTCCTTAGCAAATTATGAGAAGTGTTGTAACAAAGTTGTTAAGTTTCCTTTATATGAACTCATTTCAATTTACTGTGAGGGTTTTCCAAGCACTACATTGCTCCCCATGTGGATCTTCTTGTTGCACTAAGTTTTTGGCAAATAATTTTACCACCCACAAAAGCATGTAAACCTAAATATCCCTCATTGTATTGCAAGAGAAGCTGGACATGTTAGAATAGTAACATAACGATATAAGTCAAATATATTTTTAGAATAAAATCCAAGTTACAAAAGTATAATATTCAAATGCTCAAGTAACATTATAATCCATGTCCAACCTAAAGTTAGCATAAAAGGAGAAATTGTAAAGTCCACCATCAAAAATTTGTTATATTCTAATATCCATATAAATGTACTACTTAAAATCATGAATAGAAAAAATAACTCAACTATTACTAATCATATAAGAAAAAAGAATGTTATCCAATAAATGCATGGCTCTAAGGATCCTTAGTCTGGTCCCCCAAATGACTCTTAACTCTTTAGGACTTAAAAAAATATATGGTAGAAGTGAGCTAAGTGGCACAATAGAGACTCCTTGAGTTATACTTTGAAATTAAAACAAGAGTTTACAGGGATAATAATTATAACATTATTCAAATGGGTGAAGAGTGATAGGCGTAGAGCTGCAGGCAATGCGTGGTGGGCAAGAGTTGATAAATAAATTAATCTATGTCCTGATGGAGGTTTCATTGCTGGTTTATAAATTAATAGATTGAGCTTGAATGTATTTGTATGGACTCACGCTAATTTAGATTCTTAATTAAACATTTGGGCTACTCTAACAAATTACATGTTCTAGTGGCCATCCTTATGTTAACATCTCCTTCGTTGGGGTATTTACGAAACGTAATAGTCTATCCCCAATTTGAATAAAAACTATAATGATAATCAAAGGGCAATAGGAAATTATCTTTAAAGATGAGAAAATAAGGAACATGGTAACACATTTAGGCTAACATTGATTGAGAAATTCCCATATGGCTTACCTAGCATGGAAAACATAATTAGGGCTTTTAGTAAACATAGGTTCCAAGGTGAAGTTAAGCTGGATGGCAAAATAAAATAGAAGTCTACATTATATTTGAGAAGGGGGTGTACTTTCAACTTTTTCAGCTTCACAAGTTATGTAATGTTGATGATTTCAAATGAGAATCTTCATATGGCAATAAAATTTTCATCTCAATACTAAGTTATCCCTTGCTCTGGAAGGAATCTTCTTTGAACACTTATCCATTTAATTACTCAACAAGGTGGATATATATTCCATAGCTATAGCACTTGGAAACCTACATTAGGTGAATGCTACAAGTCAAAATAAAACCATCCAAAGGTGTTAGAGTCAATGTTTAGGTAGAGTTAGAAAAATAACTACCAAAATGGTTCAAAATTATTCAAAAAGGTCGGCAAAAGGATTCTAGCATTGTATACAATACAATAATCTACTGAAATACTACTCAATATGCTTCAAGCAAGGTCACTCTTATAGTCGTTATGAACACAACATAAGGAATTCAAACACATAAGGCCTCATTTTTGTAGTGTAAACTCCAATTAAATTGAATAAGGGGGTGAATAATAAAGAGGAACCTGAGCAAGAGCTGATGCATCCATTAACAAAACTTGCAAGTTCTCCATGTTATAATGTCAAGGAGGACAATTATTAATACCCATGTCCTAATCAAGATGATAACCCTATTAGTTGTGATGTCTTAAATGGGGTTGCAAACAAATGCATGAAAATAGGCAATGGTAAATTAAATTGGGAAAAAAATGAGAGAAAAATAATTTTAAACAAGTTCAAAAATGAATGTTGCATTTAAGAAGGTCTATAAACAAGAAAAACATGGAGGTAACATTATTAAAGAATTTTTAAACTTAAAAATTTAAAGAAAATAAATAATGTCTTGCATAAAAGTGAAATAAATTCTTAACTAATATGAAAAATCTAGATGATTTTACCCCAATGTAGACTAAGAGAATTAAAAGAATCACAAAGAGAGGTTTTAAATATAAAATACGTTTGAAAGCGAGACAAAGAATTTAAAAATCTTTATAAATTCTAGATCAAACAAAAATAAATGTGTTATACCATTTGCTGCAACATAAAAGTGGTCATGAACATGATACTACTCTCTGACCAAAAGCATCTAATCATTTTCAGCAATATCACATTAGTGGTCATACTAAAACCAATGTCACATGAATAGAAATTACCCAAACTTGCTATGTCATTTTGAGTAGAAAATTTTATAGATAATTCTTTGAATAGGATCTAGGTGCTTTGGAAAGGAAGCTCATAATGTCGTAAATTAAATGGTATGAGCTATTCCTTCATTTACACAATAATAAATCTAGAAGCAAATTGCTCATGTCTTATTCATTAGTATATGCTTTGTTTATAAGGGTGGAGAGAAGGACATTGTGGGAAACTTTAACCTTAATTACAACAAATCCTTATGGCCCATTGATGGTTATGGGTGACTTGAATGCTATTGCTTTTAAGAATGAATATAAATGTTCTTCAATTCCACCACCGCTTGTGAAGGAGTTTAAGGATTACATAAGGCAATTTAGCCAAAAGGTCCTCCCTTCCTTGGGTTTAAAATTTACCTAGATTAGAAATAGAAAAGGAAGGTGGGTCTTGAAAAGGCATCACAAAATTCTAGTAAATAGGTGTTGGACGGAGCCATATCCTATAGAAAATGTAAACAATCTATGTAAAATAATGCCAATCCACTAATAAGTACAACACTTATATCTAAAAGATCATGGGTCAAGATGTAAAGAATTCATGCACCAAAAAAATGGTTTATGCATTCAAAGTTTTACATAGTGGTTTGTTGTAATTTTACAATTCTGATAAACTTTTTTGGTATGGAGTCCATAGCATTAAAATTAATAAGGTTAATGGAATGCCCAAAATAATAAAGTAAAACAACATTAATGCAGTAGCAACTGATACATCATGTAGAGCCTCTACTTTATGGTGTACATGTCCTATTCAGACTCGTAGTAATGCTTGGATTGACCCTTTTACTTCATATTAATCTCTGTTATCATTATCATTGTAGGTGTCAACTGTAACCAACACTTATTTATTCTACATTTCTATTATTTTTCAGTAATTTATAAAGTTTTTTATATCTACACATTAGTTTAAATAATTAAGATCAATTGGAACCTCTTTTTATATTTTATCATGAAAGTTACTACAGGGCACCTTTACGATAGACTTGTAATTCAATTGCTATAAACTTTATATGAAAAAGACTTTAAAAAGCTTAAAATTCACTTTTAAGGTTTTTGTTGCGACCTAACATCTATCACTATGTATTAACATTGTTGTTGTTTGTAAAGACAATCATGGCCTACTTAACCCATATTGACCCCTTGAACTAGGTCATCATATCAACCGTTACTAACCCATTGCACTCCACCACCCATCAATATGCACAAACTTGATCAACAAAAATGCTTGGCACATCAACATCCACCAACTCGTCATAGGACTTTACATAATTGCCACCTCAATAGTATTGCCAGCTATCTCAATTATCATTAGACAACTGTATGAGAAAATAAGCTTGTTTGAGGACTAATAAAAACTAGTTTTGTTGCTTTTAAAGGCAAATTGCTTCATAGTTTAAAAGTATCTCATTAGTAATTTGTAGCAAGCTTTGAAATTCTAAATTATCATTTATAATTCCAAAATATGTTACTTTTTTTTAATAAATATTCTTTGTACCCTTAACTAATCTATAAATAAAGATGCTCACCATGTTGTACACAATACAATTTATTAAGGAACTGATAAAGTGTTGTCACCAATCTTATTTCATACAAGAGTGTCATGTACAAAAAATCTTATGGAGTGCTTAAAGTGGTGTCTTAGGAAGGAGTATTAGATTCTCAAAAGGGGAGATCCTGATTTGTTATCCTATATTCACAAGAGCATCAAAATCTCTAGAGAAGTTCTTATCCACTTTATTTCATGTATCAAAAAGTTTGCTCATCACATACAACATTTTAGTTTGTTCACTTTGCTATGTGATTTTTTGTTTGGCATTCTAAGAACTACCTCTGTCTATGTACCTTTTCACTTCATGACAAATGTAAGTACATTGGGAGTGGGTTGTTTATAGAACTTTTCTTAGATTAAGATCTCTTATGTTAAAAACCAATGCAAGTCATTGGCTTCAAGGTAAAGTTCTTACCTATCTCACAATAATAAGATTTATAATTCTAAACATAAAATGACCTTAGGTATGCACTTTTATGGATATATTCTTGAACCTAAGCACTTTGCAAATGCTTATTAGGTGGAATATGTTTTTGCACATTGCCCTATATTAACTTGGTATTAGAGAATGGTTACCTTAAGGAACATACATTAATTTCAATTTATCATAAAATAATTATGTTGAAATTTTGTATAATTATTATTAAATTTTAAATGTTATTGAATATATATTTAGATATATGAAGAAAAAAATCTCTCCTTCCAAGTTTGAATCTACAACATCTTTTTATTTATATGGTCTTTTCTTATTTTATTTTAGGATTTATTTTATTTTTCTTTTTCATTATGATTTCAATTTATTAACTTTGTTTCCAAACCAATAATATATGACCACTAGGTCTAAAAAATAATAAAGAATTTTTTATTCTCATTAAGAACAATCAACCATGGTACCCAATAATATGACATGCAATTTTAGAACTAACTAATTCAATGAAAGAGCTAAGAGCAACCTTTGGAACATACATGGATAGATTGGGACAATGTAGAAATAGTAGATGGGGTGGAAACCATATATAAAATAACTCAATAAGAAGTAAATTTGGAGAGGGGGAATGACGTCAAAAAATGTATCTAACCAATTAGAATATTGACTTTGGCATTTTTCAACTCCACATACCAATGGTATATCACAAGGTTGGGATGATGATCACTGAGTTAACATGGTTAAAATAGAAGCACCTACATTTGGCAGTAGTTTAGATCATAGTGCATACCTAGATTAAGAAATGAGAATGAAGCAATATTTTGATTGGTATGATATTATTGGGTATTGATCGTACCAATTTACAAAAATTTGGCTGACATCACATGTTAGATTTTTTTTAAGACATTGAAAACATGATATCTTGACAATGATTAAACATTTCCCCAATTATAAGAAGAATAAAAGATTTTTTCTTTTGACATAAATATGTACCCACCTCTTATTTAGGTGAGTAGTTTTGATAAATAGAAACATATTTCCCAAGGTTCAAAGCCCACTACTAAATACATTACAAAATTTAAGCAATATATGCTCAAATGTCATGCTTAAGCACCAGATCATGTAATATTGTGTCAATTATTGGGTGTGCACAGAGAGTCTATTCAAGCTGAGTTTTATTTCAAAGTGTTACTAATTTAGAAAACAAACATAAAGTGGCCTATGATTGAAAGATTTAGAGGATCGATTGCCCATAATAATGAAATTTCTTTGACCACTTATTGCCCTCAAACTGGTATCATTACATCCATTATTCTTACTACTATACCACAAGCAACACATGCCCCACCACCCATAATTTACCATGTCATATCCGACCATCAGACAAACCATCTTGTTTTGGAGATAAGTGTTATCCATATGATGGGAGAGGACCTATTATAGCCTAGTAACCTAAATGACCAATGGACATAGAACTAGAAGATGAAGTAAAAGAAAGTGCTGAATTTGAGGGCAAAGAATATATATTACCGAAGGAGTAGGAAAAACAAGAATGATAAGAATTAGTAACTTTGCTATTGTGAGATGCATTATGATTACACCAGGTCTATTTGAAGATTGGAAACAATTTAACTTCTTTAGTACCTACATTAAAATTAATGACCAACCTAATAAGAGTTTTATAAATAGTGAGTTGTATCTGTGGTATAGCATGCAATACTATAAAAAGGAGTGGTTTACTACGACAAACAACACCTACACACGCATAATATCTTGGATTAATAGAACCTCAATTTTCATAAAACAAAGGTGTTGTTTTCCTTTAAAGTTTGGTTAACATTCTAAAAAATTATGATGTGATGTTGTCTCATTGTAAGTAGGAAATCTTATCTTAGAAAATACTTAATTATTTGTTCAAGGTTATACTTTAAATTGAAGAGTCAATATTTATATTTTTGTATTCAAATGAAAGAAGATCATGCTATACAATTCATATCCTTGAAAAAAATTTTCTAAGCTAAATAGTCCAAAAGTGAAAGATAAGGGAAACACAAAATGACTTGCTATTATTTCATTCACCAACATTAAGTGGGATATTGCACATTATAAGGTTATCTAGATTATAGCAATTAGGAAAGACCCTATGAGTAGATTGACACCACTACCAATTATCTAACCCTTACTAAAAGAAATTATGTACATATTTTTAGATAACTTACTAAACAAACTCCTATATTTAAGAGATATTCAACATATTATAGATCTAGTTTTAGACATCACACCACCATATTTACCACTTTGCTAAGTCTATCAATTTAGGCAAAACTTTAATTTTTATCAATGAACAAAAGGAAGTCAAGAAAACTTGAGACCATCATCCATATAGCCTAATAGGAGAAGAAGTTTCAACTTGGATCCTTTATTATCACATATTGAATTTAATAATAAAAAAATGATTTTAAGACATTTTGAAATTTTTTTTGAAATGGTACCAAGTCTTATTAAATTGATTTCGTTAACTTATGATTTCTACACTATTGAGTTTATTAACTCTTCTGCTCATTATATTTCATCATTAGATAAACATGTTTCTAAATGAATTAATTTAATTAATTAAATTTAAAAACAACTATAATATAGCCAAAAACAACATAGAGAATATTTTTAGGATGATTATGTGATGATCCAAGTTAGGTGCGAGACTACCATCAAGAACCCTCCAAAATTTGCATGCCCATGGGCTAGACTCTTTAGACTTCTGATAAAACTAGATGTTAATGTACTTCTTTTTATGTAATTTAATTATGAAATATGTGTTGACTCTAATTTTTTATATATTTTACCTTATAGGGAATCACCTCTAATACCTTGTGAGCCTTTTCAGCCTTCACAATCACTATCAAGTGAACAATTCTATCAAAACATTTTGCCACATCCATTTAGTTAACATATCAAGTGGAGAAATGTTTATAATATCAAATAGTTTTCACATAGGATCAAGCATAATAGAGATTTTTAGCAAACTAAAAAGGCCATCTTGTCTTTGATGACACTTGAATTCTAAGGAGGAGCTTCATTACCTAAACCTAGAGATGTTAGGTATTAGAGATTTTACCTATAAGGATGATATAGTAGCATCCCGTACATCACATTAATGTTCCACCAAAATGCATACTAGTTCTATTTTGATTCATAGCCACTTAAACATTGACTCCTCTCCCTTACATTAGTATTATCACTAGCATTACATGGCTAAATTATAGTTGAACCTTATTTATTCCACATTTTAATTTAATTTTTCTTCGTTTACTGAGTTATTTATATGTACACATTAGTTTAATTCATTTGGAAATCAATTAGTAGTTTTTGAATATTTATAGCTTTAAAATAAGTAAAGAACATCCCTATAATAATCCTGTAATTTTGTCGACACAAACTTTGGCTAAGTATTATTTTATAAAATATTAAAATAGAGTTTTAGGTTATTTTTGCATTTGTACACCATCATATGACATGGATATAATCGATGAAAACAAGCATTTTTGTCACTCGTGTTAACCCATTTGTGCCACTCAACCTGCATTAACAAGTAAGACACATTGATATGATCGACTTGTGCCTACCCATCAACCCTTGTCACCCCATCTGTAGTGCTGATCAGCTAACGGCCTAATGAAATTGAGCTGAGTTAGTGCTAACCATGATGCACGAATCACACAACTCGCTGCCTCACTACTCATTCGAACACTGCCTAAACACATAGGCCTTTTTGGGATTATTTGATTGATTAATTTTTTAGGACTTTAAGGAAATGTTTTTAATTGAATTCAAATAGTTTCTTTGGTAATTTTTGTGAATTCTAAACTCTTAAAATTCTAAAAATATGTCACTCAATATTCCCAATTGCTTTTTCATATTCTTGTGTTAGCAAATTACCATTTTGTTCTTAACGCCTCCACTAAAAGAGATGCCCATCATGTTGTACATAAAATAATTATTAAATAAAGTAATGAAGTATTGTCAAAGAGCTTATTTGAAACAAGTGTGCTCTGCACGAATAATTTAATAGTGCAATACTAAAGATCCGATAGGGAGGAGAGTTAGAAGTTTATAATGGGATATCTCAATGCATTGTCCAACATTCACAATAGTGCCTCATTGATGTTGTTAACAAATTTATTTCAACTTTTGTGAAATTTACTCAATGGATCCCACCTTCTCGTTTGCACACATGTTCGTGTGAGTTCTTGTTTAGCATTCTAAGAACTCAACTTTTACGTTTACCTACTATTACCCCTACACAACAAACATGGGTACTTTGGGTATTAGTCGTGGAAACTTTTTCCATTTGGTTGAGATCTATTATATTAAAAGTCAATGCAAGTCCTTGACTTTTTGAAGAAGTTTTTACTCACTTGGTGATTCTAAAATTTTTTTTATTCTAAAGAAAGCACCTTTGGTAGGCTCTTGTAAGAATGTATTTCTTATACATAAACACTACTCATTTATTTATGGGCTAAAACAAGATTTACATAGAATCCTATATAAAATAATTAGTATTTTATTTCAACAAATTAGATTGGCTTAATAGTAGAGAAATGAATTTCCAGTAGACAATTTACGAAGGAAAGTGTAGAACTAAATAAAAAATGATTTGCTTTTGGAGAAACTAAGAAAGAAGTATTCTTGTCTTAGATGGCTAGAACCAGATCGTTATAGAGAGAGGGAGGAATACAAAATTCTTTCAAATTTTAATTTGGGATTAGATGTCTATGCTTAACATTCGTGGTAATAAAGTTCCAAATAACCAATTATTAACTTGATAGGAAAAGCTTTACAAGGTACTTGAATAATTATTTTAAGCACTATACTATTTGAGGAATTATTAAGCAACATGCGTAAGTTAATATTAAAAAATATTTTAACTTCACCAAGATATTGATTCGCTATCTTATTGCTATAATAGTCGTGGTTTCATGAAGTATGAAAAAGTTATGGTTTTGGATCAACTAGCAGCTGCCAAGGACTTCATAGTTCAAGATTCAATTCCTAGAGTTTATAGGTGCCAACTATTGCTGATTCCCATGACCTTGTTGCAACAATTATTTAAGAACTTTAAGTAAGTTTGTGTATACAATTTTACAGAGAAAATACTATGTAAACTATAACAAAATGGGCTTCACATAGTACTTCCAAGAATCATATATCTCAAACAAACAAGTTTTGTTAAATGAAGAAAAATTATGTATAGAATGCTTCTAGCTAATGAATTAATGGGTTCTCTCAATAGGAAAGTTAGATGTAAGAATTTCATTCTCAAGATAGTCATAATGGTGCACTTTATAGCTTCTCATGGATTTTATAAATAATATACAAGACAAATTCCATTTTCCAACTCAATTTAACAAGTTGATTTCAAAGTTATATGTAATGCATGGCAATCCATATAGCTCTATGAAATTATTAATAATGTTTTTAGACATAAAAAGGGTTAAAACCAAAAAGCTCTATCCATCCTTTACTATTTATATGATCCATGTATCCTTTCAGCAGGTTACTAAAGAGCCCATTTGCTAATTAAAAAATAATGTTTTATGCAAAACCTTATGGTTGCCCATTAATTTGTCATTTTTATTATCATAATGATATTATAATTATTAGTAGAGTGGATCTAAGATTAATGAGCTATCTAAGCCAGTTTTTAGAAAAGTTCCAACATTTGTTAGGTCTTCAATAAAACAAATGGAAGAGTAAACGAAACACCAGTATAACTATGAAGATAACATCCACTTGAAAGATAAGAAAGCTGATGGATTTTAACCATGGATTCCTTTTCATTGAATATCTATGACATCGCATATTTACTAGCATGAAAAAAAAGTATATTATTAAAAAATTCTAGAAAAATGAATAAAGGAGTTGGTGGGATGGAAGGGAAAATTATTATACAGGGTGGCAGATTAGTCATAGTAAGACATATATTAAACTCTATTGCAATATTTCCTTTAATAAGTTATATATCATCATTAAAAATATCAGGAAAAGCTTTCTAAGAGAGATGTTGAAAATGTTCACAAGCATCACTAGGTTGCTTTGGACATTGTGTGTGCTCCTACTAATGAAAATGGTTTATGATTGAAAGAAGTAAATCATATTATGATTGGCTTCTCTATTAAGCAGAGCTAAAAGCTACTGACTAATGAATTTCTTTTTAACAAGCTCATGAAAGGTAAATACATGATTAGTAGTGCAATGGTCACCAAATTAGACACATGGAAATGCATAGCTAAAATAAAGAATATGGTGTAAGAGAAAACAAATACATATCTAGCTTTGCAATAGGTTGTCTACCTAGACCACTTGTAAAGAAAGGACATTGAGCATACTAGTTACATGGTATGTTAACAAAAGAGAGTTCATATTGAAATTAAAAAAATGAACTTGATTGCTAATTGCCTCACCAAGATCTCTTTGTTGATTTAGGAAATCTAAAATAAGGTTATGCATTTCCTAGAATAATTTCAGACTCAATATTTAGTTCGCATCCAAATTTCTTTACTATCATAGTAAGGACCCTTTAGATCATGCTTCTACAAAGTTTCATATGGCGAAGAAGGTATGGTCTTTCTTTTTTATTGCATTGGCTATCCATCAAGCAAGGGGACATTACATTTTGAATATTATCAAAAAGTAGTGGCACCAAATTATTGACAACTCCATAAGATGTTATGTGCTTCAAACCATTCCATTTCTAATATGCTAGAAAATTTGGAAAGTGAAGAATAGGAAAATTATCAAGGAAACTAGTGAATTAGTGAAATAAATTTTCAATAATGTTATTAGCTATTGTCATAACATACTAAAGTGTTTTTCTTTAATGCAAACTAATAAAGTGGATAGGGTCATGGTGTAGGTAGGTTTGGTCTGCCCCTCCAATTTCAAAAATTGAAAAGTATAAATATGCTTTTAGTTTTAGAAGCCTCTAACTACCAACAAAGAGAAGCTCAACATCAATGGAGGTTGCAAAGAGGAAATACCTATAGGAAAAGGTATCATTTGAGCTTATAAGGGTAATTATGCATTTATTTTTTCCTATAGTCTTGCCATGGTAATTAAGGCACTAATAAATACTATTATGAATTTATTTTAATGATGCTAAAGTAACAACTATAATATAGTCGAGATTGAACCTGATCATAGCATATTTACTGTTATACCCGGTAAAATTTTATGTATTTGATCTTTAATAAATTAATTGTGGCTTGGATGATTTCGAATCGACAGTAGGATGAGCCAGGAACTCAATTGTAGGCTATTGGAATTTCTGAAATCTTTTGGGAATTTTTCGGAGCACCGAGGAATTTTTAATTAATTTTCCCTGTTTAATTAGATTTATTGGATTTTTAGAAATTCGAAAATCCATTTAAATTAAACCGGAAATTGGTTTACCGCGCGTGAACCGGACCGGAACGGTTCAGCGGAGGCGGAGACGGTTCGCCGAGTGAGTTTGCGCGTGCGTTCTGATAAGCTGATCGGACGGTCGTGATCGACGGTTGGGATTGAACCGGCTGATCGGGTGCTTACCGTGTCGATAGCGTGTCGACAGCGCGTATCGGGTGCTTACCGTGTCGAAAGCGTGTCAACGGCGCGTAATGGGTTTCACCGTGTCGGCCAGAAATATAAAACCCTCGCGAAACGATTAGGGTTTGTTCGGCCGACCGATAGAGAGAGTTTTTCCGGCGTACGGCGCGTGATTCCGGCGGCCTGGCAAGGGGCTTTTTGTGCCTGGAGATTCACGGGAACGAGGAGAGTCAATTCGTACCGGATTCGTTCGGCGAGGAGCTGCGGCGAGCTACGGACGAAGTTCACCGTCGCCGGCGTCGTTGAGGTAGGAAATTCAGATTTAAATCAGTTAATTAGCAAATTAAACACATGGATTATTTTGCAAATTACTACCTGAGCATGCGAATTGTGGTTTTTTTTGGAATTGATTAATGCAATTATTGAATTTAGCATGTTTAGGGTTTTCGAAATAAAAAAATTTATTATGCTGTCGAATTCGGGAAGTTTACCAAGCATGTGTTGAAATTGATTATGTGCTTTATTCATGTTAAGGTAGTATCGTATGCTGGAATTGTTTAATTTCGCAAATTGTCAAATTGGGGATCGGATGAAACTCCTTTGGTGGAAAATTTTAATTGAATCCTTAGAAATTAGTGACATTATTGAAACATTAGGATAGTATGAACATAGAATTTTGTTTCTCCTTGTTCGCGGTCGCCGGAAATCGGCGGAAGAATTTGATTTGGTCGGCGATTGCGTCGGCTAGGGTTTCGCGGGCGTCGGACCGAGGAAGGAGAAGGGTTTAGATAATTACAAGTTTAATTAAGTAATTAATGGTATTTACGCTATTTTATTAGTAATTAAAATCAATCCAATTAACGGATTATTAAGAAAATTGGTTCGGCGGTGTCGCGGTTCAGCGCGAGAGTTCCGAACCGGCAGCGAAAACCGGTTCAGCGGGATTCGGCGCGGACGAACGGCACGAAGGCCCGAACCGGCAGCGAAAACCGGTTCGCGGTTCAGCGCGGGTTTTCCGAACCGGCAGCGAAACCCGGTTCAGCGGAACGCGGGCGCGGACGAATGGCGAAGGAAAAACTTAATTCGGAAATAAATCCGAATTTTCGGAAAATGGATATATGTGAATTTAAATTTTAATTCGGAAATTTATTCCGAATTTCGGAAAATTAAGAAAGGGCAGAATTTGATTTTTTTGGAATTTTTAAATTAATTCAGAAATTAATCCGAATTTTTGGAAAAACAGGATATATGTGGAATTTATTAATCCGAATTTTCGGAAAAAGGATATATGTGGAATTTAAATTTTATTTGGAAATTTATTTCGAATTTCGGAAAATGGATAAAGGGCATAAATTGAAGTTGAAATTTAAAATTTCCTGAAACGAGAAAAATGTGATTTAGGGAAATCACATAGACAAGTTGAAAGTTACTGTTGGAAATTATCTATAAATTCAGTACAGCTGGATCAGTTGGAAGGAAGTGTGACACTTGGGTAAGTGTTACCAGAATAGTCAGAATTTCTATACAGTTTATGTTACTTGGATGGCATTGACATGGATTGAGTCAGTTTACTCAGTGTTGGCATATTTTATGGATTGGCATACTGGACCGGACTACTATAGACCCTATATGATGTTTTAGGGTAGTTGTGGTAGGTAACTATGCGGTTCAGACTTAGCTTCCACAGTATACATGTGACTGGTATGCGCCTTGTTGTACCTGGATACATGTTGCCGGATCTTAGAGTTAGAGATTGGCAATGACTGTAGGGGCGTGAGCTTCTATGGAAGTTGTTGGTAGAGGACTCTTTGGGACGGTGGCTGAGTCGACCTCTTCTGGTCCACGAGTGTAGGCCTGCGCGCCTGAGAGTGGCAGCGGCAGGGGTGACTCGCCGTGGCTAGCCAGGGTGTCTCACGTTGGCTAGAGATCTATGTGACGGGTTTGTCTATAGTCTCCAGAAGATTGATTGACGAGAGACTCTGCGGTGTCGGGTGCTTAGGCGCCATGCGTGTTTCGAGATGGGCGTTCCCACTGGCACGTTGCCTGGTAGCCCAGAGGAGAGCTACTCTGGTGTGACTGGGGTGGCTGTGGTTGGTCGGAGTCTGGGACTGAGAGTGCCTATCCACCGTACATTGTTATGCTGTATTCCTGTATTTTTGCTATTATCCTTCTCTTGCATGTGAGTTTTACTAGCTGACTTTCCTACTGGGCGTAGCTCATTCCTGTATTATATATTTTCAGTGGCTCGGCAGACTTGACGCTACCGGATTAGGTGGGATCGTGGTCAGCAGGCTTGTGAAGGATTTCTGATTGGTGATTGTCTGAGATATTCTGGTTAGTTGATTGTTGCTGTTGGATGTTCAGTGAGACTGTTATTCTCATATGTTACATATAATTTGAGGGTAATTCGGAATTATGTATCTGGATGAACAATATTACACTTGTGGACTTGTATCTTATTCTTGTAATGTAGTTCCATTTACTGTCTTATCTTATTGTCTTGGAGTATGGTGAGTGGAGTGCTACATTTATCTGTGGATGTTATATATCTTCCGTTTGATAGTGAGGTCATTACATGACTATGGAACTTAACCGTGGGGGTTCAGACTTCTATTAGATCGGTTCTCCTACCGGTGTGGGTAAGGAGTATTTGGTCTAGTAGGAGTAACATTGCGCGAGTCCATCTGTTAACTCAGGAGTCATGAACCTGACTTGACGGTGTACCCGGGAGATGGGATCCACATTGTTAAGGAAGGTAGGTGTGTAATGATGTGTTATATCCTATGTTTTTCGTAGGCTACTCAGGTTGGTATGGGACGATCTGAGCTGTCTATATGTAAAAAAAAAAAAAAAATGTATGCCAAAAATCAGCCTAGGAAAAAATGGGGTGTAACATTTACTAACATGATCAAATGGATAATAAAATTATATTAAAAAGACATTTATAACATTCAAAAAATTAAGTTGGTGTTTGTGAAACTCTTAAAAAAATGGGACTTTCATTTAAAAGAAAGGAAACGTAGTAGTAAATAGATTATTAAAAATAACAAAGCAATCAAAGAATGTCAAAACATAAGAAGCAAATAATGTTTACCTTCAAGGCAATGCCCTTCTAAATATGGTAAAAGCACACTAACATACGTTATCTAATAATACAAAGTACAAACTCTAATCACTTTAGTGCAAACTTTACTTCAAGCTTAATTTCTAAGATAATGATGTCATTATCAAATCAATGAACAAAATGAAATATCACATTATACTAACATATTTCCATTTTGCTACATGTCATATAAGATCATTAAGAAGATTGGATAGATATGAAAGATGATCATTTTTGAACAAATGATTCTTAGTGATATTATTCAAAATAGCCACTTTTCTAACTTGGCTGACAATTGCTTCCATCTCATATGAATTGAGGCTTACATTATTAAGATTTTATTCTCACCATAATAGCATGTTTGGCTTAACCTAATGATTCGACACATACGTCCACATATAAGAAGTAGAATAATGGACTACAATATACAAAAATTTTCATTGGTTATTTCAAGATGATTACCTTTGGGTACTATTCCTAATGTTGCACACTCTTACATGGTCAATTATCATTTTGTTCTACTATTATATGGTCTTCATACTATTTACTTTCACACATACCCTCATTGTATTAAATGCTATGCCATTATATAGAGCAAATACATTAGCTAACAATAGATATCATGTGATCAATCTATTATTGTTAGCATGCTTTAACTCATTAGTATAACATAGCACATTCACAATGCGCTATCTATGACGTCAATGAAGAAGATATTGTAAGACCAAGATTTGATTTTCCAGCATAGTATTTCATTGTCTAAACAATTTGTTCAACTAAAATGTGTGGAACACTCCATATGCTAGTTTTAGCTTTTACTTTTTCTTAATAGTAATTTATCTTTTGTCTTTGAAAACAAATATGCTAATAATTAGGTGTATAGTGTTCTAACATTGATCTAGTGTTCCCAGCAAACAAAGAGGATGAAAGAATCGTTTGGAACTCCGATTACATTATATTATTAATCATAAGACATGGCAATGCTAATCATGTGCGCTAATGTGTCAATGTTTTAAGAGTCCTCAATAATCACATGTGCCCTGAACCATATATCATGGCATATCGTTTGTTACACAAAACTAAATATGTAATTATTCCTTCTTGAGCGTAAATATACAAATATCACTTAATCATAATTATGATTTTTATCACATGATCTAGCACTCCTCTTTATCATATTACATATAAAGATATGAGAACCTTAAAGGTACTAATTCTATCTTTTTTATTATAAAAAATACTATATTCCCTCAAATGAGGAGTTACGCTAACCCTAGATAAATTCTTTTATAGGTAGAGGATTACAACAATAATGTTTAAAAAAACCAAACATATTTCGCAAGAATATTGCAGAAATAATCAAGGTTTTCCATTTAAACATGATTTTAATCACAATTCTCAATAGACATTGCTTAGCTAATGTAGAAATTAAAACTAACAAATGACATCCTAAAGTCAAATTTTTAATTTACACAAGTAAATAAAAAACATTTACTTTAGCTAGTGTGTAATCATGTTATTCCTACTTCCACTCATGACTAACTGTATTGAAGAATTTCTATGGTACTTACAATGTTCCACAATGCTATCAATAAAGTAAGTCTAATGCAATCTCATAAAAAAATTTCTAAGACATAAGTCACAAAGAGATAATCACTTACCTACCTAATATTCACAAGTCTTAACATATATCTCTTAATTAAGGGAACATGATGGATAGTTCATTTGTATAGAAAAATGACATGTTACAAAATTTGAATTAATCACTAAATCATGCTATTTAAAAATCATAACATTTAATATTGTTCAGTTATTTTGCTTCATCTCTTATCCACATTTAACTTAAACAAATTAACCACTTCCTTCACCTAAACTTTATCAAGATTTAGGTGCAACATCCTCAATAACATCCAACCATGTGATTCCTAAGTAGGACTTCTACAAGTGTATACTTTTCCTCTATGGTCATTCTTCATCATCTTTCTCATAAGTGGTTCTTCTTCTTTCCCTTATTTTCTCTTGGCTAGCCTTCTTATGTATTATAAGGAAATGTTCTTCCTAAAATCTAACAAACATATATCCTAATGATATAATAGGGTAGGCTAATCTTGGATAAATCAGAGGATTTACTTAGCAGATTGGCTAAGATGTTTGAGGTTAATAAAGTAAAGTAACTTTTATGTAAAAATTTACAAATCTTTAATCTCTCTACATATAATTCATGGTTTGGTTTAAACCAAACTAATCTCATAATAAAAATTAGTAAATCCAAATGTGATAAACCTTATCAAAGTCATTTTTGTTCTTTAGATTTAGGTCACTACAACTATAATGCCTAGGAACCAAAGCAACTCAAGTGCAAAAAAGTTTATTGAATGCCTTTGCATAATTGTAGTACAATGCCTATATCATATGGTACATTTATTCAAATATTTTTTTGCTAAGAAATATTACCTCTTATCATAATTGTATGATCTAGTCTTCATAAATGTTTTATAAATACACTACAAACATATTCCTCACCTCACAACAAAAAATTATCTTAATTGATTGTACTAAAAAAATATTGCCAAGCAAATTACACAATCTTCTGCGCACGAGACACAAATCTTTGAACTTTAGATGTTTTTTTTCTATTATTATAATACTTGTATGTTCCATTTCCTTGTGCATATATGATCATAGGGTTACCAAGTCCAACCTCTAGTTTTCACATTTATGAACTTGTTTGCTAATGTGATATGCTAAGTATGATCACAATTTAGTTTTGCATACATTCACTTTTTTCTTTAGGTCATAATATAACTTACCACATGAGTTGTTATAGTTATATTGTATAATGCATACTTTTTGAATTACTAGCATGTGAAGAATTTAACATTAATGATCATGACATGATCATACTATATGATTACTATGCTTTATTTGTACGAACAAAATAGGCCTTACACTTACATCCCAAATGCATTTTGTGTCTGATTGTAACATATGATTAGCCAAAAATGAACTACACGTTATTTATATTTAAGCGCACTTTTAGGTTTCTCCACCCTTCTTAATTGGCATTTTAATCTTTTAATCTAGAAAAACACCTTGGCCATTTCAAAAGAACTTCATTTTCCTCCATCGAAGTAGCCTCTTGTTAGGACTAGCTATTCAAAAGGACCTTGATCACGTTATACTTAGATTTCTTTACAATCTAGCACTGAGCTCAAAAATATGCATCAACTATTCCAAAAAGGAGGCATCTATGTATAACTGAGATCCTTATGCTACTCTTAGATGTCTTATAAATGTTCTTGTACATATTTCATGAAATTAGATTCATGAAAAATATTATGTATCCAACTTAGTGCCTCTAGTAACCAATGTGTATGTGCCACAAATGTAACCATTTCCATAATTTTATAAGGCTTAATGAACTTGTGCTTTGAATTGGGAGCCATTCAAAATTTGAATAATCCTTGCATCAACTAACCTTGAAGAATATCCAATCCATATTATGAAAATGTTTATCTATGAATCTCCTTTGTAGTTTTTTTAACAAATTTAAGCCCAAAAGCCTACCTAGAGTTACCCTTATGGACATGGTACAACCAATAATCGACAATTACTTAGTTAGTCAATCCTACTAATACATAATATGTCAATTGCAAAGAAGCTTCTATCAAATATTTCAATAGGTACTCAAGCAGTTCTTTGGCAAGCACACTACCCATTAAGTCTCTCAAAACAGTTCTATGCTCTTTACCATCATTGTTAAATGAAAAGTAACATACCAAAGTTACACCAAGATGAAACTAAAATACATAACTAATACTTAATCCATTGAGATCATTTTTGATTCACTAGAAAGGAAGAACACTTATGCTATTGGCTTCATAGAGCTTGGAACACAATGTAGTTGTAGGTGGGAGTCTTCAAATGGTGCCCAAACTTCCATCTAAACTTGAAACCTTCTATGGCATTGGTTTAGGTATTATTGAAGCATCATCCATTCACTTTCTTCAACAAAACAGCTTTTTATTCTCCCACATTGAAAATTCAAAACCCTCACAATGTGACATTATGTTAATCAAGCCAGTGAACACTGCAATGGTATACATGGATGTGGAATTAGTAAAGGATTAAAATATTAAAATAAGGAACTTGAAAAAAATGGGACAACCATAATGGATTATAATAAAAAACTCAATATGATAGTCTACTTAGCTATTGTTAAGGTCATTAGTAATAGGGTCATTACATACTTCATTATAAGTACAATAAAACCACAACAAACCAATCACCAATGCTAGATAAGAAAAAGATTCCTACTAACTTGATTAAAGTAAATCCTCCAAATCTTATGTTGAATCATAATTTGTAATTGCAAGGAGAAAGACAATTGTATTGAAATGAATCAAGATGAAAAGGTGTGTATAAAAATAATGCAATGAATTCTTGAATCCATTGTCTACCTCTACTAAAAAGTTAGAAGATAATATTAATAATAGTGGTATAAATAAATGAAATTTTTAAGTGCATCAAATCGGGTTCAATAAAAAAATAGAACAAAAGACATTTACTAATTAGATCAATCATGTTTCCATTATGTTAAGGAATTGAGTAAGTGGACAAGAGGTTTCAATTTTAGATTCCAAAGCATCATAGCATAAAGCTCAACTTTTCTATGGTCTTTCAACATTAAATAATTTTGGTGAAGAACCTCAAGAAAAAGCCATGGATTTAGGCAATTTTTAATACAATGATGAACACTTCACCCTTATGTTGAGTAGATAAATAAATAATGGATAGTGCATGGAAAACGAAAAGGAAAGTAATAAAAAAAGGAATTAAAAAAGTACATGAACTATCTAAATTGATAGTTATGCAAGAAAAAATGACCAAAGTCTATATATGGAACATAATAGGACTAGTGAAAAAAAGTTTATTTTGTTTACTAAATAATCTTATTAAATAGAGAATTCCCTAAACTCATTAATGCAATCAATGGAACACAAAGAAAGATTGTTTCAATATGCTAGAAAGTTTCTATTTAAAGATTGCGATTGTATTAAGTGAAATAAGAAATGGATCCTTTCAAAGAAAGATTTTTCTTGCCTGATCAAACTTGACAAAGTGTAGTTAACTAAAGTTTTGGTAAAACATCAAGATTTAGAACATTTTTTCCAATTGAATATTCATTTATGAAAAGAGCTTAAATATTGACAAAAAATCTCTTTGGCATGATCTAATCCAATTGCTAAGATCTCCAACATGTGATGGCTATTTGGAAGAGATTTTAATGTAGTGTCAACATTAAATGAGTATAAGGGAAATTCCACTTCTAAATTGAAACTAATTCAAGAATATTCAAGCTTCATTGACATGTGTAGACTAATTTAATTTTGATTATTTTTAGATACTTTTAAATGGATAAATAAAAGGCAAAGAAGATGGGTCGAGAAAAGTATTAACAGTATGTTGGTGAATCAAGATTAGATTGATCAACTTGATATGTCTGTAATTCAACATGTTTGGAAAGCAAGTTCAGATAATACTCCATAGCTTCAAAGTTTTTCTAAGAATTCTCCCTTAGCACAAAAATAATTATATTTTAGAGCATGTAGTAGAAATACAATAGATTCTACTAATTCATGAAAGAAATTGGACATTACCAACTATTGTGGAAAGAATGCTCTTACTGTTAAGTTAAAATAGCTAAAGTATTGTCTCATGAAATGAAACAAAAAAACATTTGAAAACATATTTGATACAATTAAGTTACTTTATTGACAAGTTAAACTTAAAAAATCCAATTATAATCTAGATAGAATAAGAAAATAAGAATGGAGCCACCAAAGAGTTTGGAGATCCTCCTTGAGGCTATTGTGAAAGGCCAAAATTATTAGCATCAAAAGATAAGTATTAAATGACTAAAAGAAGTGTAAAGTAATGAGAAAATTCTTTCATTTCCTAGCATAAGTAAACAAATCTAAATTAATAATTTCAAACATAAAGTAACCTAATAAGAACAACAATAATTTAAAATAGTTGAAGCTACAATATAGCATTTTCATAAATTGTGGTAGCTTTTTAATTAGATGAGATGATACTATGTTTACTCACATCCTTCCATTTGTAAGAGGTTAACACAATAAGCTATTGATAAAGGAAATCTCAATGGAGGAAATCAAACATATCTTTTTTAGATGGGCCATTATAATGCCATTTGATCAAATCCATTCAATGATAACATTTTCACGCATTGTTTGAATATAATTTCAAATGATATTCTAGGTGCTACTATGGTCTTTTGGGAAGGTGCGAAGCTCTGAAGGAATCGCCAATGAAAACCTTATCCTGTTTCCCCAAAATGAGAACTTGAAATTTTTTTAATGATTTTATGACAATTAAGTTGTGCATTTTTGCTAAAACTTTCCTCTCTTCTTTATTGACAATTACACTAAAAAAAATTCTTCCTCTTCTAGTCACCCCATGAGAAATCTATATTTGTCAAAAGCTAAGGGATAACATATAATGTTGTACATGCATAAGAATTGATTACGTCATTAAATAGAACTGGAAGATGAAAAAATTTCTTAATTAAAGTCAATCATAAAAGTTCTTTCGATTATAAAGCATGGTAATTTCAAAATAAGGTTATCTTAAGATTCAACTTTATTGATAATTTTATTATGGTCATCACGAATTTCCTTGTAGCACCTGGACTTCAAAATACCATTAATAGATAGCGAAACAATTATTTTAAGGTCACTTAGGCTTCCAAGCAAGCTAATGCAATCTCACCCTTACTTTTCGTAATTTTGATGGAAGGTTTTAGTTGGGAGTTTAACAAGCTCTTTAATCAAGTTATAGTTCTTCATTTTGCCTAACATATATCTTATCCAATGGTACTTGTTTTAGTTTTTTAGATGACAAAAACGTCTTTATCACAAAGACTTAAATTTTTTTTAATATCTTCAACAGTCTTGTAAACTTTCAAAAAATAACAATTTTACACATCCAACATAAAAAAACTCATTAGTAAGAATAAAAAGAATTTAAAATTTGCTAGAGAAATTAGCAAGAGGATCAACTTTCAAAGAACTAAACTCACAATGACCTAATTGGGTTATTCTATCTCCATTGGTGGAAACAAAAATCTAATTTTCAATACCTAATAGATAAATCAATAAGAGGGAGGTCGATTGGAAGATGAAGTTCTTGACTATCAAAGAAAGGCTTATTCCTATGAAACATGATCTAAATTCAAGAACTCGATATTCTATAATTAAAATAAATTGTGCTTCTACTCTACTACATAGAATTGAAAAGTGCTTGAAATTTTTTTATTGGTGATTTATGTTGTATTGTTGACCCTTAATCGTATTACTTTGTTTGATAATAATAAACGTCAAGTATTTCTATTCAATTTGATTGAGTTAATTTTTCGATTTTAAATAACTAATGTTCATCTCAAAGGGAGAATTTGAAGAAGAATGGGAGAAAAGATCAAATCCCATGAAGATTAACTTGGTTGGAGAGATAGACCTCCAAGAGAATTATTTTGAGATTAATTTTAGGTTTTTCACTTTTATTTTGATTAAAATGCTAATCTTGATTGAATTTGTTCCTGCAATGTGAAAATAATAAAGTTTATTTAACTTAACCACATTAGAAAAATATTTAGATTAGAAAATATTTATTCAATTAACTTGTTGCAAAAAATATATTATAAAAATAAATAATTATTTAGTAATAAAATAATAATTAAAAATGTAATTCTTATTTTATTAAATACCACAATAATAAATGCTATGCAAAGCATAATTCTCTATAGTAATCTAGTTCGAACATAATTAGTTAACTTCGAAGTAAGCAAACCATGGTGATGTAAACCCCATTAATTGGCTAACTCTAAAGTGTAAGAAGAGTGTTAGAAACAAATATTCTTAGTTCATTGTGTGAGGCGGGACAAAACTAACCTTCTTTATTTTTGAGACTAATTTTTTAATAGGGGAGTGATTTCTACTAGCCAATTGTGCTGGTTTGTGATCAAATAGTCATCAACTCATCAACCTCTTTAAATATCTTCATTCACAAATTTTATCATCACATGGTTTAAAATTAATCCTTGCTTAAGATCAAGGCCAAATCACCTCATGGCAATTAAGATCTAGTGGCTTAGATCAAATCTTATTTTCCAAATACTGCCATAAAAAATCTAACAATCCAATTGCATAGTTTTTGCATCATAATAGTCAAACTTCTTTCCAATAGTGTGGCTCCCGACACAATGGCTGTTCTAGATATTATGTGTAAGTTATTATAATTATTAATTAAAAATACCTAAGTTTTTAAATAAAAGAATTTATATTGGCCTCCATTTAGTTAAAGTAGTAATAACTATTTCCGTACATCTTGTAACTACTTTCAATTATAAGAAAATGTCCATAAAAAGAAGATTTTTTTATCATAATTTATTTTCAATTTTTTAAGAAAATTTTTTGGTACATCTTATAACTACTTTCAATTATAAGAAAATGTCCATAAAAAAAAGATTTTTTTTAACATAAATTATTTTCAATTTTTTATGAAAATTTGGTAAACTCTAAAGAAAACTTTAAAGTCATTTAAGTCATTAGTAAATAATACTCATTGTCTCTTCTATTCACTACATCTTTCCATAAACAAACTCCACTTTCTCTTACCTTTTCAAATTAGTTAAGCTTTCATTTTTCAAAATTTTATTTGATTAAATTGAATTTGTTGTACCTTCTAGAGCATTTCGTCAAGCAAAGGAAATTAGTTTGTATTAAGTATTGATCAATATCACTTCTTTCTTGCACTATTTCTATCAATCTTATTTTGATGTATGGTCATTATAACATATCATTTATTTTTCAACATAGTGAGTGTTTAGCTTACCCATGTTTCGGCATAAGGATTATAGTTTTCATTTTTTCATGCCTTGTTTTTGTACAAGGTGGATTTTAAGCGAAACCACTATCGATTTGTCTTGATTTTTTTATTTCACAATTTCTATAAAAAATATTTATTTAAAGAAAATTAATAAGTTTTAAAATAAAATTAAAAATTTAGATAAAGTTTCTTCAAGAGATTTGCTCAAGCTTATTAAAATTTACTTTAAAGACATTTTCTTTGTATAGGTTTTACAAATCAATTTTTTAATATCAAGTAATTTATGCCATCTTGCTAAAGCACACCTCAATTAAGGGTTAATAACATGAACTATTTGATCAGTTAGGATAGAGTTGGACTAACAAGAATGGCATATCTTAAAAAAATTTGTAGAAGTAATTTAAATATTTTTAGCAAAATTTAATAAGAAAAGTCTCTCAAATAACTCGTTATGGCTGAGCCAAATGAATAAAAAATGCAAGACATCGAGAAAGAATGCACCGTATCTAACACATGGAAATATATGAAAATTACCAAAAATATGGTCTTGAATTATACTAAATTTTTGAACCATGTAAAAATGGCTTTTGGAGTCTAAATAGTCAATTGAATCTTTAGTACTTTGTTGGCTTGGGAAACAATAAAAATAATGGAATAATATTACCATCCAGAGACATAACTCTATAATGCAAATACCTATAAACATTTCCGCTTTTCTATAAGGGATATTCAACAAAAATTTTGCCATTCTACCATTCCTTAAGAAAGCTCACAATACAAATTGCATCAAAATTTCTAGTTTGTCGAAAAGAAGACACAATGGATTATGCATTTGTGTGTTGTTACAAAGAATGTAAGTTGTGACCTACCTTTAGCAATAGTTCATTCATTCAACAAGCTAATATAATTAGTATAACTATTGTATTTTCTTCGTACTGTAGATAATGAAATAATAATTCTACTAGAGGAGAGGTCATACATTTCCTTTCTCTAATCATATGTTGTAACGTAATGAACGATGGAAATCTAAAAAGCCACCATATAATTGGTGCACCTTTGTTTGGTTCCTTTAATCACTTTCTTATAATGTAAAGGCTATGAAGCTATAAATTTATCTCTCCATCTAGAAAAATGCTTAAAATTAACACTGATCGATTCATATAGAGAGAAAAATGGTTGGCTGGCAATGGTAGAATTAATGAAAAGCATAAAAGAGAAATAATGAAGTCTTTCTTCAATTTTATTTGAAAAAAATAATTAGTAGAAGCATAAGGAATATCACTACTATTAAGTCTTAAAATGTGCAACTATAAGGATCTAGCTAACATTGTCACTAAGATGCATTACAAAGAAATCCAACAAATGCTATAGGGTAAGGTGAGCATCTTCTAGAAGCCATTCTACATGATTTAGTAAATAAGATAAGTGATGGGAACAACAATATCCCATTGCTGTTAAATTAACAAGTAAAAAATTTGTTTGAAGAATTTCGATATGAAAACTATAAACCCCCTCTAAATTATCCTCTTGGGATCCATAACATATTCCAAAATAAAACAAGTCACTTATTAAACTTGATGAAATTTAGAATACAAACATTCAAACATCCTAGAAGATATGACACTTCAACCTTATTGAAAACCTCTTGTATTTGTTTAAAGTTGGAGTATTTTTACTAAGTGGAAACTTTTCATATGGTATAACAGTAATCGTCATACTACGCAAGACATCTAATGTCCATTTTGACACAATTTCAAATCCAAGAAAATCCATTCTATCACTACTTCAACCAAATACACCCAATGTTCACAATCCAACACCAATCGCATAGTCGTTAAACACTCCTTTAAAGTTTAGGAGTGTATGCTAGACTATGATCCTAAACTATAAAAATAGAAAAGTCCTCTCCTCACCCATTGCTTGTATTCAAAAAAGGGAATCAACATACTACAATGATGTTTTCAACAAACATTAGATAGATAAATCCTATTGTTAATCTGTCTATTCACCTTTGTACATCATCACACCAAGACTATCCTACCTTATATCAAATCATGAAAGTGCTTTTCTTGAACTTTGCACTATTTAGTCTTGGACACCAACATAGCACAAGATTGCTCTAAAATCAACAAAATAACTAGCATGTATGCTCAATTAAGATCAACTCAAGTGTACTGTCATAATGGTGCAACCCATAAGATCATTCAAGCAAGAAATTTCAATTTTATGGTGTAACATTAGCAAGTTATGGCACTCGTCATACATTTTAATAGAAAAGAACAATTCCAACATCTTGTTACGACTTAATGATAGATTACATCACTAGTAGATGCAGCATCTTCCTTTATAATTAGTCCGATGCAATGTGATTAGATCCCATTTTTAGCATTTTTGTTCTGCTACTCATAAACATGCCATCAAATCAAGCAGACACATCTGAATCATAAATTGAATTGGTCAGGTTAGATCAAAGACTCCATGCACCTTATTATGCCTATAATTATTATTCATCAATATGCCTTAAATATAATCTAGGTCCTAATACCAAATTTGTTAAACTTGATTTTTACCCAATTATTTTTCACCACACCCAAGTTCTAATAAATTAAACTATCAATTATTGTTTAAGTAATTGTAATCTTATATGCCTAAAACTATGGTCATATAACTCATAGATATTTATAGCTAAAATCTAGAATATAAAAGCCATAAATATCGCACGCTTTAATGACATCATAATTTAAGTCAAACTAGAAATGATCATGTCCATCTAAAAACTAAATACCACAAAGAATAATCTATCACTGCCTGATGTCTCTCAACATGTAGAATTTGTTATTATTAGTAGAAGTTATATCTTAACTACTATAAATCATAAATGATAGAAGAAATTCATCCAACATGCACACTGCTTCTAATAATCTTAAGTATAGGTCCATAATTACTCTTAGCTACCTAAAAATGTAAAACAAAATTGAGTGTTAGCTATGAAACTGAATAAAAAAATAATAGTCAATCTATAAAATATAGAAATAGAGTTATATACATCAATCTTTAGCAACAATGTGTAATCTGATCTGGAAATAAAAGTTCAACAAGTGTATCTTTGTCTATTATGTTAAGCTAATACAAGAGTTTATGGGACAAATAAATGGATGATTTTGTTCCTCATCAATCTAGTACTCTTACCAAGAGAAGAAAATTATAACATGGTCTTACATTCCTATCACAACATATCACCAAGCATTGAACAAGACAATGCCAATCATGTGTGGCAACCATACATTGTCTAGAAGTCTTCAATATGCACACATATTCCTCAACACATGTCCTAAAACATCATCTTTTCATGATGAGATTAAATGTCAAAGTACCCTCTAAAGGTTAAATAAGCAAATGGTATATAGCTAAACCTAGAGAGTCTTACAACATGATTAAGCACTAAACTTATAAGGTTAATAGACAAAGTGAAATTGTTATCACCATCCCAAGTGATAAAAAATTTCTAACACACCCATCTCTTAAGGAAGGACCCAAGATCTAAGGTCCACTACATACATTTCTTTTTAAATTTAGATCATATTCATAACCTAATAACATCATACCAAATATTATCTATGACTATTAAAACATTATTAGGGTTTTCTAAATATCAATTCAACTATCTAGAAAATCTAAGGTTTCAATATCCCTAGATCCACTATTTAGGATCATTCATCCAATAATTATTGGAAGTTATGGTTTCTTTCATGCCTATAATAAATTGTCTGAGGTTACTATCAATTACCATGGGTTTCTTTTAAATCCTAAACCCATCTTTTAAATTGCCTGTATCCAACATTTCTATAGTTATCCTTTGACTTAGTTTCATCTTGGATTCTAGCACTTCTCTATCAATATAATCTATCCATTAAGTTTTTATTTGAAGCAACAATGTTAGGTTGCACCCTTAGGTGTAGCATCAAATTTATTTCAACAACAACAAAGTTTTGTACTTTTATGCCTACAGCCAAACGTTAATGATCGCACCCATCCTGAAAGCCTTTCTTAAGCCACACACATCCATTACATCACCATCTAGGTTGTCAACTAGTTGCCTAAGAGCCTAATCAAATTCACTTATATTCTTACCTAACAAACCATTTGAAGCTAATTGTTTACCCAACATTCTAAAAACAATGAACTCCTTCCCATTACATTCTATATCTCTAAGGCTAAACCTAAGTCCTCTAACTTTCTTCAAAGCTTTTTTACTTAGAGCTTTGCTATCATAAGTCATTATCCATAACATGCAAATGGATCACCATGTGGTATTGAACTTAATACTTTTGTAATACCTTTTATTAGCAATATCTTCAACATAGAAAAATCTTAAACAAAGCTTAAAGCTTAACATATCTTACATTTGTTTATCTGAATTCTTAACTAGCATTGTTTTATCTTTTGTTATGTTAACTTAGCCTTAGAAACATAAGGTATCATTATTTAGGTTTTCTTTACTACTTCAAGTCCATTTAAAACCCAACCAAGGGTCCATAATAAGATCTTATGATGTTTTATTAATAAAATTCTATCCTTAGCTCAAGGTCTTTTAAATGCAACAAACTTCTCTTTACTAACTAATAATTACCATAACAAACCAAAACTTCATTTGAGGCCTAAAATCAAGCCCTTCTATGTCTCATGTTTAGAAATTAAGGGCCATATTAACCATAGAAGCCATATATCTTCACTTAGGGCTTAATCCCTTGACCCACATGACAACACAAAACCACATCTCAAGCTTCCTAAAAATATCCTTGGTAAGGAGGTACTTGGACAAGAGAATTACTTTGGCTTGGATAGCTTTAAAAGTTTCATTCTAAAGTTCATCATTTAGGCTAAGGTTCAATTTATAGAAAATGAATTTTCCTTATTTGATAAAATGGTTTTCAAATTATAAGCATATGTCATAAACATGTTATGGTACTCTTGTTGGAAAAACAAATTCATCATTCTTAAGTTGAGATGTCACATAATAAATATAGATTATAACATAGCTAAATCAGCATTTCACATAACAAGAAGTTTCAATCCTAACAATTGATGAAATTATCCTATGAGCACGTCAATAAATTTTCAACAAGCATGAAGTCTTGGCAATAATAAGAATTACCTACATTCATTAATTATGTTTATGCTAAGGATTTCCATTATATAATTTTAGAAAGAACATGGCATTAACTTTTACATGGTTTAATAATAAGGTACTAAGGTTTCATTTTTGCCTAATCATCATGCTATCACATTTGAAATTTAAACTAAATTACTACCATTCATGGGTAATGAAGCTTGCTAATAAAATCATGTTAGAATTCTCATGTTACATAGAAAGACATGACAAACTTATTGATCATAATTCTATCATGCTTTTACTTATAAACCCATACTATCATTCCTTAAGTAAGGAGTTATGAAAAAGATAAACAATTCTTATATGATAAAAACACTACTTTTGCATGCATATTCATGAAGGAAATAAGACATTCCAAACAAACATTCACATAAATATAGTTGTACAAAGTTATGTTTTAATTAAATGAGAAAGAATAACAACAAATGACTTTCTAAATTCAATTTTTTTATTTGCATATATGGCAATAATGATTCTCTATGTTAGTAGGCATATAATAATGTTATTTTATCTATATGCTACCATAACATTGTATTAAAGAATATGCTTGGTTAATAGTTCACCATGAGATCAATAAAAAAATATATAATATATGTCGATAAACGTTTCTCAAAGTCATAGAACACTAAAATAGCTTGAATTAGCAGGCATATACTTAGAAGTCATAGCATATTTCTTTGAGTTAGAGGAACATAATGGACTTGATGGATAATTAATTGTTCTAGCAAAACTTCACATCGAGAAATATTAATTTATCACCTAAGAACACTATTTAACAAAAGATATACCTGATCATAACTTAATAAAATTTATTTCACCATCTTAAATCATCAAACATGAGAAAGTCTCTAACTTCTATTAACACAATAATGACCATATATATTTGCATGCAACTTTATAAAATTAGAAATTTGTTTCACTTAAGCATTATTTACATTTACATGTATAAAGGTTGAAGCTACCTTGTAATCAAAGTTGAAGACTTCTCTAAAGAATATATTTCCATCTTTGAAGTCTTGGGAACCTTCTTCATCCTCTTACTCATTGATAGTTTTTCTTCTTCCTCCTAGATTCTCTCAATTGGCCTCTTTGATTGCTCAAATGATAAGGATTTCCTAAAAACTAACAAATATAACTTTTCACCTAAATAGTCTCAACTAGACATCCTTAAATTTATGGATTTGGTTACACAATTGGTTAGTGTTTTCTAGGCTAATTAAGTAAAGAAACTTATATATAAATAACCACAAACCTATAATCATTTACAATAATATGTAATGTTAGGATTAGACTATGCTAATTAGATTGTCCAAAATCATAAATAATAATTTAAAGAAAACAATCCAAGTTATTTCCATCCACTTTGTTTTAGGCATCTTGACTGCTACGAGTGTGATTAAAAGTAACTCAATCATAAAACATGACTTATTTGGCTACCCTATATCGCATTAATATTATACTTACATCATACTCTTAATGTAGATTCACAATCCTATAACTAATGTCATTGAAAGATATGGCTATCGAATTACATTATAATAACTTCACACCATATTTTCTTAGAATATTGACCACACTATAAAGAAACAGAACACCTTTGTTGAAATTGAGGTTTTGTCTATCTGAGAGACGATGTATTGTTAAGTATGGTCCATGAGTGTTAAAGATATCTTTTTGGTAGTAGTATATGCTAAGGAATTCATACAACTGCCATTTTCTACAACTATCTTGCAAGATTGGTCTTTAATTCAAATGAAGATATTGAAGATGCTAGTTCATCACAAAAGTTTAGATTGTCTTGACATTGTCCTAGTGCATCTCAAAGTGCCCCAACGATTCGATATTGTAAAGTCTTTCTCTTAATGATAAAAATTCTTTTTCAACCAACACATATAGTTTTATGACCTCCATTTCCTCAAGTTCAATTCTTTCTTATACTACTTCTACGTCTATTTGTTGTGCTCTCTAGGGCACTAGATGAAAATGATAGCACTCAACTCCACATTTATTAGACGACTTGTCTGAGGGTTGGCTTCAATAGTAGAAATAGTCGTACAAGTTTAAGGACAAGAAATGGTTAAAGGAATTTGACTGTTATGGTAAATTGATCTTATAAATCTTTTTACAGCATGGTTATATGTCATTTCTAAACTAATAATATTTCTTAAGTATAACTTATCTTGAATATTATCTCAATGCCCAAGTCAAAAATTAAGACAATGATAATCACTCCAACCCTTGTAAACCATGTCTAAGCATATAATCCTCCAATTTAGCAATGTATTCATAAACAATCTTTAAACCTTGGGTAAAGGCAGCACAATTTATCTAGCAATTCACATGTATAAGAATTTTATGCTTATTTAACTTGTCACCAAATCTTGGATTCTTCTCTTGAGCAATAAAATGCCTAATCTTTATCAAATTACTGCTTTTTTGACATGTGAACAAATAATCTAACATGTGATGTGAGTTTAGTTTTTTAAAATTTGTATTTTTGATTTTCACTAAAATCATACTAGTCAAAATAATGCTCCATTCTCACTTCTTAACCTTGATATGCTCTAAGGTATAAATTAGCAACAAAACTAGGATCTTTTTATTTTTACCAAGTTAACCTTGTGATGATCATCCTTATTATGTCTTATATTATAGGTAAGTGTAGCAGCTTGACACTTAGTTCAACATTTTAGTTTGTTTAATCTTTTTCATGGACATTTCAAAAATTTTGGAGTCACTTATGGTAGACAAACTTGATTTATGAGTTCTAGCAAATCTACTATCTCTGTATTATTCTAATTGATGCATGAATGTTTAGAAGGTTGCTCTTAGCTCGTGCATTGAATAAGTTATTTCCATTGTTACATGTGTTAGTTTGTGGGTTGTAGTGCTAGTTATGAATCAAACAATGTACGTTGTTTTTCATACATGGTGGTAAAATCCTTTAAAGTTAAAAAATATTTCTAAATTGGGGATCATAAAAGAAAAGAAAAACTAATAAATCTTGAAATGGTATAGTAAGAGAAAATATAAAGAAAGAAATCTTGTAGTATCAAACTTGAAGATGAGATCTTTTCTGTTGTTTTTGTTTATATATATATATATATATGTAACATCTAGTAATTAAAAATAAATTTTAAAAATAAAATATTATTATTTAATTGTAAATTAAAAATAATAAATTTCTTAAAACTAACAATGTTCTTACACAGAATTTATGAAGGATGATATGTTAAACTTATTTTAGCTCATTAGAAATTAAGAAGTGCTTTGTTTCAAGTAGTATATCTACATAAGAGTTTATCCAATGTATTTTATATTTAGAATAAAAAAATTTTAGGATCATTAAGAAAATAAGAACTTCTCCATGAAACCATCTCAAACAAAAATTCAACTTTCAAATTGGGAATAAATCAAAATTTCTTTGAAAATGAGATACAAGCAAAGAAATTAATTTTTTAATGCGATAAAAAAAAGTATTTAATTTCAGAAAGCTGTTAGAGAATGGACTAATAATGTTTTCTCATTTCAATTGAACCTCATTTAATTTTTTTATGAAACACCAAAGTAATAGGAATAAATAAAATAACATATTATTGTAATATTAAGTAAATAAATACTATAACTAAAGTTAATTAAATTGAAACAATGTAATACAACCCAATCAATCACATATAGATGCACACGAAAGGGGAATCGAGTTACATATTTATATAACAAAAATGAGGCAAACATTTTGAAGAAATTAAATAAATTGTTTTGGAAATTTATGTTTTAAGATACTAGAGAGATCCCATTAATATCCTTGGTCATCAAATCAAGTGCAAATAAAACTACCTCATAAAGCTTGACAAAACCAAAGAAAAAAATACTTAAGAATTACATAAAAAAGGTTACTTAATTCCATAAAGCTCAATGACATAACTCCAATGAAGTTTTCCATCTCGATTAGAATTTATTTAAAATTACTGTAGATTACAATTGGAAAAAAGCATTAATAGCAATAAATTTTTAATTTATTTTTAATAAATATAAAATTAAGATGAAATAAGAAAAATTGTAGCAATATAGTATAATCAAATTAAATTGATAATAAGGTCACACTTGAGAAAAATTAGAGTTTCATTACAACATAACCAAATCGAAACAAAATATTTGATGAAATGAGATAAATTATATTGGAAAGTTGCGTTTCATGATACTAAAGAAAAATAGTGTAATATTCATGATTGTTAAATTAAATATGAATAAAAATACCTTGTAGAACTGTTTGAGGCATACCTAAGGATTTTTGTTCTTCTCTATCAAATCTCATTTAGAATTATTATGGATGACAAAATTAAAAAATCTTAAATATTAAATTTTTTTGAAATTTATTAAGTTATATATAGCTAAAATTTGACAAATTTAAGCACTATAATATAACTAAATAAAAGTAATGTTAAAGTCACTCAAGGGAAGAATAAGAGCTTCACAACAAAATAACCAAAATTAAAGCTAAACATTTGAAGAAATAGGATAAGTTGTCTAAGAAATTTACATTCCAAGATCCTAAGAAGATTGAGTATACCATGATTCATCAACAAATCAAGTATGAAACAAAATCCCTTTTAAAGGTGAAAGTCTATAGAAATGAAGATATCTAAGAATTTAAATTTAAATATGTAATTGCATAGAGCATATCGTGATCAGCCAAATGATATGTGCTTCATATACATAAAAAAACTTTAAGAGTTATTAAAAATTACCAAACTAAGAAAACTTAAATAATTATAAATTATTACATTAATATTAAGAAGTTAAATTTTAAAGCTAAATTAAAATAAATTGAAACAATGCAATATAACCAAATCAAAACTAGAATTAGAGTTTCTTAGCACTATAACAAAGTCAAAGTGAAATATAAAAAGAGAGATAAATTTAATGAGATAGTTCCACTCAAAGAAACTAAGTAGTTTGAGTTTAAAATCTGTGATTGTAAAAAGATGCATGATTTGAAATGACTCATAAAATATGTGAAAATAATAGAAAGGTAATCTAAAAATTTTAAAAAATGGAAGTTTATTTAAAAAGAGATCATCAAGTCGAATTAAATGACATTAGTTTCAATATTAAGCAAAGTACACTAAAATTACTTTGAATTACCAAGTAATATAATAAAAGATAAAATGAAGATATTTTAAAGCTATAATGAGACTAAATGAAGTAATATAACATAACCAATTAAAGTAAAGAAAAAAATTAAATCTTAAATTTATTATAAGCAAATAAAAAAAAATTGTTAGAAATGAGATAGATTTATAAGAACGCTACATTCAAAAATACTAAAGAGGTAGAGTATAACTTCCTCAATAGTAAAAATAATAATGAATTTAATACCTTGCTAAATAGAGAAAAACCTTAAAAAATAAAACATTTAAAAATATAAAAAAGAATATTTAATGTGATTGAGCTAAATGAGATGAGTTTAATGTTGTCTTTTTCATCTCATTTGGAGCTTTTCTAGAATTATTGCAAATTACAAAATTAAACAAGAATTTATAATAAGAAATTATTATTCTAATTCTAAGAAAATATCTAATAAATTTTAAATGAGATTAAAGGAAACAATATAATATAACGAAAGCAAATTATGTGCAGTTCATATGAGAAGAGTTCTAGAGTAACATAAGAATACTACCAAATCAAAGGAAAAAAGTGCAACAAGTGAGATAAATTGAATGAGAAAGTTTCATTTTATGATACTTTGGAGATTGAGAGTGTCATCGTTGATCCTCAATTATGATACAAATGGATATTTCTTAATAGCTGTTCTGAAACAAAGAAAATATCATACTTAAAAATATAAACAATGAATAATTTATTACATAAAGTTCATTGTGATGAGTGCAATGACGTTTGTTTTCTCTTCTTCAAACCTTATTTGGAATTATTCTAAATTAATATAAACAAAAATAATAAAAAAATATTTTTAATGTTAAGTAAATTTAGTTTAAAATTGAAATTTGATAAAGTGAAGCGACGTTATATATCGAAATTAAAGCAATGCAATGGTAATGAGACAGAACATTTAGAGTTACATAGTAACATTACCAAATAGAAGATAAAAGTTTGAAAAAAATGAGATAAATTATATGAAAAGTTTCATTCAAATATATTGAGAAAATCAAGGGTAACATCCTCTATTATTAGAAAAGGTATGAGTCAAAATTTCTCACAAAACTTACAAAAATAAGTAAATATAAACAAAAAATATTATTTGTACTGAGTAGTTATATATTGAAGTTGTAGTAAGACATTGAAGTAATTTAATATGGCTAAATAAAAGGGATGTATTGGTCACATGATAACAGGTGTAGAGTTACATAGCAATATAAGAAAATTAAAACAAAAAAATTGAAGAAATCTAATAAATATTGTCAGTAAATTTCATTTCAAGATATTAATTATAATGATTGTAGAATCATCGAGCATCAAATTTAGTGTTAATCAAAATGTCCCATAAAGTGTGTAAAATATTAAAAAATAAAAATTTTAAAAATATATAATTTATTAGTAGAGCTTATTGAGATGAGTAAATTAGATTTGCTCATCGCTATTAAAGCACATTTAGAATACTACTAATTACCAAATTAAATAGGCATAAATATTAATAACTTATTTTTTTAACTTAGTAGGTATGTAAGAAAGCTAAAATGACATAAATTGAAGCAGTGTGATTTAAATAAATCAAAACAATAAAATAGTCATTCGAGTCAATAGTTAGTGTTTCTTTGTTACATAACTAAATCAATATAAAACATTTGATAAAAATAAGATAAACAATGTGACAAAGTTACCTTCCAAGACACTAAGAACGTTGTGTGTAATATCATTAATCATAAAATTAAATAACAATTGAACTGTCTCTTCAAGAATTAGAAGACACCAAAAAAAAAAATTAAAAATATAGTATTAAATATTTAATTAAATAGAGCTCAAAAACACAAATCCAATGACACTTCTTTTATGTTAAATAAACCACATTCAAAACCAAAAAAATTACAAAATAAAATAAATAATATAATAATAAAAATTTATTTTAATATTAAAAAACTACATAATAAAGAAAAATTAGATAAATTAATGAAATGAAATAAAGTAAAATAAAAGTAATGTAAAAGTTGCATGAAAATAAAATTAGAGCTTTATAGTGAAATAATTAAATAAAAGAAAAAAATTAAAGAAATGAGATAAATTATATTTGAAAGCTATGTTTCTTGACATTAACGAGGTCAAGTGCGACATCCTTGGTCATCAAATCAGGCTTGAGTCAAATTGTGTCATAAGGTATAAAAAATCTTAGAGTAACAAAATATATAAAAATATAAAAATAAATATTTAATTTGATAGAGATCATTAATACAAGTACAATTATATTTCTTTCATTACCCTCAAACCACATTTTGAATTACTGCAAATCTAAATTTCAAGTTATTATAAATAATAATAAATTTTTATTTTAATATCAAGAAGATGTATTTTCAAACTAAAATTAGAATAAGTTAGGAAATATAATATAATGAAACAAAGGTAATGCAATGTTCAAAGGATAGGTTAATTTGCATTATGTAGTAACATAGTAAAATTAATGCAAAACTTTTCATAAAATGATATAAATTATAAGGAATGTTACATTCCAAAACAAAAAAGAAATCAAAAGTAAATCCTCAATCATGGTATCATTTTTGTTCAAAATATTTTAAAAGTGTTCAAAAGTATTAAAAAATAAATAATTACAAAAAATAAAATAAATATTTAGTTGAATAGAGCTTATTAGGACAATTTGATGACATTTGTTTAGTCTATCACACCACATTTTGAAATATTAAGAATTTCCTAAGTAAAAAGGTATAAAAAAATAAGTATTATCTTAATATTGAGTAATCTTATAGTAAAACAAAAAATTGTTAAGTTATTGTAATATAATATAACTAAAAAATGTAAAGGCCGCACCATTAGAGATTTTGAGCGACATAGTAATAAAACAAAGTAAAGGGGAAAAATTTATTAAAAGAGAAAAAATTAAAAGAGAAAGTCACATTCCAAGATACCAAAGAAATTAAGCATAACATTCTTGGTCATCAAAATAGGTACGAATTAAAATTTCTTATAAAAATATCAAAATGACTAAAGAAAAAAAATAAAAAAATAAGATATGGCTCACTGAGATGAGACCAACGACATTTGTTACGTCTCGATTGGACCTCTTTTAGAGTTATTACAAACTGTAAATGCAAAAAAAAACAAAAATAATATTAATTTATCATTTAAATATGTAGTAAATATACATAACAACATAAAGGAAATAAGTTAAATTAACATAAAAAAACTAAATCAATACATTACTATGGTCACATAATAGGAGAGTTAGAATTACATGATAATATAACATGGATATAAATTTTACAAAAACTTTCATTCTATGTACAAAGGAGATTGTGCATAGCATACTTTATTGCAATATTATGTTTGTATCAAAATATTTTTTGAAGAATACTAATACAACAAAAAAATTAATATGTAAAATATGAAAAAAAATTATTTCATTAAATACAACATGTTGAGATGTGTATAGTAAAGTTTGTTACATCAATATCTAATTATATTTTTAATTGACATGAATTACCAAAGTAAAAAACCATAAAAAGTATACAATTAATAAATTAATATGAAGAAAAAATATATTAAAATTAAAATGTGATTAATTAAAAAAATTAATATTATTAAATAAAAGCATTATAATGGTCATAAGATGAGTGATTTGGACCTACATAATAATAAAATAAAATAAAAAGAAAAAATTTAAATGTGTAAGATAAATTATATGAGAAAGTTGCTTTCCTAAATATAAAGAAGATTTAGGTAACATCCTTCATCATCATAATAAGCATGAATCAAAATTTTTCATGAAATATGCAAAAACCATTGAAAATAAAAAATAATCATTTAATGGGGTAGAGCTCATATAGATTAACCAACTACATTTGTTTCGTCTTTATTAGACCTCATTTAGAATTACTAATAATTATAAATACAAATAAACATAAATCATAACATATAATTTCAACATTAAGTAAACACATATTAAAGTAGAAATAAAATAAGTTGAATCAATATAAAGTAATTGAATAAAAATTATAAAGTTAATACAAAATGAGATTTAGAATTTTACAATAGTATAAGCATGTCAAAGCAAAACTTATGAAGAAATGACACAATTCTATATTCCATGATACTTAAGAGGGTTGTGTCTAGCATCTTCGATCATGATAACATGTTTGTATCCATATGTTTTATAAATTGTTCCCAAAAAATAGAAAATCAATTAAAAAATTAAAATAATTGTTTAATTAGAAGAACTCGTTTACACTGTACCAATGATGTTTATTTCATACATATTAGACATTGTTTTGTTTTACTATCAATTACCAAAATAAATAAACATAAATAAAAAAATCATTTTGAAATTAAGTAGATTTATATTAAAGTAAAAATGACATAAATTGACATAATGTAATGTAGCCAAATAAAAATAATCTAACATGACAGAAGGTCAAGAATTACTTAGTAATATAACCAAATTAACTTTGTTGAAATCTGATAGATATAATGAGTAAGTTGCATTTCAAGATGCTATGGAGATTGAGTGTAACTCCTAGATTGTGAACTCAGGCATGAATGAGAATTTCTTATAAGGTGTGCTAAAAACTTAGGAAATATAATTTTTTTTCAAATTTATAATGCATAATTTATTATTATACAGCAATTTCAAGATGAGTTTCAGAGGATTTATTTGTTTTTAATTGAAACTAGTTTAAAATTACTATTAATTACTAAAGCAAATAAGTATAAATAATAATAACCTTTTTTCATATTTAGCAAAAGTATAACAAATGTAAAATGAGATTAACTAACACAATCAAATATAAATAAAATGAAATAATAAAATGGTCACTTGAGAGGTGAGTTAGTTTTCAATAATTACAAAAGAAAATAAAAGTAATAAAGTTGATAAATTTTATCAGATGGATGCAATTCAAGATACTAAAGAGATAAATTATAGTATCATCGATCTTCAAATTATGTAGGTAAGAAAACTTCTTATAAAGAATGAAAAAACATGAAAAAGGATTTAAAAAATAACAATGAAAGTTAAATTGGATAAAGATCATCAAGATGATTCCAATAATGTTTCTTCCATCTTTACCATACCTTATTTGGAATTAGTACAAATTACAAAATATATAAGGATAAATAATAATAAATAATTATTTTTAATATTAAATAAATATATTATAAAGAATAAATGAAATAAATTGATGAATTATAAAATAATGAAATTAAAATGATGTATTAAACAAAAACTATAAATAGATTTTTTTATTAACAAAACAGAATTAAAAAAATATTTGAGGAAATTAGATTAACTGAATGTTAAACTTCCATTCCACTATATTATCGAAGTTGAGCATGACATCCATGGTCTTCAAAAAAGGTCTAAGCCAATCTTCACTATAATGGATGCCAAAATTTTAGAAAAATAATTTACATAAAAGTATAATAGTAAATATTTAATCAGGTAGTGATCGTTCAAACAAGTCTAACATTTTTTCGTTTGCATCAGACCTTATTTTCAATTGCTATGAATGCAAAATGAAAATGATTATAAATAATAATAAATTATCATTTTAATATTATGTAGACATATATTAAATCTCAAATGACAAAAACAAAAAAGGTATAATAAAACTAAAAAAAAGTGAGGTAATGTTCACAGGACAGTAGCCTTAGTAATATGTACTAAAATAATGAAATCAAAGCAAAAAAGTTGAAAACATTAAATAAATTATAGGGAATGTTTCTTTCCAATGTACTAAGGAAATTGAGGGTAACCTCCTCAAATGTCACATTATGTTTATGTTAATATATATCATAAAGTCTACCAAAAATAATAAAAAGAAAAATATTTAAAAATATAAAAATTATTGTTTAATTTGAATATATCTCATTTGGATGAGTCTAATAATATTTATTTCATCATTATTGCATCAAATTTTGATTAAATTTGAATTATCAAATTAAAAAAGCATAAAAAATAAATAATTACTATATTAATATTATGTAAGCTTATATAAAAATTAAAATAAGATAAATTTAAGTAATGTAATATAACTAAGTGAAAGCAATGTAAAGTTCACATGGCAGAATATTTCGAGCTACATAGGAATACTAGCAAATAAAAACACAAAGTTTAATACATGAGATAAATTATATAAGAAAGTTCTATTCTAATATAATAAAGAGATATAGGGTAATGTCATTAATGACAAAAATCGGTTTGAATAAAAATTTCTCATTAAATGTTAAAAAAAACTAAAAATAAAAAAAAATGAGTATTTAATTAAATACAATAAACATGAGTCTAATAATATTTGTTTCATCTCAAATAGTCTTCATTTATAATTACTACAAATTGTAATTACAAATAAACATAAATAATAATGATTTGTTGAACTAGAGATGACTTAAATTGAAATGTTCATTAAATCAAAATCAATGATGGATCGAAGTCACACAAGTCAAGAATTGGAGATGTAAAATAATATAACCAAGTCAAAGCAAAACATTTCAAGAAATGAAGCAAATTGAATGATAAAGTTATATTCAAAGTTATTAAAGAGGTCGAGTGAAAAATCCTTGTCCATCAAATTTTGTATCAATGAAAATGTCTCATAAAGAATATCAAGAAAATTGAAAAAAAATAAAAAATGTCGAAAAAATGTCTAAATGGAAAGTGTTCATTGAGTCAGTCTAATAGCTTTTCTCTCGTCTCGATCGAATCACCATTTTTAATTACTATAAATTAAAAAATAAATATATAAATCATAATAAACTATTAATTTAATATTAGGGAAATATATATTAAATCATTAATTAGATAAATTAAAGAAATGTAATATAGAAAAATTAATGCAATATAAAAACCTAACGGTATGAGATTTATACTTACTTAATTATTTATCCAAAAAAATTTAAAACATATTTACAAATTATATAAATTATATAGGAAAATTGAATTCTAAGATAGTCAATTGATTGTTTGTAACATCTTTTTACAAATCAAAAAGCCTCTTAAATGGTACCAAAATCCATAAAAGTAAAATATTTCATAATGAAGAGTTAATAATAATTGGATACAATTCATTAAGTGAGTCAAAAAATTGTATAATTACTAAGATATAATATAGTGAGCTCAGTTCAACAATGTTCCTTTCACCTCTAAAAGACCTCATTTTTAGTTAGTGCAAATTGAAAAATAAAGTTAGCATAAATGATCGTAAATTTTCATTTTAATATTAAGTAAATTATGCTAAAGTTGAAATAAGTCATATAACAAAACAAATACCATATAGGGATCACATGATAAGAGAATTAGAGTTGAATAGTAATATAACCAATCCAAAAAAATTGTGCCAAAATAATATGTATTATATGGGAAAGATATATTCTAGGGTTTAAGTAGATGAAGTGTGATATCTTTGACTATCAAATAAAGTAATTTAAAGTTCGATTAAGACTTAATAAATAAAATATTTTATGAAAGAAAAAAAATATTTTTAATTATATATAACTATTAGGGGCAAGACCAACAACTTTTGCATAATTTTTGTCGAACCACATTTTGAAATACTATGAATTTAAGAAGTGAATAAATATAAATGTTAATAAATTATTATTTTAATTTTATGTATATATAGTAAAGCTAAGTAAAGAAAATTTATGGTAATATAAGCTAACAAAATCAAAGCATTGTAAAGGGCATAAGAGAGTAGAATTAGAGTTGTAAAACTAGCATTTCAAAGCATAAGATTTGAATAGATAAGATAACTTACATGGGAAAGCCACATTTTAGTATAATATGGAGATCAAGTTTAATAGACTTCATTATCAAATAAGATACAAATCTTAATGTCTCTTAAAGCTTGTTAAAACTTAAAAAAATAAAAAATAAATAAAAAATGAATATTTAAGAAGATTGAGATCCTGAACATGAGCCAAAAAAATGTAGATTTACTCATTTATGGAATGATATAATGAGCCAACGAAATTCATTTTTTCTCAAACAAACTTTTTTTAGTTGGCATAAAAAAATAGAAATTATTATTTTTTATTAAGTAAATAAATGCTAAAGTTGCAAAGTTACAAATTCATTGAGCTCTCTTTATCGCTTGTTTACACTACCACACCATTTCTAGGTTTCTCCTTTGGAGCTCTCTCTAGCTCACTTAGTCTCCCTCTCTTCTCTATCCCTTGTATCACTCTCATCACATCTGCTTTTATAGATTTATTTATTTTTCATTTGTTCTAACTCTTTATTAACCTTCAATTTCTCCCTCTACCTTTCTTTTATCACTCCACGACTTTTGCTCAATTCATAGTTCCTATCTTTAGTCCATCATTCTCTCTATCTTCTTCTCAAACATATTTCACTCCAATCATTTTCTCCACACTTTTTAACTTCTCTCTCTTTTTTGTCTCTCTAACATTGTTCTCTTCTCTGTTTATATCCACTCAATAATTCATATAATTCATGAAACAATTATGTTATAATTAATTGCTCATCATATTAGACAACAAAATTTATTATAATAAGAATAATTATTATTCTTTAAATTTGAAAATAAAATTTTAATTAATTATTTTTGATTAATTATATTCTTTTTAGAATTGCTCTTGTTCTTTCTCTTCTTCTTTTACATCCTTTCTTATTTCTAACCTTCTTTATCCTCTAGTTATTTTTATTCTTAAAATTATTGGTGCTATTTTTTGTTATATCTTCAACTTATTTTTCATGTTATTCTCCTTTTCCTTTGCTCTTTCATAACACATTCAATTTTTATTCTCATCTTTCTTAATCTACTTATGCAATTCTTTCCCATGTTGTTGTTGTTCTTCTTTGCAATCCAATCTTTATAATGAATTCTTTTCCATGTTTTTTTAATCATAATTGTTTATTAAAAGATTTGAAAAAAAAGTAAAATAAAATATTTGTATTACTTGTAATTATAATGTCCTCATAATTATTTTTTATTTCTTAATAAATTCACTATTTTAATGTTCTTCTTATTATTGCTATTATTTAATTCCAATTAATTAACAACACTCATTTGCTTTTTCTTATTGTTTTTCTTCCTATTCCTCATCTTATATTTTCTAACATCTTTGTTTTCACATACATAATATTACAACTTTTTTATTTCCTCATTTTATTTGTTATTATTATTGTATTACTCTCCCCTTATTGGACTTCTTTTACAACATTTATAACAATTTTCATAATGCTCTTCTCTACTTTTAGTGCATCTTCAATTTCTCTTTTCTACTTTTTTTCTTTAATTTTCCATTATAAAACATTATATGTAAGTTTTTTACCACATTTTTCTTTTTAATAACAATAAGAAGTGTAAATAGAAAAGAAAATATTATTATTATTTATTACATGAATGTTATAATTATATTAATTTCAAATATTATTATAATTCAATAATTAAAAATTAAATTATTGAAACATTATTCCTTCAAAATAGCTACAAACAATGACATATTATTAAGAAATGTCATTTCTTGAATAATATTTCATTCTCATAAATACATTATATTCATAAGCTATTATTAATTATTTTTTTAAAATATGTTTTCTAATATGGAAAAAATTTCCATATTAACAAACATTAAATAATGCTTAGAATTATGACGTTAACATAGAATGTTCTATACATAAAAACATTTAAAAACTTATTTTGAACATTTGCAAAATAATAAAATATTTGTTTAATAATTTTAAAATAATAATTATTATCATTACAAATTAATGGTGATAAATATATATTGAATTTATAATAATATTATCAATATTTATTTTAAAAATAATATTTATTTTATAATAATTGAAATAATTCAACAATTATTACCACAAACAATTTATATTGATAATAGAAAATTTAATTGTTTTTTATAAATTAATTATATTTTAATATTTAATATTTTTAAACAATATGTAATTTAAGATATTGTAATTAAAATTATTAATTTATCATTCTCACTATAATGCAATAAAATTATGATATTTACATAATAAAATCAAAGTAATGTAAGGTTCATACAAAAATATAATTTTGGTTTTGTATTAACATAAAAAATTCAAAGAAAATAATTTTAAGAAATGAAATCAATTGCATGAGAAAGTTGCATTCCAAGACGTTGACAAGGTCGATCACAGAAACCTTAGTCGTTAAATCATGTTTGTGTCAATCTACATTATATAATGTGCCAACCTATAAGAATAGAAAGATATTTAAAAATGTAAAACAAAATTTTTAATTATATATAGAAGATTAAGACATTTCCAATGATGTTTATTTTTGTATTTCGTGTTGACATCATTTTTAATTTCAAAAAATTTGAAATGCAAAAAGTTGCCTTCCAAAATACTAAAAATTTAGAGAGTGACATCTATGAATGCCACATTATGTTTCTATGAAAATATTTCATAAAGTGTGCAAAAAAATATAAAATGTAACACTTAAAAATAATAAAATTAATGCTTAATTACATCAAGCTCATTTAGATGAGGCTAGCATTATTTTTTACCTTTATTGGACGACATTTCTAATTAATATGAATTACCAATAGAAAAAAGCATAAAAAATAAACAGTTGTTATATTAATAGTGTATAAACTTATTTAAAATTTAATTGAGATAAATTGAAGCATTTCAATATAAATAAGTAAAAGCTTTGCTATGGTGACATGAAATGATATTTTGAGCTACATTTTAATATATCGAAACAAAAGTAAAAAATTAATAAATAAGATAATGTTTGCAAAAAAGTTATATTCTAGGACATTAATGGTATCTAGGATAACTTCATTAATCATCAATGCAACGTAGAGCTCACTGACAAGAGATTTATAGTTGCACAATAATTTATCCAAATCAAATTGAAAAATACTTAGAAATAAGTTAAATTTTTGGGAAAAATTGAATTCCAAGATAATAAAAATATTTATTGTAACATCATTTTACAAATAAAAATCCCTTATAAAGGGTATGAAAATTCAAAAAAAATCAAAATGAAGAATTAATAAATATTTGGATATAGCTCGTTAAGATGATTTTGAAAAACTTTTTAATTAACTTGAAATAATACATTGAGATAAGTTTTACAATGTTTGTTTCATCTCTAAATGGCCTCATTTTGAGTTAGTACAAATTACAAAAAAAAGTTCAAATAAATAATAATAAATTATAATTTTGTTATTAAGTAAATATATATTAAAGAAAAAATATGATAAGGTAAAGTTAAGTGATTTGACCAAATGAATATAATATAATGATCATATGATAAGAGATTTGGGGTTATATAACTATATAACTATTCCAAAGAAAAAAATTTGAAAAAAAAAGATGAATTATATGAGAAAGATATATTCAATGATATTAGGGAAATTGAGTATAACATTTATGAAATAAAGTACAAATAAAAATGTAATATAAAACATGTTAAATCCTTAAAAAAATAAAATATTTAATGGCATAAAACTAAATTTTTAATTTGATAGAACTCATAAAACTAAATTATTATCATTGAAAAGCTGTATTCAATGATAATAAGTAGATCGAGTACAACAGCCTTAGTTGTCAAACCCTTGTGAAATAAAATATTTAAAAGATGAAAAAAATATTTAATTGAGAGTGGCTCATCAAGGTTAGCCTAAAGACTTTTTTGTCTCAATAAAACCTCATAAGGAATTACTATATCTTAATAAAGTAAATGAGTATAAATAATATCAATTATTAATTTCATATTAAGAAAATATATATATATATTAAATTATAAATGTGATGAATTAAAAGAAAGTAACATACCAAAATTAGTGTTGTATGGAGGACATATAACAAGAGATTTTGTAATATAACCAAACAAATTTGAAAAATACTTAAAAATGAGATAAATATTATAGGAAAATTGAATATTGTCACAATAATTCATGATGTTAATATTTGTTGAAACATCATGTAGTTAAACTATAATTATAATTCTCAAGTGAATATATTAATTACAATAAGTAAAAATTTATTATTTAAATATATTTAATTTATTATGGAACAATAAAATAATTAAAACTCTATTCAAAATATTTTTAACTATAATTCTTCTACAAAATTTGAAGACAAAGGTAACAATTATGAGAATTATAATAATACTTTTCATATTAAAGAAAAAAAATTTTAAATGTCTAAAATTATAATTATTATTTATTATATTTTAAATAATAATATTATTATAATTTTTTTTAGCACTTACATTTTTATTATAGTAAATGTAAATAATTACAATCAATTACAAATAAATTTTATATTAAAATCTATTTCTTTTTTATTATTTATAATAGTGTTGTAGTGTCAGAACATTTATTTACCTTTTTTATTAATTTTTCATTTACTCTCTCAAGCCTTTTTTATCTCTCTTTTACTTTGGTTTTTTCTTTTCACGTTATTGTTTCCTTTTGTGTACATCATTTTACCTTACTGTCATTGTTACTATTTGCTTTCTTCTTAATTTATCTACCTGTATCCATCACATTCTCTATCAAAGACAGTTTCTTCATTTTCCCATTACTCTCTATCTTCTTTCTTACTTTTCTTACTTTTACTTCTCTCACTTTTTGTCTCCTCTCACTCTCTCTTTTGTGCTTCATTAGTTATAAATATCTATGGGTGTCTCTCCCTTTACCATTATCTTAGTCTCTTACAATCTCTGTTATTCTTTATCTCCCTTTATTATATGATTATTTATCTTAACTTTTTTCTTTTGCTCTATCTCTTTGTATATAATTTCTTACTATTATTAATCATGTTTTAACTCTCACACCACATCTAACTTTAACCATTAATGCACGTCTAATTCAGTCAATCTCGCTCTCTTCTCTCTGATATTTCTTTCTTCATATCTTCATTTATTGATTTATTTATTTTTTATTTTTTTAACTCTTTATCAACCTTCACTTCCTCTCTCAAGCTTTCTTCTTTCTCTCCTAGACTATTGCTCATTTTATAGTTCGTTTCTTCTATCCTCTTTTAGCTTACATCTCTTGAATGCTTTATATTATCTCTCTTGTTTGTTCCCATCCTACTTTGTTTCCATCTCAATAATACTTATAATTCATTAAAAATTTTGAAGGAATTTATTGTCCATAATATTTGACAATAAGATTTATTATAACAAGAATAATTAATATTCTTAAAATTTGTAAATAATAATTTATATTGACTATCTCTAACTAAATATTATATTTTTAATTTTCTTTTATTTTTCTTCCTATTTTACAACTTTTATTATTTATGATCTTCTTATTCCTATAATTCTTTTAATTCTTCAAATTATCAAACTTAGTTTTTTCAATTTTTTGAACTTATTCTTCTTCCTATTCTCTTTTTACTTATCTCTTTCGCTACTAATTTAATTTTTCTTCTCATCCTTCTTAATCTACTTCTCATGTAAATCTTCCACATGTTCTTATTCAACCTCCTCATAATCTTATCTTTATAATGAATTCTTTTCCCTAAAAATTTATTTTAATCATAATTTCTTATTTAAAAATTGGAAAAGAAAGAAAATAAATTATTTATATTGGTTAAATATAAAATGACCCTATAATATTTTTTATTATTAAATAACTAATAAATTCGTTACTTCAATTTTTTTATTATTCTTTGTATTTAAATCATATTTATTAACAATCCTTTAACTTATTGTTTTTGTTCATATTCCTCATTTTCTTATTTTCTCAAATTCTTTATCTTTTGAATAATAATATTTCAACTTTTTTATTTCATCATTTTACTTTTGTTATTATATTCTTAGGTAACATTTATTAGACTTCTTTTACTTCATTTTACTAATTTTCATAATGTTCTTCTCCTTTCAGCGCATCTTCAATTTTTTTTCTTCATCTTTTTCTTTATATTCCCATTTAAAAAACTCAATATTTTTTGTTTCAAGCTTTTTTTCATATTATGTTTTTTAATAACAATAAAAATAATAAATAGAAGAAAGAAATATTATTATTATTTATTCAATGGATGTTATAATTATATTATTTTTAAATATTATTATAATTTAACACTTAATCAAATTAGTTAATGAAATATTATTCTTTCAAAAAAGTAACAAACTATAAGATAATACAGACAAATGAATTTTCCTAAATGACAATTTATTTTAATAAATGTATTATTTTCTTCTTATATTATTAAGTAATATTTTAAAAGTGACTTTTTAATGTGAGAAAAAAATCATATTAACTAATAATATATAGTACATATAATTGTGATATTAACTTAGAAATTTTTGAACATAACAACTATCCATAATTAATTTTAAACATTTGTAAAACTATAGGAAATTAATTAAATAATTTAAAAATAATAATTACGATATCTTATAATTAATGATAATAAAATTATTTTAAAAATCATTTCTCTGTGATTATGAATTTAAATAATTTAAAATAATATTATTAATATTTATTTTAAAAATAATAATTATTTTTTAATAATTTTTATAAATTAATGATTATTACCACATAAGAAGTAATAATTATCATAGAAAAACATTACATACTACAAGTTAATTACATTTTATTAATTAACAATTTTTAATAATATATCATTTTATTTATTGTAACAAAAATTATTATTTTGTAGTTATTATTATATTCCAATAATACTATTACATTTGCTAAATATATCCTATAAAGATTTCTTCGCTATTTTTTTAGAAATAAGTAGAATAAAATGGTAATGATTACAAAGAGAAATAATAAAAAATAATAAGAATATGAAGATGTTAATGAAGAAGGACCTAACCACAAATCAACTAAAATATCCTATAACTAGATTAACAAAAAAAATCTAAAATATATTGTAGGTAAAAACTGAATTATGTTGATAAATAAGCATTGGCTATAATGAATTCACTCAAAAAGATAATAACAATTGAGACTGATATGAAGAATAAAAACTCCTAGCATGGCTCTAAGTTTTCAAAATACTTGTACACCTCTTAGTGGAACTTTTACATGATGCATTGGATGTTACCATGTGATCCTCCCCAAGTGGAACAAGAGTCAACTCCATCAAGTTAAGGTGAAATCCCTAATATTTCTCCAACATTTCTAGGTCTATTAGGTGAAAAACCTTCTTAAGGACACAAGTGTGAATGAATGTGAAACTTCCTTACCAATGTACCAAAAATCTCTGTTATGCCTAATCTTATAATAGAATTATTTAGTCATCTAAGGTTTGCTCCACTTGGTCTTTTATCACACTAAGTTGGATATTTGGTGGGATAGGTTTACTTGACAAAAATAGCAAAGGCTTAAAATGCTAAATAGATATTTGGTCTAGTCCCTCATATGTTATGAGATGTCAAATATTAAAGGAAGCATTAATTCCATAATCTTCAACTATGTCCGAAACATATTCATTGATTCCTTGTTTCTTCATAATCCTAAATGCTCTAGCACCATGGGCATATAATGTTCTAAGTGTTCCAAGTGGAAATCAATTGGACATAACACAATGAATTTCATAGTTTTTGTCAACAAATTTCTTAAGTTACTAATGAGCATGTACGAGTCATTTATTTATTTATTTTCTTGAGTTAACTTTTTAGCAATATGCTTGCGTATTGATAAGACATGATCAGTATATGACTTAGTTTACTTGGAATTATAAAAATCATATGATAAGGAAATCAGGTCAAAGGGAGTTTGATGATGGTTTCATGAAATAACTTCCAAAAGAGCCAAATTGTTGTCCAATTAATAGAATTTTTGCAAGAAAATTTATTATGTTCTAATAATAGATCCCATGTAAAAATTTGTATCGTTACTAGGCTAGGAAGAAGGTTTCCAAATTTGTGACTAATTACTTATGTTTTCTTGTTTGTATAAGGACCATAATTTGATGAAAATTTAAGTTTTTATTCCAAAGAAGTGCCAAAGTGTTTTTTAGATGTAACTAGTTAGTCAGACATCACGATTTGACATAGTTGTTCATGGCAAACCATGTAGTATTGCAACTTCGTAAAGAAATAATTTTTTTATATAGAAAGCATTGGATTTATTTTTGTTGTGCATAAAATGAGCCATCATAGAAAACTTATCAACAACTACAAATATAGAGTAATACTTTCTAATGACTTTTAATAATCAAATTCACAGTTGAATTTACCATGTCCCCTTTTTCAATGTAGAAAATTGAATGGTATATATACTTCTTCCCCATAATTCACAAAGTTGGCCCTAGCACAAGTTCTATTCTAAGTAATGATCAATAAAGCTAGTTGGCGTAATCATGTCCTTAGAAATTAGAATGACATGGGTCTTATAATTTTCTTTTAACAAAAATGTCATATGATACATTGAACATGCATTTTCTATACAAGAAAACCACTAACAGATGTATAAGAAATGGTAAGTTGTGTCCTAATAAATAAAAAGCCATCTTTGAAATGGTGATCATTTTAAACTTTTGTAGCTCATGTATGCACTTTTTGCCATTTCCTCAAGAAATTCGAATAACTTTTTTTTGGTAAATGAGATCAAATAAAAATTAGCACAAATGCTTTTATAGTAAGGGCCATTACCTTTGAAAAGAATGTAGGCTAAACAATCACCTTCCTTTTAAAGATGACAAACTTATAATAGAATGCATTTTTAGATTGAAAAACATGGCATATCAAATGATTATAAGTAGGTATAAATTTCTAAGTCATCTCTATTTTATGAATTTTATTCTAACATTTTAAATTCATTGCTAAGTAATTATCAAGAGTATTATTCGATTATTCCTTATCCTTTATTATAAAAAATATTATTTGTCTCCTTCTGCATAACCAAAAGAAAAAAACAAAATAAACTTCACTTTGAATGTGTCGTTGAAATCACTCCAACTAGTGCAAAATCAATTGGTAGGTAAAGCATAAATAAGTATGTCTTCAGCATGATTTTTTTATGGAAAATGTTTTACTTTAATGTCCCATATTTCTGCATGAACTATAATATATTGATTGCTCATCTCTTTTTTTATATGGAAATCACTAATTCGATTCTTAGAGATGTTTGAAGGTATAATGTAAATAAATCGTAGTTGAATACCATTTAATAATGTTGAAGAACATGTAATTGTTGTCTTAGTGCTTGTAGTACACGAAACCTACAAGCTATTGCAAACATTATTACACATGATAATGCACTTAAATATTTTTTATGTGGAAAATCTAACAACACATTGCAAAATAGTGAATGGATAGTTGAGGCAAAATTAAGAAAAGTTTTAAATCCTACAACGTCAATATTTAATTATTTAATAAGTGAATCATCATTGATTTTTGTAACTGTAAAATGCAATAGTCGGGATTGTTAACTAAATATCAAAAGAACATTTCTAAGTGTAACTAGATATAGACCATTCGGCTTGAATGAAATTACCAACATGAAATATGGAATTGAGGTGGTTAGCTGAAGAACTAATCCTAACATCTACTAATAATGTGATTAACAAAGTATTTAAAACTTTTCAACATTCCATGATTTGTTGAATGAATGATTAGATTCATTAATGAACTCCTCTATCAAGAAATTCTTTAGAATTTCCTTGCTATAATTGTGATCAGTTATGAAAACAACATTTTCTTGTTATATGATTTACATACCAAGACATAAGGAATGCTCCCATGTGTTTCTCATTTGAATTTTATCTTCTGTTAGCAAGAGAAATTCATAACATAAAGAGTAATTTTTACCACTAGAAAATATAGAATCATGGAATAATTGCACAATCAAAAGGCATCATTTAGGTTTTCTTTATACAAAGAAATTGTAATAACCTTTTTATTTTTGAACTACTTTTTAGGTAGCAAATTACATAATCATTCATGCTGAGGGGCTCACGTTAAACCATAAAATTCTACATCAAATATAAAGACACCATTTTTAATGTAGAAAAAAATAAATCAAATAAGTTCCTCAAAAAGAAACCAATTTATACTGGTCAAGGTAAGAGAAGGCTAAGTACTACAAATCATGTAGTAGGTGTAAAATTTATCTATTATTATACCACTCAATATCTAGCATAACTTTATTTCTAACACTTCCATAATATTCACTTAACTTTTGAAGTTCCTCTTGGCTCTTAAGGTTTTAGTACCTTTGGATTTTCTACAAATTAAAAATTATTATTTCTTGATGATTGATTATGTTCTGCATGCATTGCGTTGGTCAAAGAATCATCCTTCTTGGCTTTGAAAGCATTTTTTCATTATTAGAAACACTAGTGATATTGTTTAATTATTTTATAATGGAAGAATTTACTCAAATTCAATCCCTTATAATAATCTCTTAAGTATGCAAACTTTCATAGCACCACACTTTATGTTTAATGAACAAAGTCTTGCACTCAAATCATTCATCATATGCTATTTTGTAATTCAAATATTTCGCCATATACAATAGCTCTTATGCATGAAATTTTTATAGTGCCACTCTGTCGGTTTTGTCAACATATCTACACTCTCCATAAAATTTTTCATAATCTACTATTTCTTAAATGAAATGTTTCCCCAGTTATAGCAATTCTTTTAGAATGTACATTATATGACTGTATAATTAGCAAATAATTCATTGAAATACCTTCATTAAATTTGAAATCAACGTTATAGCAGTTATGTTTTACCATTCAAACATAATGAGAACTACTAGGAAAAAAATAAAATAGATGTCATATGAACATTCCAAATTTCATAAGAAGTTTTGTATATGTTAGGCTTAACTTAGATTTTATTGAATACATAACATGTAGTATTAAAGGTCTCTAGTAAAAAATTATTAATTTTTTTGCACTCATTTAACAGTAGAATTAACATTTCTACTAGTGTTTTATTTCTTCACTCTACTACCAAATGTTTTTAGGGAAACTAATGGTCCAAACGATTTTCATCAATTCCTATTTCAAATAAAACATTTAGAACAAAAAATATTCAAAAATTTCCTAAATTATAGAGACATAAAAACCAAATATTGACATTAGAATTATTTATAAATTGTAAATCAAATCCTGTGCAAAAGTATTTACATCAACTTTCTATATCAAAAAGAAAACTTATGTCAAAATAATAAATGTCACTGATAATCCCAAATTAACAAATTTTTAACTATTAGGCATCTCGAATTAATTAGAAGAAATAAGTCCATGTGAAGTAGATTTAAAGGTTTACTAGCTGAAATGCTAATAACATGTTCAAAACATACATGAGCTTGATTTTGTAGTTTTCATGTCCCATAAAAACCTTATTAAAATTAAAGATTAATAATCCATTAACCATGCTAAGTTTAGAACTATTATTTGAAGAACACACACTAGCATGCCTAATTCATTAATTCCAAATACATGGACATTGGCATAGAGATTAAAGACATCTTCTTTTAGTAATTCAAATTTACTTGAAGTCTACTATTACATCAATTGGAAAAACAAGAAAGGTTATTTGTTTAACCATCTAGTAATGTCACACATAAATATAATTCTATGTGGATTCACCAAGTGTCATGAAATTTTCACCCAAGACCTTTACTCATTTAACGTTGGAAAACTTAGTGCTCATATGCTTGGAGTAGGCTAAATTAAGGCATGACATGCATCTACTTGCATTTAATTAATGACATACAAACAATGCATTCTTATGGTTTCTTTTCTACACACAAGTTTGACACTAACAACATTCATGTGTCAAAAATCATGGATGCTTCATAAGCTTTTTGGCTTCCATGCATAATTAAAAGTGTTTTTAAACATAGATTTCCATAGTCTATCTTCGTTTTTTATTTGCCTAATTTTGCAAAACATATAATACCAATATTTGTCGATGTATTGTAGAAGTTTGAATTATAGGAAGGCCTTTTAACTTGATGCGGGCATACCAGTTGCACTACCCTGAAGGAATTTTTCCATAGAAATATTTTGTTTAACAAGATAGTTTTATACATTCTGACCGTATACCACAATGTGATTTTATTTTAACTCTATTGTTGTTTATATAATTTATCATTATAGTTTTCATAGAGAATAGTATTTTAAAAAAATTAAATAGGAAAACATTTTAAAATATTTTCAGACTAATTGTTTTAGTCATTAAATGCATTTTGTTGTACATCATGGGTGTTTTCATTGTATGATTATTCATCATTAAAGGAGTCAAATTTGCCTGTTGTTCACAAGTGGATTTGATGATATAGTTATTTTATCTCCTTTCTTGGAAATGGAATAGTCTTGGTCTCTCTTGTAGTACCCTTAAGGATGCTATCACAAAACAAAGTTGTTAGTTACTAATGAATGTTTATGCCTTTTTATATTTATGTACTCTTAGATTATGAATGTACCAAATATAAAGTAGTATAGGGATATTATATTTGAAATTAGAAGAAGTTTGGAGTCTTAAGTTCATGGGTGACTTAACTGCAAAAGTGGCACATAGGAAAAATGAACTAATATTAATCATTGATTGTTAAAACATATATTCTTGGTCATAATGTTCTCTAGATTTTCATTCATTTAACGGTAATATTATTACCTACTCTTTTAGATTAAATTCATTTTGTAGAATAATGAAATAATTCCTAAAATAATCTATGTTTTTTTATCAGAGTAATTGTACAACATGATGTCTCAGGTCATACTTGTATAGGCTATATTCTAACTTAAGGATATAATATGATGCACATATTGTGTTGTAGAAGGTATTAACCTTGTACCTATATCATAAATTCTTTGTGCATCGGGTTTGCACTAATTCCATATGACTAACAGTTTATGTTTATATTAGTGCATAATTTGTTTATTTTTAAGGTCTACCATATGTCAGTTGTGTTATACTTAGAAATGCATAATTATTATTTAATGTTGATATGACTTGAACACAACAATTTAGCTTGTCACCAATAATGTTATTCTTACATGATCAAGAAGGTTTTGCTTTAAGATGATCTTTTTGCTAAATTGTTCAAGAAAATGACCTTATTAATCAAAATATTTAAGTCCTACATCATAATACTTTAGAGATATAGGTGTCGCATCTATATGATTTCGTTTCATATATCAACTTAGGAAACATTTTATATAAAGTTGTCATAAGACTATGACAATCATATCGTATGTGAACACTAATTAGTATAATATAGGTTCTTCATTAATGTATGAGAATGAAGAATGCATTCGTCATGTTTGATTCTTTGTTCTTCACTTAAAAATACAAATTGCTAATGATAAAAACGGTCAATATACAATCATAAAGCAATGAATATGATCAATAGTTGAGGTTTTAGTATGGTAGACTAAGACATAGTTGATGTACTAATATGAACATAACCATGATAGTATGATAACTCTTTTAGTAATCTATGGACTGCATAATTAGCCATTAAAATATCCATAGTTGGTTTTGGGATAAATATTTGTTTAAATAGTGTATGGTTTTGAAGAGAAGAGGCTAATGTTACAAATTGGAAAATCTAAAGTTCAAATAAAGTGCTAAATTACAAACTCAATTGATTATAGCTACAACATCTTTTAATTTGTCCTTGATCTACAACATGTATTCTCATTTGATTCAAATTGGTAATGTAATATTCTTACTATCATCTTGATTGGTGATACATTTATTAAAAAAGGATTAAAGGCAACGTTTTTACATGTGTTGTTTATGTATATAGCTATTCTTATTTGTTTACCTAAAATTTCTCTATTGTTTTGGTGACTCCCTTAAGCACCATTGATGTATTTGGTTAACTCTTACCTACTTTGATAAAAGGAAATAGTTAGTGGAAGCTCATTTAAATTATTTGTGGTGGACATGGGCTTTGCTTTAGACAAGCACCATAAAAAATCTTGTTTTGACATTTTCTTATTTTTTGTTTGTGTTTTGTTTTTCATTTTTTTTATAATACTACAATGGTTATTCTAATTTCTTCAAACGAATTCAAGTTGTTTAAATTTTTTTTTCCTAATGTCATATAAATAACTCAATTCACTGCCTCTTATAGCATTTGTTGGTCTTTAAGTTTGACGAGAAGTACTTGAAAACTTTTTTGACATAAATTAAAATTTCTACGACAAAAGCCTCTTGGCTCATTCTCTTGTTGAGGAAATGATATTGTGTGTAAAGGAACATCATTCCATTAGTCACCTTTACTTAAAGAAGAATATTATTTGTATTTAAAATATAAATGTGCTTGATTTTTTTATCAACTTGTTTAAACTTTGTGGTTGAACAACCTTTTGTTTAGCCAAGTAAAATAGTAAATGATGAAATGATTAAGAATACACTTCACTATGTCACTCCTAAAGAAAATAACAAAGTGTTGTTAAACTCTTAGGCCATGAATATTTTATATTACAATTATCTAAATATAATTGTGTCATGATTAGCAAGAGTTCACATGAGATTTGGCTAAAACTTAAGGTTAGTTATGAAGACACATAGGAAGTGAAGAAGAATAACACCAAGATGCTAACTCATGAATATGTGTTATTTTGAATGAATCTTAAAGAATTTATCTAGTTAGTGTTTATATACTTCACAATTATTATCAATAAATTATCTAATCAATGAATATAATTTTTTATGCTAGAACAAGTTTCAAAAAGTCTGCATATGTTTCCATATCAATATGTTCTTGTGGTGATTGCTTTAAAGACAATAAAAGATATTTTATATAGTCACTAAATCTATTTCTCTAAAAGATCCTTATTGACGAAATTTAGCTTTCATGGATGAAGTGTGAAGAACAAAAAGCATTGAAGGTGAAAAATAGAAAAAATGAGAACCTCTCCCTTTGTTGGTAAACTCTTCTTTTCATTCTAAATCATTAATCTCTAATGTGGTTGCTATGATCTTTATGGGACCATCTAGATTATATAACAAGTGAAATGCAAGTACAAAATTTTGTTCCAATAAGAAGCAAAAGGTTTGGATGACGCAAGCTAATGACAATGTGTCATGACTGTAAATTACCTTGGCATATAAGGCCTAACTGCTCTCTCTGCAAGGAAAGATTTGAGATGTTTTGATAACAAAAGAAGAAGAAGAAAATGATGACCTTAAAAAACTCATCAAATGCTTTGGATTTGAACAACCAATGTGGAAGTCAAGAAGTTGAACTTGAAATTATCTATTGGCTAAGGATGGTATGTGTGATATTTTATTTGAGGATGAGTTGTGCTACCCTCTTCTTCCTCATCTTAAAATAAAATATCAAGAATAATAAAATGATATTTGCATAAACTACAACAAATTAGCTTCAAAGTGGGCTGTGTTAAGAAAAGATCATAAGGAATTTTTGGGATTTTGTGAGCAGTAGAACGAAAAAGCACAAACTAATTACCAGAAGTAAAAATTATAAGATATCAAGTGGCTACCTTAATAATTAAGAATATAATGTTAATTAGGGCGTTGAAATAAATTGAAAAAAAATCAAACTACAATATATTATTTCATAAAGAACATCATGCTAACTCTTTTATTATTTGAAATGTTAATAAAATTGAGTGCTATTATAATATGAATATTTGTCACATAGCTTGTCCTAGTAATGCTAAGAGAAAGGTTAGTTCAATGTTTCTCATATTTGTGTGGATTTAAAAGTTATATTAGTTACCATGATATGTGAACCCAAAAATGTATGGATACCCAAGGCTAATGTTTGGTTTTTCTTCGTATGCATGTGATGCTTGAAGGACTTTGGAGGGTTAATGTTGCAAAGATAATGAGTAGATCAATAGATACATAGCTAGACATGCTTCATTTCTCATCCACTTAATGGAATATAATGAATCCAAAATTTTAATTAGCAAACATTTTGAGAAGTTAGTCATTAGAATAGGATCAATAGGCAATAATCATGCCAGAAGATCAATAGTCTTTCCAATGCAAGAGTTGATGTGCATTGCTTTAAACATTAGTCAACTATGTGACTTAGGTTTCTCTATTATGTTCAATTCAAATGAGTGCATTATTTTTAGAGATAACATGCCTCCCTTTCTAACACATGAAAAGAGAATACATATGAAATATATTTGCACATTGTTAGTTTTCATAAAGTAGAGTGCCTTAAATCTCATGAGAATAACTTATTATTAAGGCATAGGAGATTATTTCATCTAGGAAAACCTTCACTTAAGGAAATGATTAAGTATGATTTAGTTAGAGGTGTACACAATTTCCATTAAGAGTGATGGAATTCTTTATAGTCCTTAAAACCTTTTAAAATAATTTGCATATACTTTTAATGGAAATAAGCACTGGAAGATCATTCGAATTCTTACACATATACTTAGTTAGTCCACTCCAACGTAGAAGCCTAGGAGATAAGGAATATGTGTTAGTTGTGGTAGATTAATTTTTTGATAAACTTTAGTGATGTTTCTAAGAAAGAACAATGAGGTTTTTGAATAGTTTGCACATTTAGTTACTAAATGTTACACCACTTTGTTCTTTCTAAACTATATAAGTCATGGATGGACAAAGTGTGCAGTTTTTGTTTTTTTGGTAATTACTAAACGTTCTTGAGATATATCATTTATAATCTCCAAATGATTACATAAATAGGTTAAGGAATCTCAAATATTCTCCCATTCATGCAATTTTTGCTAGGGATTTATAGTTAAATGAATGATTAAATGAAAATGTTCTAAGGATTCATGAAAACGTATACAAATTTTGAAATTTATCTAATCTACATTGCCAAGTCTAGCTTACCTAAGAAAGGAAATTTTAAAATTTAGATTTTGCATGCAACTTGGTCGTTTAGGTACATTGTGTTACTTGAAATTTATAATTAAAATCCATGTACAAGGAAAGCCATAGTCATGATAGCACTTTGTTAGAAAAACACTTGAACTAAATTGTTATGATTCTACAAATTATTCTTACAAATTGTGTCAAGATTATATATTTTGTGAAAAAGGTTTTTATGCATACTTCTGATAAAATTCTTAGATTTTTTGTTCTAAAGCATACCATGCTTCCTTAAGATATCTACATTTAACCATGATGACCTAACTTTTTAAATTGTGTGCCATAGAATGATGAGAAGATGCACCTAAGAACATGAGACCTTAATGAAGAAGTTGCTAAAAGTAAATTTTGTTTAATTAAACCTTATCATAGACTATGAAAATTAGTAAAACACTAGAAAACTAAATCATACACTAAGGACTTCTATTAGCCAATTATTTCCTTGCCTAGGTTATACTTGAGATTCTTGTGACATGAGATGCTAGTGACATGAGTTGATTATATCATGGAAGACAAGTCCTGAACCTTATGTAGATTTGGATGATTTTTAGGGTGAGTCCTCACCCATGGTTTTCAAATAGGAAGCTTAAAAGAGCTCACTTTAAGCATCAGAAGAAAGCTAGGTTGGTTGAGGTGATGGCTAGGTTGATAAGAATAAGTAGGATTTGGGTAAAATTGCTTAGGGTTAAGAATGGTTTAAATTTTATAGTTATTGTCATGTTCAAATGACTAATCGCATGATTAACCTCTAATTTAGTGGAGGCAATTATGTGAATCTTTAGAAAGTAAAGCTTTAAATGTGTAAAGCTTGAGTAGCTTATAAAAATGAGTTATTATTAGTTTAGATTAAATCATAAGTTACCATAAATAAGACCTTCAAGAATTAAATGAAATAGTAGCATGCCTTTTATAGGACCATTAGGGCTTAGATGAAAACCTAAGTTGCCCTAGATATGGCCTTTATGGATTAGATGATACCTAAAGATGTTCTAGATATGACATATAAAGTATAGATGAAATTGTATTATACCTTAGAAAAAAGATTTAGGGGTTTACGTGAAACCCTACTGCACCTTGAATAAGGAAATTATGGTTTAGAAGGAACCCTAAATTACATAGATAATTGAATTAAAGTTCGTAAAGCAAACCCTTTGATGAATTAAAAAAAGAGAAGATTGAGACAAGAACATAAGAACATTGGGCATCCATGAGAACACTACGTCTAAGGCCTTTGATATTAGAGACTCTTTATCAAACCATAGGTAATTATTATGTACTATAGAGAGCTTTTTTTGGAGATAAAATTAATATTACATTGAGATAAATGGTTAAATCTTCTCATTATGTTATCTAAACCTCAATCATGACATGGATTATTAGGTAAGACAATCAATGACTATTTTTAGTCTCTTTGGAGAAGAGTTGACTCCATAGATGGTAGCTATGGAATCAAATATGGCTCAGGTTTGCCCACTAGGAAAAAAAGCTAGTAGTTGAAGCCATGTGAAAAAAATCTAGCAGTTGACTCCATCTTTCTTATAATTAGCCTTTTACCTAACCTTATGTAGTATTCTTATCAGAATTTCTTTTCTTATCTCGCAAATCATATGAGTTTTTTTCTGAATTAGTGCTTTTGTGTTTCTCCCATAGCAATATTTCCTAATTTATTGCTTTAATCACCATGGATTGTCTAACATGAGTTCCACTAATTGTTATTATTCCTTACAAGAAAACCCAAGCTATTACATCATTACTAAAGGCCTATATTCAACTACAAAGACATTCTTTAGAATGGCATCTAGCAAACCATCCGTTAGTTAAGAGCCTAATTAGGGTCATTATCTTGCCCATTAAACCAAGTCAAGACAATGGTTTGGTCAACATTAGAATCAAAATGAACACCTTAGTTAGCAAGGCATTTGTCTAAAGCTTAGCCCAAGCCCACTAACCTTCATATATGTTTTGTACAAGAGCTTTACCATCCAAAGGACATTTCCATATGATGTACAAAATCTCATTCAGTGTGATTAATGTCAGTTTACTCTTAGGAGCATGAATTAGGGATTTCTTCATTAGAAATAGACTTTAGAAATGAATATAGAACAAGTCTAATATCACATATGCTCAAAGACATAGCTAACATTTTCACATTTTCATGTATAAGGTAACACTTGCTAGGCTTTCTTAAGCCATAAATTCCATTTGGATCCTTAACCAAGGATTAATCATGAGACTATATCTTTGAATCCATCATTAATCTTAAGCACCCTAAGAAAAAACACACTTCCCTTTATTTGCCAACTATGTTCTCAACAAACCCACACTATTCTATGGCAAAAAAGCATGCCCTTCAAAGCATCCCATCTTGAAAATGAAGGGCATACCAACATAGGACGTGTCTCATTTTTCCCAAGCATATTTCAGGTAAAGAAATGCTTAGTCACCAGACTCCCAAGAGATATTCTAAGTTTCCATGTTCCATTCTAATGTTCATGGCAGAGGATAAGGTTTAATTTTTAGAAGGTAGCAATTTACAATTTTCTGAGCATGTCCTTTTAATATATATATACATCATACTATTATCATGACACTCAAGTTGAAATTAATTGTGTTATCAAGCTTAATCAAGTTGCCATGTATTATATGTAAATTACTAGTCCAAAAATTCTAAGTAAAACCATGCATTTTAATTTCCTTGTAGTTTAAAGTCTCGATTCTAATCATCTAACAAATTAAGATGTGACAAAACTTTATGGTAGGTACCTACCAATAAAGGTAGTGAAATATTCTAATAAATTACTATAGTATTCTTAGATTATATAAAATGAAAGGTGTAGCTTGAAGATCTTAGTGTTAATGTGCTATCAATTTTAAAACAATGACATCATGTCATAATTAAATAATTATACGAATCATGAAATTTTTTTTTGTTATTATAAAACTTTGTCCACACTAACAACAAGATATTTTTCTTACATATTAAGGTAAACAATAATGCATTTGAGTTTAACGTAGCTTTAACCATAATTTTGCATTATCTTCTCCTAGTTAAGCATGAATAATTGCTAATATCTTATATTTGATGTCTAGCTTTTGATTATACATAAACAAAAGATGTCCATGACAAGCTCACAAATTTTTTGAAGTACTAGGAAGAACATATTCATTCTAATATATTAAATTGCATGGAAAAGGTATTAGTTAACAACTTCCATAATCATTTTTTAAGTTCACCACATGATAATTTAGTGATTTAGTCACATTTCTTTTTGTATAGATTTTAACTTCATTAAATGTATCATGTCAAGGACTATAATACCATGTAATATTAGTAGAAGACTTGTCCTTGTCTAGGTTTTCTTTTTATTTGTTTTTTTTACAAGTATCCCTTCTTCCTCTTTCACTTTCTCTTGATTGATCTCCATATGCATTATAGGCTTGTTTTTATAAAACCTATCAAAACGACATCTGAAGGCCTAATAGAATATTATGTGAATCCTTAAATCAAGGGATTTTCTTAACAACTAATAATTTTTTTTATCTTAAGCACATTGCTCAACAAAATAAAAAGTAAATCGTGCCTTGATTTTAAGAATTTCTTCCACATCTTTATGTTGTACAATTTTATTTTAAATGAATAAAGAAGTTGCAAAACACTTGCTGTAAGTTATTTAGCTTATTGTTATCAAGAATTCATATAAAGCTTTGTTTTTTAGTAAGACTTATAATAAAGTTTTTTTTAAGTGATGTTAAATTTTGAATGTTAAACGAAAAACAAGTGTTGACTATGTTTGAGAAAAAGGAGGATTTTCTACTTTGTTGGATTCACAAGTTGTGCATTAGGCAAGAAGTTCAAATGAGATTGTTCATGACGCATCCAAATTTTCATCTAAATATTGATGTCTCCATAGCTCTAGAAGGAGTCTTATTTGAGCACCTACCTACTCAATTGCTCAATAAGGTGGGTCCATACACCATAGATATGGAAATAGGAAACCTACTTCAGCTGGATGCTACGACTCTAAATCAAACCCATCCAATGGTGGCTAGAGTTTGTAAAGTAGATTTAGTAGAAGCACTATAAAAAATGGATCATAATTATGTAAAAAGGAAGTTGTTTGAAAGGATTCTTGGGAAGGATGTTGCAAGCATGGTCATTGTTCTATTGATTATAGACATATCATAAGGAACTTAAACATAGAAGGTGTGATTATTTCAAAGTGAACTCCTAATAAATAGATTGAGGGGATGAATAATAAGAGGAACCTGAGTGGGATATGATGGTTCTATTAATAAAACATATAAGCTCTCCATATTATAGAGTGTTAAGGACAACAATTCTTATTTCCCAAGTCATAATGTTGCTAACAACTCAAATAGTTGTGATGTGTCAAATGAAAATTCAAACAAAAGCATGAACATAGATAACGATAAGCTTAATTTGATAAAAGAAATGAGAGAAAAAACTTTAAACAAGATTTGAAACATTGTTGCTTTTAATAAAGGCTTTAAGAAAGAAAAATAAGGAGGCTACACACCTTTGTATCATTGTGCTAATGTCATGAAAAAAATCCTTGAACTTCAAAACAAAATTAAAATAAACAATGACTTGAACAAAAGATCCATAAATTCTTAGTCAATACAACCTAATAAAAAATGATTTTACCCCAATGCAAACAAGAAGATTTAAAAGAAGCATAAAGGAGGTTTTGATTGTTACAGATGCTTGAAAGGGAAACATATAAACTAAAAAAGCTTAACAATTTTAGATCATGTATGAATATGTGGATAATACCCTAGTTTCAAACATTAAAGTGTTCATGAACAAGAGATCAATCTCTTACCTCAAGCATTTGATTATTTCTCTCACTAAAAAATGCATTATAGGAATAGAAGTTGCCTTACATGGCTATGTTATTTGGATTTGAACATTTTGTAGGGAATTCTTCCATTAAGACCTAAGGTTCTTTGGAAAGAAAGAATGAATTGTCATAAATTATATGATGATGAACAATTCATTCATTAACTCAATGACAAGTCTAGCTACGAACAACTCATGTGCTATACATTAATATGTGATAATTTTATGAGGGAAGATAGAAGGATATTGTGAACCATTTAACCATAATTATAGTAGATCTCAATGACCATAGATGGTTTTGGGAATCTTTAATATTATTTCTTCTATAAATGGATATACAAATCCTACCATTCCTCCATTTATTGTAATGAAGGAATTTTAAGTACTAAATAAATCAATGTAGCCTAAAGGACCACCCTTTCTCTTGTTCGATCTTTACTTAGGTTGTAAATTTTAAAAAAGGAAGGTGCATCTTGAAAAGGCATGAAACAATTCTAGTAAATGAGTATTGGATAAAAACATATCTAATAGAAATGTAAAAAATGATGTAATATGGTGCAAAATCACTCACGAATACCACTATGATATTCCAAAGATCATGGGTAAAGACAAAAAGAATTCATTTAACAAAAAAGTGGTCCATGCATTAAACATTTTATAAAGTAGAGGAGAGTAATTTTGTAATTTCAACAAAGGTTTTTCACACATAGAAAATATCATTAAAAACTAGAAGTTTAGCAAAATGTCCAAAGTAATATAACAAAAAATATTAACATAGTAGCATCATGTAGACCTTCTATTTTCATGGTACTGCTCATATTCATAACCATACCATGATTCATTTCTTTGCTTCTCATTAATCTTTATTATCCTCACTATGTTATGGGTGAAATTGTCTACACTTATTTATTGCATATTTCTATTGGTTTCTTCCCCATTTCATCAATTTATTTTCATCTAGACATTAGTCTAAAAGTTTTAAGATAAATGTTACCTTTTTAAGTTTTTTATCCTTAAATTCAGTATAGTTTGTTCTTACAATAAACACAAAATTCCATCGGTGCAAAATTTCATTAAAAATGATTTTAAAAATGCTTTAATTTATGTTCTGACATTTTGTTGCCACCTAACATCTACTAATATATACTACCATTATCACCACAAATGATAGGTTTTTTAACTCCTGTACTGACTCACGTGTTCTACTCAACCCATGTTGACCATTCAAACTAGTTGATCCTCTCGACCTGCACTGAACGATAATAATATGCCACCCATCAACATGTGCTGGCAAGATCTACAAAAATAAATCACCCATAAACACACACTAACCCATTAGATTCTTTCCAATCCATTTCATATTGATCATGCCACCAGCCATCTTATGGATTATTAAACACTTGCATGAAACACACAAACCTATTTGGGAACTATTTATATAAATTAATTTTGAACATTTTCATGGTACATTATTTGGAGGAATTAAAAGTTTTCATTTTATAATTTGTCATAAATTTTCAAATTCTAAAATATCATTTAGAATTAAAAAATGATCACTTTCTATTCTAAAAAATATTTTTTTATTCTTATGTTATCAAATTATAATTTTACCATAGAGTTCTCTATAGATAGGGATGCTCACCATGTTGTACATAAAGCAATTTTTAAGTTACGAAGAGCTATCGCAAATCTTATTTGATACAAGGGTGTTGTGTGCAAATAATTTGATGGCATGATTTTAAAAGTGCCTTAGAGAGAACAGTGTTAGGAATAAAAGTGGAAATCCTAACCTATTGTCAAATATTTATAGCAACATCAAAACCATTGCAGTAGTTCTTGAACCATTTATTTCCTCTTTTACAAAATTTACTTGTCACATCAGACTTTGTATTTTGTGCACCTAGCCTTGTGATTTTTTATTTTGCATTCTAAGAATTCTCTACTTATGTATGTACCTAGTGACATCATCACCAATGTGAGAAACCTTCGTGTGGATTGTTATAACTAATTTTCATTTAGGTTAAGTTCCCTTACACAAAAAATCAATACATGACCTTGATTTATGGATAAATTTTTTATTTATCCAATCATCCTAGAATTTTTTATTCTAAAAATAATGCATCTTAAGTAAACCCTTATATAGATATATTACTTGAACCTAAGCAATTATTAATTATATATGAGCTAAAATAGGTTTTAGAATATCATCCAATATTTATATCAAGGCATGGTTAACTTTGCAAATGTATATGAATTTTAATGTATTTTTAAATGATTATGTTTTTAATTTTATGCAATTATTATTAATTACTAAAAGTTATTATATATATATATGACTATATCTACATAAGAAAAAACTATGTTTCCAAGTTTGAAGATATAATTTTTATTTATTTTAATCTCTTCATATAACATTTTAAGATTATCTTATTTTTTTTCTTTATATCCCAAATTATGAACTTTGTTTCCAACTAAATAGCTTATGACAACTGGGTTCAAAAAGTAATATAAATTGTTCAAGTCTCATATGGAATAAGAATACATACACCCCATAATATCACATCAAATTCCAAAACTAATTTGTTGTATGCTAGAGCTAAGAGCGGCCATAGAAACATTTATGGACTTATTGGAATAATGTAGGAATAGTAAATTTTATAATAACCATAGAACAAGTAGGAATATGTTAAGAGACTCTAGAGTTGCCAAAATATCCAATGAAAATGAACCTAACAAATTGGAACTGTTACTATGTGTTCACCTACTCCAAATACCTTTGATAGAAGACAAGGTTGGAATGAAGATTGCCAAGCTTGCTTGGCTAAAATAGGTGCCCCTAAATTTGTTAGTAGTTTAGTCCCTCGAGAATATCAAGATTAGGAAAGGGGAACTGAATATTGTTTTGAATGGTATGATCTTAGTTAGTATCAAAAGGACTAATTTACAAAAACTTAGCTCACATCATATGCTAGAATATTTTTCATACATTAGAAATGTGATCTTAGATAAAGCTTTGGCATTACCCTGAATATAGGAAGAACTGAAGATTTTCTTATGAGCTAAATATGCAAGCACCTCTTATTTAGATGAACGTTTGAATAACTAACAACATCTATTCCAAGATTCAAATACTATTGTTGTGTACATTACTAAATTTTAGAAATATATGCGCAAATATGGTGTCCAAGTGCTTGATCGAGTGGTATTGCCTCAATTTTTAACTAGGCTAAAGGTGTCTAATCAATCTAAGTTATATTTAAGAAGTGCTACTAGTTTATAAAAAGTATATAAAGTAGCCCAATAATTGGAAAGATATAAGGAATAGATTTCACATAATAATGTGATTCTTTAGACGACTTCCCATCCTAAAACTTGCTTCATTACTTCCACTATTCCTGTTACTACTCCACAGCAAACCCATGTACCATGACTAGTACTCTGGCATAATAAATCTAACTGTTAGATAGATCATCTGCTCCTAGAGTTTAATGTTATCATTATCATGAGAGATGGCATGTTGCAGCTCCATATCTTAAGAGACCCAAATGCATACACATAAAAGAAGATGTAGAAAAAGTGTTGAATTTGTGGAAGAAGAGGTTATACACCCAAATAATGAGAACAAAAAAGAATTATAAATATTAGGTGAAATTCTTTAGTATATTGGATCACCCATAACTATTATGAGTTGTATTATTAAAGTAGGATCAATTGAAGATTGGAGACAAATTAACATAACTAGTACCTTCATTAGAATTAATGACAAACCTTGTTAGATTGTCATAAGTAATGGTAATTTTATCAATTTTATTGGATATAATACTACAAAAATGATAGGTTAATACTAATAGATAATTGCTGCCAACACATTATAACTTGGAATAACGAAAATTCTATTTCCACAGAAAAAAGTGTTGTGCACTTTAAACGTTTGGTAAATATTCTAACGAATTTTGATGTGATGTTATTTTGGTGCAAATAAGTAGAATTACCTTAAGAAGACCTTGGTTATACGATAAAGAAGATAGCATAGCTGGAAAAGGAAATGTGTTACTTTCGTATATGAGGGAAAGGAGATTATCTTGTACCCTTCAATTCCAACAAAAAGAATTTCTAACCAAAATATTTGAATGTGAAAAATAGGGGAAAAAGAAAATTATTTAGTTTTGTTTGATTGTTGATATCGAGACTGATATAGCTAATGGCCTACCAGATAAACTCCATCATTCAAGAGATATTCAACCCATTGTAGATCTAGTTGTTGGCTCCACAAAAATGTTTTTTACATTACTAAGAAAATCCATCAGTTCAGGTGAAAGTTAAATTTCTATCAACCTATCAACCCCACAAAGATATATAAAAGTTAGTTATAAAAACTTTAGGCTATCCCTTATATAGTCTTATAAGAGTACTTGTCTCAACTTGGGATCACTTTTTGACACATTAAATTTATTAAGTAAACAATGAGTTTTAGACCTTTTGTATTTTATTTTGGAAATCAAGCTTAAGGTCCTTTTTATTTGACTTCTTAATGTAATGATTTCCATACTATTAAGTTTATTCTGTCTTTTGCTCATCATATCTTATCATTATATAAAAATTTTACTAAAATAATTAATTTAAATAATAAAATATATAAAAAACTAGTAGATGCTTATATCCAATATAGGGAATGTGGTCATGGTGATAATGTGATGATCCATATGAGGTGCAAAAGTTCTTATCGAGAACCCTCAAGAAATAACATGCCCATGGGTTAAACCACTAAGACTTGTGATAAAAAAAGGTATCAATGAATCTATATTTTTATGTAAACATGATTACAAAATAAGTGTTACATTTAATTTTCAAGGTCCTTTATCATATTCGAAACAACAACTAATACCTTGTGAGGCTTTTGAGGCTTCACAATCTTTGTTGAGTAAACTTATCCCATTGAATCATTTGGTCCCATCTATGGAGTTGAGCAGTTAAGTGTAGCAAATTTCAGATTATCAAATAGTTTTCATATAGCATGAAGCACCATAGGATTTTTGTTACATTGGTGAGGTTATTCCACCTCCAACAACACTTCAATAGCAATGGAGGTGCCACATTGCCTAAACCTAGAGATGTTGGAGTAGTATCAGAGATTTCACCTTAGTTCTATAGAGTTGAGTTTTTTCCATCATGGGGGGATGATGCAGTATAGTCCCCTATATCATAAAGGGATTCTACTTGGAGGCATAGTCTTATTCAGACTCATAGCCATGCCAAGATTGACCCCTTTAACATTTGTTAAAATTATTATTGTGGGGGTTACTTATTGTCAACACATGTTTACTACACATTTTAGTTTACTATATACACATCAGTTTAAATCTTTTGGAGATCAACTTCAGCTTTATATTTATTACATGACATCCTTAAAATAGTATTGTAATTTTGTTGGAGAAAAAATTTTGTTAATAATGACATTAAAAATTCTTAAAATAGAGTTTTGGTCTATTTCTCTCGTCATCTTCCATCGGTTGTCAGTATTACAGTCATTCCCAATAGGCATTTCTATAGCTCATGCCAATCATATGACCCAGTCGATCAATGTTAACCCACAAATTCATAAATAAGCTTGACAAACATTGCTCTCAAGCCATGTTTTGTTATCAACATGTGTAGCCCTGACCTACAAAGGAGCTTGACCCATCAACATGCATCAACTCATTAAAATACACTAATTTCATCTGATCCATGCCACAATGATCATGCAGCCTGTAACCTCATTGCTACCTAGACCATTACATGAAACACACATTCTTGTTTGGGACTACTTAGTTTGACTAATCATTTTACTTTTAAAAAAATCTTACTGGGAAAATTAAAAGTGTTTATTTTGTAATTTGTGATAAAATTTAGAATTCTAAAATGTTCTTCAAAAATCCAAAAAGATTATTTAGTGTTTCAAAATATTTTTTCATTTTCATATGTTAAAAAATTATTATTTTGTTCTTTAAGTCTGTATTAAGAGGCATGGTCACCATGTTGTACATTCAAAAATTTTTGAATGAAGTAACAAATTATTGCCTCTAGGCACCTTTGATATGAGCATGTTGTGCTTGAATAATTTGACAATGTGACTTTGAAGAAATTATGCAAAGCTAAGCGAGAGACTCTAAAGTGATATCCCAAAACATTTTCTATTATTCACAAGAGTTTTAAATCATCATGAAAGTACTTAACCACTTTGTGCGTATGATTGAGGGATTTATTTTTTAACAGTTTAAGAAATCAGCTTTTGTATGTACCTTAACCCTTCAATAAATGTGATTGCTTTGTGTGTGAGTTGTTGAAATCATTTTCCATGAGGTTGACAAGTCGTATGTTAAAAATTAGTGCAAGTCCATGGCTTCTTGGAAAAGTTCTTACTTGCTTAATGATTCTTTGGTTTTTTATTCTAAAAAATAGAACCTTATGTTGGATCTTATAAAGATATATTGGTTGTACATAATCAATTTTCAATTGTCTAACAACTAAAATTTTTTTAAGCATATCATCTTATCCAAAAAATTTAGTAGTATTTTTCAATCAGTTAAGGTGACTTAATAATAGAGAAAAAATTTCTTGTAGATAATTTAAGGAGGAATTGGTTGAACCAATTAAATAAAATGATTAGCTTATGGAGTGACTCAGTGAGAAAGATGTATTCTGGTGTTAGATGGCTAGAATAAGATGGCTTAAAAATGGAGGAAGGAATGTTCAATTATTTTATCATTTTGTTAAGGATAAAATATCTAAGCTCGACATTAGTGGTATTATAGACCCGAATAACCAAACATTAGCTAGATAGATAAAGCTTCAAGAAATACTTCTACAATGTTTTTAAGCACTAAACCATTCTAGGAAAGGTCACACTATTAGCTTATGAAAGAGGTCATAATGAAGGTGATCAATGAAATGGTATTCAATTTCACAAAATATTGAACTTCTACAAGATGCCTTTATTGGTGTTGTTTTCACAAAATACTCAAAAACAATAGTTAGTGAAGCACTAGAAGTTGCCAAGGGCTTCATAACTAAAAACTCAATTCTTAAGGACAACAAAGTAATTTGTTTATGCAATTTTAATGAGAAAAGACTACGTAACCTACTAGAAAATAAGCTTCATGTTGTATTGCTAACAATCACATCGCAAGAATAAGATAGTTTTTTTTAAAATAAGAGAAATTTTGGATAATATACTTCTTGATAAAGAATCAATGGGTCATTTTAATTGGAAAGTTGGATGTTGCTGTTGCATTCTCAAGCTAGTCATACAAAGTTCATATTATATCTTGTAATGAGATATCCTATATCAGATACTAGAGAATTCTATCTTTTAAACACAATTTAATGGGTTGATCTAGAACATTATAGGCAACCCATAGCTCTTCATCAAGTCAGTGGAATTATTGACATATCTTCTTATCTAGCAAGGGAATTACAATAAGGAAACACAATTTCTATTTTATAATCTTTATTATCCGTGTAACCTTTTAGTATGGCACTAAAGAGTCTATTTTCAAATTGGATAGTAATGCACTATGTAATACCATAAGGTTTCCCATTAATTTTTCATGTTTGTTATGTTGATGATATTATCATTTTTAGCAAAGGAGATCTAAGATCAATAAGCTATCTAAGAAAATTTTTAAGAAAATACCATGACTTGTTTGCTCTTCAATTAAATAAATGAAAGAGTTAACAGCACATTAGTTGGGCTTTGAAGGCAACATTAACTAGAACGATAAAAAAGGGCCTGGTTTTTGAAAATGGATGTCTTCCCCTAACATACCTATGACATCTCACGTTCACTAGAATGAAAAAGAAGTATATTATTAGCATATACTTCATAAACAAACTAAGAAGTTGGTAGTTTGGAACAAAAATATATTATCCATGCGTGGTAGATTATACTTAGTCATGCATATCTTAAACTCTATTTGAATATTTCCATTAATGAATATTCATCCCTCAATCAAACTTATAGACATCAAAAAATAGGATTATGAATACCTTCCAAATAGGGAAGTAGATAATGTATACAGGCATCACTTGGCAACTTTGGGTTGATGGAATTGAATGCATCATAATTGCATACTTTGTCAAGCTGAACTAGAAGATACAAACAATTTAATTTCTTTGGGCTAAACTCATGAAAAAAATACATGATTAGAAATGCATCGGCCACTAACTTAAGACACATGAAAATGCATGATTGAAACAATGGATATGATGTTGGAACATACAAATGCATATTTATATTCAAGGTTCTCCAATTGGACCATTTCTAAAGAAGGGGTCTTAAGCATATTAGTTTCATGGAATGTCATCATAAAATTGTTCTTCATATTAAAAAAAAGAGAAATGATTTGGAATGCTAATTGCTCCATCAAGATATCCTTGTTGGTTTAGGGAATCTGAACCATGGTTATGCATTTCTTAAAATAGTTATATAGACTCAATATTTAGTTGGCCTTCAATTGCCCTTTCCTTCCTAATGAGGATAGTTTAAATCATGCATGTACAATTTGTCATATTGGAAAGAAGGCATGGTCTTTCTTTGCCATTGAATTGGCAATCCATCAAGTGAAGACAAGTAACATTCTAAAAATTCTAAAGAACTAGTAGAATCAAATTGTTTATAGGTTAATAAGATGTGTTGTACATTAAACCATTCAAATTTTAATATGCTAAAAATTTGGAAAGCATAGAATTAGAATGTAGTCAATGGAATAAGCGAAGTGGCAAAATAAATTATCAATAATGTTATTAGCTACTACAACAAATTCAAGTTTTTCCGTCTAACAAACAATAAGAAAGAGGATAGGCTTATGGTGTACCTATCTTTGGTCCTCCCTTTTTAGGAAAAATGAAGTGTATAATGTGTGATTTAAGTTTTTGGAGTTTCTAACTACCAACTTTGTGAAGATTTACGTTAATGGAGCATACAAGTAGGAAATTTCTATAGTGAAAGGTATCATTCAAGCTCACAAAGATAATTTTATTTATGCCTTGTTTTTTTCTTAGTCATGCCATTGCTATTGTGGTAATGGCAAACATTATTATGAATGCATTGCAACAGCACTAAAATAACCATTACACTAAAATTGAGAATGAACTTAATTATGTTATATTATTTAACATTATCCAAGGGGGAATAAAATCATATTAAAAACTCATTTACAATATTCAACAAATTAAGTTGGACTCTGTGAAACTCTTAATAAAATGAGCTTTTCATTATGAAAGGGGAAACAAAATACAAAGAAGATTATAAAAAGTAATAGGCAATTCAAGAATGCCCAAACTTAGGAAGCACGTAATGTTTCCCATTATTACAAGGCCCTTATAAATATAGAAAAAGCACACCTACCTTACATTAGCATATTGCACAAAGTATAAAATATGATCACTCTATAGAAAAATTGTCATGAAGCTTAACTTCTAAGACATTGATGTCATCAAGAAATCAATGAACAAAAAAAAGTATCACATTGTACCAATGAATGTTCATTTTGATGCTTCTCATATTGCTTCATTGATCAAATTGAATGCATATGAATGAAGGTCATTTAGAAACAAAGAAGTCTTACATGGTGTTATTAAAAGAAGTGACCTTTTAGACATAGGTAACCACTACTTTGATCTCATACAAAGTGAGTATGGCATTATTGCAATTTTACTTTGACCAGAATTGTATGCATTGCCAAATTAAATGATCAGATGCATACGTTCACAAACTAAGAAGCAGAATAAAGGACTACATCCCACTTGAATGTTCATTGAACATTTCAAGATGATTACCTTAAGATATTATTCGTGAGGTTACATAGTATAACTTGGTCGATTGTCATTTTGTTCTACTATGATGGGCAGCCAATATTGTTTACTTTTGCACAAACCATCATTGAATGATATGAAAAGCTATTGCATTACGAAAATACATCAACCTATAATAGATATGATGTTTTCATTCTATTACGATGAGCATGCTTTAACTCATTTAACTAATGTGAGCAAAAATAACAGATACACGATGCATTGTCTGATATATCATTGAATGAGACAATGTAGGATAAAAATTTGTATTTTCTAATGTAATTTTTTAACATTAAGTTTTCTTATTAAAGGCTTTCCTTAAGCTGCTCATATCCCCCATATCAGTATCCAAGATGTCAACCAATGACTTGTGAGCCTAATCATCGTCACTAATGGATAATAAACCTCAATATGGCAATAGATTAGCGAATATAATAAACTTTCTCAAATCCTTCACTGAACCTGGCACATATAAAAGGCTTATTCTTAGTGACCCAACATTTTTCCAAGGAATTTACTAATTTTGTTACTAGTTAATGGCCTTATCCATAACATGGATGAGCACTAAGTGTTGTTAACATCAAATTCAATCTTAGGACTTTTTATTGGTTACAACTTCAACATAAGAAAACTTCTAAGCCTAACTTAAAGCTAGGATTACCTTACTTGTGTTTATTTAATGTCTTAGCTAGATTGATTTGCCACTATCTTGTTCTTACCTTTTGTTACATAAAATATGTCATGTTATGTAGCTTTTCCTAAGAAACTTTTCATGATATGTGTAAAGAAAAAATCTTTACTTTAGCAAACTTGTAATCATATTACTTATCTTACATTCTTCAGTGACAATATATTGAAGAAAATGTGTTGTATTAACAATATTTCATAAATCTATTAGCAAAAGTGTTTTTAATGCAAGCTCGTAAAAAGTTCTCCAAGTCATAGGTTACAAACGCATGATGACTTAATCAACATTTGTTCACAAGTCATAGTACACATCTATTAATTAGGGGAACTCGAAGGATAATTCCTTAGTGTAGAAAAACTTAATGTTAAAAAATATTAATTAATCACTAAATTATGCAAATTTAATAAGAAAGTTATTCAACATGGCTTGATCACTTTCCTTGGCATCTTATCATAGTGAAGACCACAAATATCCACGAGCAACTTAATCATATTCATCACTTGTTTCACTAAAACACTCTTAATATTTAGGTGTAAAATCATTTGTATCATCCTACCTTGTGACTCATGCATAGAACTTCTACAAGAGAATAATTATCCTCCAAAAGGTGTTTAGATCATTCTTCCTCTTCTTGCTCATAAATGGCTCTTCTTCTTCATCTCAGCTTCTAATACTTTTTCTTCTTACCTATTTTCATGACTTAGTTTTGTAAAACCTAACAAAGATATATCATAATACTTAAATAGGGTTGGCTAATAATCATTAGGTCAAGCTATTTATTTAATAAACTGGCGAAGGCTTTTTAGGCTATTCATGTAAAGGAACTTACAAATAAACATTCACAAACACTTAATCCCTCTTAATTAGATCTATGATAAAAAATTAGACCATGCTTATCATATAGTGAAAAGTGCTAAATCTTATTACATCCAGCTTTATCAAAGTTATTTCCATTCTATTGATCTAGGGTTCCATAAGTATAATGGCAAGGAAAAATGTAACTAAATTGCAAAAAGAAAGCTAATTTATTGTATTTTTATTATAAGAGTACCACAGCTATATCGTATTATATATTCATCCAATTTTTCTTTTATTAACAAACATTACCTCCTATGATAATTCTATGATCTAGTATTCATACATCTATGATAGATGAATTACGTACATGTTTCTCGCATCATAGATCGTGAATTCTCTTGTGCGACAAATCTCTTAATAGATCATCCTAAAACAATATCACAAAGCACATTATATGATATTAATCTCTTGTTTTCTTTGTAATGTTGTCAGACTTGTATGACAAATTACTTTGTCCTAAATGATCTTAGTTGCACCTAAACCAACCTTTGTGTTTCATATTAATGCACTTGTGTGCTAATGTGACAGGCTTGGCATGATCACTAGTTAGCATTTTAGGCACTTGCATTTCGCTTTATGTCATACTACATCTTACAATATGATGTGATATAGTTGTGTTATACCACCCTAACTTTCTAAATTAGTAACACATGAAGCATCTAACATTAATGCACCTGACATTATTATATTATGCAATAGCCATGCCACACTTGTATGAGCAAAATATGCCTTACACTTGTATCCCAAATACAATTTGCATCAAATTTTAGCATATGATTAGCTAAAAAAGTACCATACAATATTCATAATTAGGCTCCCAATTTGGTCTATCCATCGATCATGTTGTACAACCTTCAACAATTGTACTATATGGTTCTCATCAAAGCTAGAGCTAGCGACAACTAAGTTACTCAAAATTTAAATGCAATTTATCATTCAAAATGAGAGAAACATAACATTTATGTGTTATCTAAATAAGAGGAGTACATTTTTCTCTACCTTAATTTGTATTTTAACCTCAAAAATCTAGAAAGCAACACTGGTAATTTGTAAAAAATTTCACTCTCGACTTCTATGTTAGCCTCTTGCTAAACCCAGCATTAAAAAGGACCTTAACTAAGGTATACATAAAAGTTTTTAGTTACTTAATAATAAACTCAAAATTATGCATTAGTTATTTCAAATAAGAGACATCGATTTGTAACTAGGGTCCACATGTTCCTCTTAGGCATCTCATAATCGAGCTTGTACATCTTTCATTAAACTAAATATATAAAAATATCATGTATTCTAGCTGAAGCCCTTAGCAACTAAAGTATATATGCCAATGATGTAATCCTTTCCACAATTTCATAGGGTCATTTGTACTTTTGATATGATTTGGAAGCATCTCAAAATCTAAGTACTCTTTTCATTAACTAACATTAACAAATATCCAATTCTTAATGTGAAAATGACCCAATTTATGTTTGCTAACATGGTTCTTCATTTGATGATCTTTCACAATGCACACATCAACACACTATCTATGAATCTCTGTAGTAGTATCTTTTACAAATTTATGCCCAAAAGCTTTCATGGACTTAGCATTTACCTAAAATAATGGAAAACTATAACATCAACCAAGTAAGGCCTCAATATGCACGCCAACAATAAAAAATTATTAGCTATTGTTACCCATAAATTCCATCCATGGTAGATTCCTAAACATGTTTGAATAATATTTTGCACTATGCCTTAAAAAAATTCTCCAACTAAATTCTCCCTTTAAATTGTACATCAACATAGATGTGAAAACTTCACTAAATTAAATAATAGTTACCATCATGTGATGTAAAAGATTCCTAAACTAGGTCGTAAGCTTTGCATCATGATCTAAAATGATCATAGTAATGTAATAAAATCTAAGTGAAACATTTGAATAAATAAGAAAAATTTAGTAGAAAAGTTACATTCCTAGATGCAAATTATATTGAGTGTAACATCACCAATCAATAAAACATACATGGTAGAAAGTTTAGGTAAAGTGTGTTAAAACCCAAGAAAATAAAATAATTTAACTAATAAAAATAATTTACTATAAAAGCATTATTTTAATTGAGTTTAATGATGATTGTTTTGCATCCATCAAATGTCATCTATAATTAGTGTGAACAAGCAAAGTAATTACACATGAATAACAATCAATTGTTGTTTTAATATTAATTAAATGAGATAAATTAAAGCATTTTAACATAAATAAATGAAAGTAATGTAAATGACACATTAGTGAATAATTAGAGTTTTATATTAACATAACAAAATCAAAGAATAATGTTTGAATAAATGAAATAAAGTTTATGAAAAAGTTGCATTCCAAGATAATAAGAAAATTGATTGTAAAATCTTTGATTATAAAATCAGATACAAATCATACTATCTCATAAATAATAGAGAAATCCTAAAAAGTAAATTATTTAAATATCTAGAAATGGATATTTAATTGGGTAGTGCATGTTAGGGTTTCCAATGAATTCTGTGTCATCTTGATCAAACCTTGTTTAGAATAATAAAAAATTGTAAAAAAATAATTAATAATAAATTATTATGTTAATATTGTGTAAATATATGTTATAATTGCAGTGATATAAATTGAAGGAACATAGCATAACTAAATCAAAGTGATGTAAATGTCACACGAGAGAAGATTTGGAGTTACACAGCAATAGAGCCATATTAAAGAGAAATAATGGAATTAAATAAGTTAAATTACATACAAAAGATACATTTCAAGACACTAACAAGATTGACGATAACTTTCTTGATCGTTAGATACGGCACAATCGAATTGTCTCACAAAGAATTCTACAATATTATAAAACACAATTTTGAGAAGTGTAATAATAAAATATTTATTTGATTAAGCTCATTGACTCAATTTAAATGACATTTAATTAATTTTCATAGTACCTTGCTTTGACTTGTTATAAATTACCAAAGTAATTAATATAAAAAATAATAAATTATTAATTTTATATTTAGTAAATATATAACAAATTTAAAATTAAATAGATTAATACAACTTAGTGGAACCAAATCAAAGTGATATAAGGGCCATACAAGATGAGAATATGGTTTTCATAGTGATATAACAAAATAAAATAAAAAAATTTGAGAAAATCTGATGAATTGAATTGGAAATTTGAATTCCAATATACTATGGTTAAGTGTAACATCCTTGATTGTCAAGATAATTATAAACTAAAGTATCTTCTAAAATATACAAAAATTAAAAAATAATAAAATGTTTAAAAAGAATATAAAGGTATATATTTAATTATATAGGGCTTATCTAGATGTGTACTAATAGTTGTGTTGCCTCCATAGGATATCATTTATAATCATTATGATGGCATGAAATTTAATTAAATCCTTTCATATATAATTTAACTCATGAGAAAAATGGAATATTTAAAATTTAAATAATTCAAGGCCATGTAATGGTCAAACGAGAAGAGATTTAAAGTTACATAGTTCTATAACTAAATTAAAGAACATTATAATTAATGAGATTAATTATATAATAAAATTGTATTCCTCGATATTTAGAAGATCTTGTGTAACATAGTTTATTGTAAAATAAAAAATGAATCAAATTGTCTCAAAAAATGAAAACATTAGAAAATAAAATAAATTAAAACATAATAATGAATATTAATTAGTAGAGTTAATTTATAAGACTCTAATGATGCTTATTTAAACAAAAAATATGGTACATTAAAGAAATCCAAAATAAGTAATTTAAAGTAATAAATAAAGTTTGTAAGAGAGGAAATAATTGAAAGAAATTAGATAAATTGGATGGCAAAATCTCATTCTAAAAGGCTTAGGAGATCGAGTGTACATCTTCATTCATAGAAATAGATATGAATTAAAATATCTCATTAAGGATTACAAAAACCATAGAAAATAAATATTTAGAGATGTTAAAATTAATATTTAACTCGAAAAAAGTCGTCACATTTTGTTCGAGGATGTTTGCTTAATTTTCATAAGATCATGCATAGAATTATGTGAAGTATCAAAATAAAAAACCATAAATAATAATAAACATTACTTTAAAATTAAGAAAATATATTTTGAACTTAAAATAAGGTAAATTTAAGATATGTAACTAACAAAATCTAAGCGATGTAAGGTTCATATAGGAGGGAAATTAGAGTTCAATAGTAATATAACAAATTAAAAGAAAAATAATTAAGGAAATGAGTTAAATTATCTGGGATATTTCCATTCAAAAATATTAACAAAATCGAGGCAACATCCTAGATCATCAAGTTGGGAAAGAATTGAAATGGCTCATAAAATATCCTAAAATCTTAAAAAATAACATTCTCGAAATTATAAAAATGAATATTTAAAAGGATACAGCTCGTACATTCAAGTCCAATAACATCTATTTCATCTTAAATGGTGCTCGTTAAGAGTTATTGTGAATTACAAAGTTAAATAATAATTATAATTATTATTTTAATTTTTAGTAAGTATATTTTAAGGCTAAGGTTAAAAAAATTGAAGCAACGTAAACTAACTAATCTTATCAATGTAAAGGCAAAACAAGAAGAAACTCAGTGTACATGAAAGTTGAAGTGTAATAAACTATTGTGACGTAGTACAATCCACATTAATTAAATTAGTGTATAAACAAAAATATCTCATAAAAGATAACACAAAATGGTAAAACAAGTTTTTAAAATATAAAAAAACTGTTTAACCTGATAAAGCACAACAAGATGAGTCTAAGGACAATAGTTCCATCTCAAATGGGTCTAGTTTGGATTTATTATGAATCTCCAAATTATATATGCTTAACTGAAAGTAAATTGTATTTTAATATTAACTAAACTTATATTAAAATTGAAATTAGAAAATTTATAGTAATGTATTATAAAGAAATCAAAGTGATTTATTGGTTACATAAGACAAGATTTCGAATTACACAATAATACAAAAAATACAAAATAAAAAATTTGAAAAAATTGAGACAAATTGCATGAAAAGTTTTATTTCATGATACTAAAGAGATCGATTGTAACATTCTTGATTAACAGATTAGATACAAATCCAAATGTTTCATAATCTGTGAAAGACTATAGAAATTTAAAATATTTAAAATTACAAAATGGACTATTTTGTTCTATAAAGATCATTAAGATGAGTTTAGTGATGTTTGTTTTGTTATTCACTAGACCTCATTTTGAATTGTTACAAATTATAAAAATAAAAAAATGAATTTTTTTTATTTAAATAGTAATTAAATATATATTAAAGTTGAAAAGCAATAAATTAAAACAAAGCAATAAAATCAAATCAAAGCAATGTTGAGGCCACTAGCATGAAAATTAATGTGTCATAGTATTATAAAAAAATTAAAGAAAAGAATTAAAAAAATGAGATAAATTGCATGCAAAAGTTGCATTCCAAGGTGTTAAGGAGATTTAATGTAAGATTAGTGATCATGAAATCTTGTACAAATTGAAATGTTTCCCAAAGAATTCTTAGTTAAGTAAAATATTAAAAAAAACTTAAATAATTACTATTAAATTGAATATAGCTCCCTAAGATAATTCTAACAATATTTGTTTCATCTTAATTAGACAATATTTAGAATTACAATGATTTACTAAAATAAAAATGTATAAATAACAATAAGCTATTTTTCTATTATAAATAAATAAATATTTGAGCTAAAATAAGATGAATCAAAGTAGTGTGATGAAGTGAAATAAAAAAATCTAAAGATAAATGAAAAGAGATTTATAGTTACAAGGTAATATAACAAAATAAAAGTGAAAACTCTTAAAAATAAGTCAAAAAGTTGCATTCCATAATATTAAGGAGATCGAGTGCAACTTCCCTAATTATTAAATAAAACACAAATAAAAATATCTTGTGAAGTATGTAAAAATATTAAAAATAAATTATTTAATAATATAAAGTTGAATATTTAATTCGATAAAGCTCATCATGGGAAGTCTAATAATGTTTTTTCATCTTAGTGAGACCTCATTAAAATTACTATGAATCACCAAACTAGATAAGGATAATTAAAAATAAATTATTATTTTAAAACAAAGTAAACATATATTGTAGTTTGAATAAGATAAATGTGAGTAAAGTAATATCATTAAATCAAAGAAATGTAAAGGTCAAATAAGATAAGATTTTGATTTACAAATTAACATTTATTATTAGAGAAAAATGAAGTTCTTTGTGCTTAAGAAAATCCCACAAGAGGGGGGTGAATTGTGGTAAATAAAATTTTCTTTCGATTTTCGGTTTCAATTAAAAATTAAATCTTTTAATCATGAATAAGAAGAAATAGAACACAAAATAATTTTAAGGTGGTTCGACTCAAAATCGAGCCTACATCCACCCCCAACCGGTGTTCGGAAAAACAACACAAAAAATACAAAATTACAAGCGAGGTTTTTCGTACGGTTCTCCTTAAACCTACTTAGGATTTTTCCTACGGTTAATCCCGAACCTACTTGAGTTTTTCCGGGCTCAACTCAAACCCCATGGTTTGGCACTATGTTGGGATGCCCTTACCCCAAAGAAAAGAATACAAAAATGGGCAAAACTTAAAACAACTTTAAGAGAAATAAGAGGCACACACACGACCGAAAAATGGAGGAATAGAGATTGAAAGATTGTTGAAGCAAAAACCTCTAATTTCAGAATCCTTCTTGCTACTCTCTCTTTATGAAATTGGAAGCGCCGCATTTACTTGATTTTGCTCGAAATTGTGATCTGAAAGCTTCGGGATCTTAGCAAAAATGTCTCCTAGAAGTTCTTCAGTCTTTCCTATTTATAGAGCTTAAATTTGAGCACTAAAATCACTCCCAACGGTTCTTAAAATCAACTAGTCGTTTGGGTAATGGACGGAAAGCACCTACTGTCCGATTCTGGCCCAAAAATGGTCTGCACGGATTGAATCTCGAATTTATCGTTGGAGATTAATCTCGTCCATTCAATCTGGGTGGGATTGATCTGAGCCAATGCTACTCTACATGTACTAGTAAAATGTGTCCAAACATAATTCAAATTAAAATAGTTACATTATTGGTTACGCGTCTAGGCGCATATCTGCGCTACCTGGGTTCGGTTCTTCAGCATGTCATTTTACGTTGAATAATCTCAGTCATCCGATCGTGCTTGCCTTTCCGACTACTTTTATAATTAGGTTGGATTTTAGTCCCACATTGGCTACAATGTATCGCCATTGCGCTTTATAATGCATTCGCATCCAATTACTCTCGAGCCGCTTTGGGGTTGGCTCCCCCCTTGAAGAGGATTTCATCACCTGTTTGGGTTGACTTCATCTTGCACAGTGTAGTTTAGCATTACCTCTAGGATGAATTCAATGGGTTCCTCTAAGAGTCACCTGTGACCTACGTCGTTGCCTATGACCTAAATTCCTTTGGACTATGGGCTCCCCTTCCAGGTCAGTCCAGTCCACCCATTTTTTTATATTTATATATATTTTTTATTTTCTAAAATCCTGGACAGGCCAGTGGTCAGGTTGGGTAGACCCGCCCAATGCTACAGTGAAAACTCCCGAGAATAACATTGTTTTAGTATGTTTTGTGAGAATTATTGTACCAAAATATTTAATATGAGTGTCCCAAAATAATTTTATATTATCATAGTATTATAAGTTTTCTAAATGACTATGAAAAGAAATTCATGAAAAATAATTCCTAAATAATTTTAAAAATGAAATACCAATTTCTATAATTTTTGTCAATAAAGCTTGGCCAAAAAATCAAAATTCAATAATTATTAATTTTATAACATTTTTAAATATTAATACTACTACTGTGCCACATCATCTCAAAGTTTGGACATATTAATTTTAAGAAAAATAAAAAGAAAGTCATGTATGAAAATTTTAGTTCATGTCTTCAATTTCCTTGAAGCTTGCCATGACTCCAAGAGCCTTGAAGACCACTATTTCAGACATTTAAAGTTCATGGCTTGACAAAATTGAATATTAACAATTTTATTTAGAGCAAACCCATATGAGATATAAACATTTATACTTGACTCATCAAACACAAGGGTGTAACAAAAAAAACAAGAATGAATGCAAAAAATTGTGTAGGAAAGATGCATTCCAAGGTACTACAGAGATCATTTACATCATTTTTTTTCATTAAATAAGGTACTAATGAAAATGCCTATAGACCTTAGTAAATATAATATTTAATATGAGTAACTCATTGAGATGAGTCTAATGGCATTTGCATTGTCTCATTCATATATAATTACTAGTTACAACACCTTTTTAATTTAAATAGGCACAAAGAATAATAAATTATCAAATTCATGTTATTTAGATCTGTATTGTGACTAAGAAGAGGTGAATTAAAGTAATATAATATAACCAAAATAAAGGCATATAATGGTCACAAGATAAGTGATTTTGAGTTATATAATAATATAATCAAATTGAATTGAAATATTTTAATTAATAAGATAAGTATGACGTGAAATTTATAGTCCAAGATACTAATGACATCAAGTATAACATCTTTAATTGTCTAATATAGTATGAATCAAAATATCCCATAAAGCATACTGAACAAAAAAAAATAAGTTATTTAAAAAATTATGCTTAATTTGATAGAGTAGGTCTGGTTGAGTCCAACTATGTTCGTAACATCATCATTGGATCTCATTTAAAATCACTAAGCATTATAAAGAAAAATAAGAAGAAAAAATAATAGATTATCATTTTAGTATTAAGTAGGTATATATTAAAACTTTGATGAGATAAACTGTATCAACATAATATATCCATATTAAAGACATGTAATGGTCAATTTAGATGAGATTTATAATTACATAATTATATAACTAATATTAAAGGAAACATTTGAAAAATGAGATAAACTATATGGGCTAATTATTTTCCAATGTGATATAAAGATCTAGTGGAGCATACTCGATAAAAATTAAAATGTCTTTTAAGACTTTAAAAAATAGTAGAAGAATATTAAAATATGAAATAAATATTTAATTTGATAGCGTAATTTGAGATGAGTGCAACGATGTTTGTTTCATTAATACCAAACCTGTTTTGGAACGACTATGAATTACAAAATCAATTAGGCATAAATAATAAAAAATTATTATTTGAATATTAAATAAACATATATAAAAGGTAAATCAAGTTAAGTTGAAGAAATCTAATTTAAATAATTAAAAGCAATATAAATCACATGAGAAAAGTACTAGAGTTTTAGGACACTATATCCAACTCATTGTAAAATATTAGAAGAAATGAGATAAGTTGTATGATATAATTTCATTTCAAGATACTAGGGAGATTTATGTAGCATCTTCATTTTTCATATCAGATATGAATAGAAATATCTCTTAAATCATTACAAAATCTTGGAATGTAAAATATTTAAAAGAAATAATATGAACATTTTGTAGGATTGAGCTTTTCAAAAAGAGTCTAATGATGTTTATTTAGGGTTTTATGAACCTTCCTTAGAATCACTTGAATTAAGAAATCAAATAATAACAAATAATAATATATTATTCTTTTGATATTAAGTAGATATATATTAAAGTTGGCATAAAACAAATTAAAGGTAATATAATATAAATAAATCAAATTATTGTAATGGCCACATGAGAAGGGATTTAGAGTTCATAGTGATTTTGAAACACAACTATCCCTTATATTTTATCTCATCTCTTTAAATTTATCCATTGACTTGAAAATAAAATATTTGGAAATATTAAAAATGAATATCTTATTGGATAATGTTCATCAAACTAAGTACAATGACAATTGCTTTATCCTGATCTGTCCTCATTTTGAATTATTATGAATTAGACAAAAAAAATAAAATAAATAATATTAAATTGTAATAATAATATTAAATAAAGATATAGTAAAGTTGAATTGAGATAACTTGTAATGTAATATAACTAAATCAAGGACATGTAAAGGTCACAAAAGAGAAGGATTAGAGTTTCATGATAATATAACTAAATCAAACAAAAAATATTAAAATAATAAGATAAATTGTATGGCATAGTTATGTTCCAAGATACTAAGATGATCGAGTGTAACAATCTTGATCACAAAACCAGTTAAGTATCAAAATGTCACATATAATGTACAAAAATCTAAGAAAATAAAATATTACTTGGCTTTTGATTTTCTACCTTCCTTTATTAACATATTGAACATTTTTATTGACAAACTCTAGCACATCTCTTGTTATACTACGCTATAAAAATATTTGCATCAACTCTTAATATATTTTATTCTCTTATAAATGAATAGAATATTGAGAATTATGCAATCCATTTAACAAATTTTGTCATAATTGTTCTTGTTGAAGAATAAATAACCTATTTCGAAACATTAGTACCCTATTTTCATTAAAGTTAAAATCTCAGCTCTATCATTCTTCCTTTTTCAAAATCACTTTTTATCATGTTACATATTCTTGTTGACCCTCCTTTATTGAATTTGATCAATTAGAGCTTAATTATAATTCAAATAACTTTCTTAAATTCAAAAGTACCTCTATGTTTAGCTCTCTCTTATTAGATTAAAAAATTAACTTTTTCTAACGTTCTTCTACAATAAAATTTCCATATTAACTTGTGCCTTCTTACATAGGGCATAGAAGAATCATCCTTCCTCAATTTCCATAAATTCCATCCACATTGCTTGCCTCAAATTTCGCTCATTCTTAATAAAGATATATTTCAAACATTGATGACTTTTAAATACTTAACATTTAACCCCATAAGGTAATGTGTCAAAGTTTTCATAGCAAAATAATGGTTGCCAACTTAAGTCATGTACTTGATAATTCTTCTCATGGATTTTTTATTTATGGAACATGTATGTAATCTATTTCACAAATTATACCAGGACACATCCTAATAGTTAATAAGGTTCAATAAAAATAATTGAAATCCTCTTTAGTCCTTGTAACACTAATTGTGGAGAAGTAGTCAACTTATATTTTATCATTTAAAAACCTTTTCACATTCAAGTTTGCCCTCAAGCAATATTGTCTTTTGAGTTCAAGATGTGAAGGGAAAAGCTATCTATGTAAATCCTCAAACATTTTGTGATATCACATCATTCCTAAAGCACTTTAGATTTTGTGTAACAATGATTGGTCTTGGCTAGTCCATAATTGCATAAAATTTTTGTGATACACTAAAATGACATTTGCACTAAAAGCCCAAGGAACTTTGATAACAAAAATCATATTTTGTGAGTTTAGCAAAAAATTGATGATCTCTTAGTTTTTGTAATACTATGTGTAAATGAGTAGTATTATCCTCCTCCCTTTTTCCATATATTAGAATTTCACAAATAAACTCTATAACAAGTTGGTCCAAATATTCTTTAAACACTTTATTCATTAAGTTAATAATTTTGTTGGTGTATTGGTTGACACAAATAATAGAACTAGAAATTCATAGTGGTCATATCAAGTTTTTAAAGCATTGTTTGGTATATCTCCACTTCTAATCTAAACTATTGCCATCTTGATCTGAAGTCTAATTGTAAAACGCCATTGCACCATGAAGTTTATCAAACAAACCATCGAACCATGGAAAAGAAAACTTTTTCTTGGTGGAGACTTTTTTTAGTTGTCAATAATCAGTGCATAGTATTTAAATTAAATCTTTCTTCTTCATAAATGAGAGTGGTGCAAACAAAACAGATAGACTAAGTCCTATAAAGTCATTTTCATAAAAATTTTGTATTTTCCTTTTTGCCTCCTATAACTTAATTGGGCCAATTTAATGAACTCTAGAAGTTGGCTTAGAACTAAAAAGCTAGAAATTAAAACTTTTGACTCTCTTTAATGTAGTAACCACATTAAATTATTTAGAAAAGGTTGCAAGTACTCACATACTGGGGGACCTTTTGTAATTGACGAAAGTTTTTATCCCCATCCATTATAAATATTAAATATCCTTCACACACTTTGGATGAATATTTTGGTGTCTTCACTGAAAAAATAATGCGAACTCCTCTTTCTTATCGAAAAAATACTAGCATTCCTCATTTGGCACTGTTATTCTCAATTTCAATTCTTGAAGTCTATGGCTCAATAAGAATATAATAGCCTATCCATACACAAAATAACATCAAATTTTATTATTGGTGACGTGATCTATCATGTATGAAATTTTTCACCCACTATTTCTATTTCTTCTTTAATAAATTATTTTACTCTAATCTTACACCCATATGGTTATTTAACCAAAAGAGATTGCTCTAATTTCTAAAATTTGACATTTTTTTTTATACACAATTATGTAAAATAATACAAAGCTTTGCAATCAAACAAGATAATAGCTGGTAAACTCGATAAAAATAATATACCATTGATCACATTAGTAGGTCTTGGTTGTTCTTAATGACTAATAGCATAAACATTTTATTGTCCACCACTACCAGAAGTTAGAACTCTAGCTAAACCTTGGCTACTAAAGTAGATGTTGTACCTTTCTCCTTAATTATAGGGCCTCAAATGAAACTTTTTGATATAAGTGTTGTTCTTGCCTACAATTTTAATTGTTGATAAAATGAGGCTATGTCCAACTACCTAATTCGGGTATCACTTCACAAAAACCTTTTACAGATGCTAACAGTCATTAGGGTGCCTGTGAGCACTGACTTCCTATATAAGAATCTAGGTCCTACCCATGAATCAATGTGACTAAAAGTTTTCCTTCCATTATTACCACTACGATTACTACTAAAAAGATGCTTTCCTAAAAGGATGTCCACCTTCAAACCATTTGAATCTACATCTCTTCATACCTACCTTTCATGTACGAATCAAAATGACTTGTAAGGCATGGCAAATCCCTTACAAATAAAGTATCTAGATTATTAATAATTAATATTTAATTTGAAAGAGTTCAACTTTTTAGGTTTAATGATATTTGTTTCATCTTGATTGGATTCCATTAAGAATTACTATAAATTATCAAAATAAAAAAAACATAAATTAAAAATGCATAAATTAAAAAACATATTATTTTAATAATAAAAAATATCTACATTAAAGCTAAACTATGATAAATTAAAATAGTACATAATAGTGAATGGAAAGTCATGTATTGCACACACTAGTTAAGACTTAGAGTTGTAACCAAATCATTTCAAAAAGTTTTAAATGAGATAAATTATTTAGGAAAGTTGCACCCAAAAATAGTAAGGAGTTTGAGTGTAATATGCATGATTCTCTAATTATATCAGTTTCATCTTAATTAGAACTATATTGGAATTACTTTGAATTATCAAAATAAATAAACACTAATAATAATAAAATCCTATTTTATTATATAGTAAGTATAAAATAAACCTAAAATTTGACTTATTGAGGTAATTTAATATAATAAATCAAAGTTATAGAAAGTTCACATTATAAGATATTTAGAGTCATATTATGATATAATATAATCAAGGAAAAATAATTTGTGGGAATGAGTTAAGTTTTATGGGAAAGTTGCATTTCAAGATACTCAGGACATTAAGTGTAATGTTCTTCATCATCAAATCATGTTCAAATAAAAAATTCTCATAAAACATATCAAAATTAACATAAAATAAAAGTGAAAATATACAATAAATATTTAATTAGTAGGGCTTTTTGAGATGAGTCCAATAGCATTTATTTTTAATTGCTATGAATTACAAAAATAATAAACATAAATAGTGATAAATTGCTATTTTAATATTATGTAAATATGTATTAAAGTAAAAAAATTTCATAGATGGAAGTACCATAGCATAGACAATCGAAATCGACATAAAGGTCACACGAATGGACATTTTGAGTTTCATAAAAAAATAACCAAATAAAATTTAAAATTTTGAATAAATGAGAGAAATTATATGTGAAAAATACATTCTAAAATATGAAAGAGATTGTGTGTAATCTCCTCAATCAACAATTCTGGTATGTATCAAAATGTCTCATAAAGCATTCATGAACTCTAAAAACGACAATATTTAAAGAAATACAAATGAATGTCTAGTTAGATAAAGCTCATAAAAATATGTGCAATAATATCTAATTCATTTTAGTTGGAGCTATCTAAAGTAACTTATATTTAATAAGTTCAATAATATTAAAAAATTGAATTCTTAATATAATAATAAGTAAATAGATGTTAAAGTTGAAATGAGATAAATTTATGTAATGTCATACAACTAAATTACAGCAATGTAATGGTCACATAAGGAGAGTTATGTCATAATCTATATTTAATTTAAGTTGAAACATTTGTAGAAGTGATATAAGATGTACAAGAAAGCTAAATTCAAAGTTACTAAGATGATGATGTGTGACATCCTTGGTCATCAAATAAAATATGAATTAAATATCACAAAAGAAATCACAAAAATCTAATAAAATAAAAAATTTAAAAATTTCATAAATTATTATATAATTTGATAGAGTTAATTTAGATGAGTCAATAAATATTTGTTTTCTTCTCGAATAAACATCAATTTAAACTACTATGAATTACCAAAGTAAATAAGCATAAATAATAAAAAAATATTATTATTTTATGATAATATAATTATATATTAGAGTTAAAATTTAATAACTAAAGTAATATAATATAAGAAAATCACAAAAGTGTAAATGTTGCACAATAAAAATTTAATGTTACAAAGATACATAACCAGATCTAAAAGACCAAGTTGAAGAAGTGAGATAACTTATATCAAAAATGTTCATTCCCAAAAACTAACTAGGTCAAGTATAATAATTTTGAATATCAAATAAGATGTAAATCAAAACCTCATAAAGTGTGTTCAAACACTAGAAAATAAATATTTAAAAATATTAAAATGAATATTCGGTGAAATAGAGCTTGTAGAGACAAATTAAGTGACATTTCTATTATCTTGATGAGAACTTTTTTTGGAACTACAACGAATTAAAGAAATATAAAATAATAAATAAAAGACAATATTAATTTAAGATTAAGTAAAAGTATATTAAAGTTAAAATTTCATAAATTAAATTAATATAATATAACCACATCAAGGCAATATAAAAGTCACAAAAAAGACACTATGAGTTACCTAGAAATATAACAAATTTAAAGAAAATATTTTGAAAAATTGAGTTAAATTATACAAAAAAGTTCCACTACAAAATACTAATAAGAACAAGTGTAATACCCTTCATCATCAAATAAAGCGCAAATAAAAAATCTTGTAAACTGAGCCAAAACTCCAAAAAAAAATAAAAATATTTAAATATAAGAATGAATGATAAGAAATTATTATTGAAATTTGAAGTAAGTAGATAGTAAAACTAAAATAAGTGAAATTAATGAAATATAATAAAATGAAATCTTGTTAATAAAAAGGTTAAACAACTGATTTAAAGTTACATAAAAATGTAAAAAATTTAAGCAATTAATTTGAAAAAAATGAGAAATTTTATCAAAAGTTCCATTTTAGAATACTAAGAAAGTTACACATAACATCCTCAATCAACAAATTAGGTATGATTAAAAAAGACTTGTAAATCATGCTCAACTAATAGAAAATAAAATATCTTAATATATATAAATGAATATGTTTTGGATGGAGTTTGTCGAGATAAGTCAAGCGACATTTGTTTGGTCTCAATCTAAAATTTTTTTGGAGTTAATTAAAATTTCTATAGTAAATAAACATAGAAAATAATGTAATATAACCAAGCAAAAATATTATAAAAGTTAAACCAGAGAAGATTAGCATATATTATAATACAATCAAATAAAAGTAAAAATGATTAACTCATATAAATTATACGTAAAGGTTGGATTGCATGATAAATATAATAGTCACAATCATCAAAATAAATATTTAATTGGATAGAGCAAATTTAGATGAGTGTAGTGATGTTTATTTCATCTCCATAAAACCTTATTTAGAATTACTATGAATTATAAAATGAATTAAGTTTGAATAATAAAAATAATTATTTCAATTTTAAATAAACACGTATTAAAGTTGAAATGAGATAAAATTAAATAAAATAACTTAACCAATTAAAAGTGGTATAAGGATCACGTGAGAGGAAAATTAGAGCTCGAGTGCAATATAGCCAATTGAAAGAAGATGAAGTGTAGAATCCTTATTTTTTAAATTAGGTTTGAATCAAAATATCTCCTAAATCCTATTAAAATATGACAAATTAATACAGTGGAGCATGGAAAAATTAATGTGACAACATTTATTTTGCCTTGACTGAACCTTACTTGGAATCACATGAATTAACAATACAAATCATAATAATTACTAACAAATTATTACTTTAATATTAAGCACATATACATTAAATTTGAAGTGAGATTAATTACAAATGTGATATAAATAAATAAAAGACATATAATGATCACATAAGAAGAGATTATGAGTTTATAGTAATATAAGCAAACAAGTCATAAATTAAAAGAAATGAAAAAATATATACAAGAAATTGTATTTCAAAATATTGAGGAGATCACACGTAACATCCTTGATCATTAAAGTAGTTACAAAAAATTCCTTATAAAGTAAACCAAAACCTTTTAAAATTTCATATTTAGAAAAAATTAAAATAAATATTTAATTAGATGGAGCTTATCGAGTTAACTGTAATGATATTTGTTTTATGCCAATTACACCTCATTTTGAATTATTTTTAATTACAAAAGAAAATAAAAATATATAATAACATATTATTATTATAATATTAAGTAAATTTTATTAAAGCTAAAATGAGATAAATGGAAGCAATACAATTTAACCAGATCAAGGTGATTTAAAGATCACAAAAGAGAGGAATTAGTGTTTCATATTAATATATCAAAATTAAAGTGAAAAAATTTAAAAAATGACATAAATTTTATAGGGTAATTGCATTCTATGATATTAAGGAGAAAGAGTGCAACAATCTTGATCATAAAATTAGTTATGCATAGAAATGTATTATAGAATGTGTCAAAATCATAGTAAATAACGTATCTAAAAATATAAAAATTTATATTCAATATTAGATTGCTTGATGAGATAAGTCCAAAAACATCTGTTTTGTCTCATCGAACCTTGTTTGGATTTATTATGAAATTCCAAAGTTACTGAAACATAGTAGTTAATTATTGTTTCAATTCTAAGAAAATATGTATTGAAGCTAAAATGAGATAAATTAAAGAAATATAACAAAACAAAATTATGGAGATGTAAAGGTCCAATGAGATGTCAGTTAGACTTTCATAACAAAACCACTAACCTAAAGCAAAACATTTAAAGAAAAAATGATAATTTTTATATAAAAGTTGTACTTCAGGATACTTAGACAATTGATTGCAACATCATAAATTATTAAATTAGATACAAATAAAATGTCTCTTAAAGCATCCTATGACCATATAAAAAACTTTTAAAAAATCTCCAAATGAGTTTTAATTAATAAAGCTCACCAAAATGGTGTTTGTTTAGAATTATTGCAAATGATCAAAGTAAATAATCATAAATGATAATAAATTATTATTTTAGAATTAAGTAAATATATAATGAAGTAGAAATAAGATAAATTCAAATAATGTAACATAAAAAAATCAAAATGAAGGGTCACACAAGAGGAGATTAGAAATTACGTATTAATATAACAAAAGAAAGCAAAAACTTAAAAAGATAAGATAAATTTTGCAAAAAGTTTAATTCCTAGATACTAAGGAAATCGAGAGTAATATTCTTTACTATCAAATCAAGTAGATATTAAAAAGCCTCAAAATGGTTGCACCCTAGAAAATTATACAATTGAAAATATAAAATTCAACATTTAATATGATAAAGCTCATCGATATGTATTTGATGATGTTTATTTTGTCTCCATCAAATAACATATGGAATAATTAGGAATAATCAAAATAACTAAGAATAAAAAAATATTACTATAATATTTAAAAAATATCTATTAAGTTTTGAATGTGATAAAATTGAAGTAATATAATATAACAAAATCAAAGTGATCCAAAAATGACATGTTAAAAGAATAGAGTTTTATAGTACTATGACCATCTCAAAATAAAAAATTTGAAAAAATGAAATAAATTATTTGGCAAAATTGCAATCAAAGTCACTAAACAGATAGCATGTATCATACTTTTTGGTAAAAAATGATATGAATAAAATATCCCATAAGGCATGCAAAAATCCTAGAAAATATTATATTTAGAAATATGAAAGTAATTATTTAATGAGATAAATATTGTCCAATCAGTCCAATGATGTTGCATTCATCATGATGAACATCATTCAGAAACACTAAGAATTACCAAATTTAATCAACATAAAAAATTATTGCTTTAAATTTTATTAAATATATATTAAAAGTTAAGTGAGATAATTTGAAGAAATATAATTTAACTAAATGAAAGCCATGAAAATATAAAATGAGATGAGATTTTCAAATAAAAAATAAAATAAACAAGTAAAATTTGAAACTTTGTAGGAATGCAATAAATTGTATGACAAAGTTGAATGAAATACATTGCGAAGTTCAAGCTGATCATCCTTGATCATAAAATTATATAAGAATCAAAGTATAGCTAAAAATATGTAAAGAATCTAGGAATTTAAATATTTAAAAAATATAAAATTCAAAAATCAACAGTTAAATAAATAAAAAGTAATAAATTTATATTTAAAATCAAGAAAAAAGATATTAATGCTAAAATTAGATAAATTGAACTAATATAACATAACTACATTAGAGAGATATAATGTTTACATAATAAGATTTTTAGAGTTTCATTATTATTTAAGAAAAAAAAGAAAAAAATTGAAATAAAAAATGTATTGAAAATCTACATTCCAAGATACTAAGGAAGTTTTGAGTTAGATCTTGAATCGTTGAACTAGGTGCAAATCAAATATCTCATAATATGTGCCAAAATTATTAAAAAAATTAAAATTACAAATCAATATTTAATTTCATAGAGTTAGAGAAGATAAGTTCAACATCAACTATTCGTCCTAGCTTGACTTTATTTGGATCCGATATGAAATACCTAAAATTACTCTTTCTCTATCACCATGTAAAGACAAACATGACTGACACTTCCTTTCATATAAGCTTTCATAGGGTGCTATGCTATATATGTTCAATAATTATTGCTATAAAAAATATGACTAATAGTAAAATACTTCCCATTTGCCTCCTTAAAAAATTAGGTAGATTCATTGTAGATGTTCTAATTTTTTAAAAGTTTTGTCCACTTTCTTATCTATTGAGGGATGAAATGTCACACGAAATCACTGTTGAGTACTAAAATCTTGATGAGTCGATCTCTAGAAATGTGATGGTAACTTGAGTCTTAGTTTGGATAGATACTATTAATATAAAATAAAGCTTCACTACTTGTTCAACATAGATTTTTACCAAAATTCTTTCAACATCAATTTAATTTATTAGTAGAAATGAAATGTTTTGGCCAACTTAGCAATTATCGCCCATACATAACCTTGTCTAAAGGGTGATCCAAGAAATTCTACCATAAACTCCAAAGCAATCACTTCTTACTTCCACCTTAGGATAAGTAATTATTATAATGATCCATTAGGTTTTTGATTTTCTCCCTTCAATTGTCTAACATATTAAACAATTTTTTAACAGACTAAAACACATTTCCCTTTAACCTAGACTACCAAAATGTTTAATATATTGAAATATAAAGTGAATATTTAAAAAAAAAATAATCAAATAAAAAGAATACATTTTTAAAAATGTGATAAATTTTATGTGGAAGATGCATTTCATGATACTAAAACAATTAAGAGTAATATCCCCAATCATAAAATGAGGTATGAATCAAAATAACTTATAAAGCATGTTAAAATTATGAAACATAATATTTCTATACATATTTAAGGGAAAATTTGTTTGGATAGAGTATGTTGAGATAGGCACAAAGACATTTGTTTGATCTTGATATAAACTCCTTGGCAATTAATTCGATTTACCATAGTAAATGAAGATAAACAATAATGTAATATAACTTAACAAAATAGATGTAAAAGTCAAATAAGAAGAGATTTAGCATTACATAACAATAAAACGTAATAAAAAATATTTAACTGAGATAAATTCTATAATAAAATTGAATTCCATGATATTAAATGGATCGAGTGCAAGAATCTCTATCATCAAATCAAGTATGAATCACAATGCCTCAAAAATCATTCCAAATCCCTAAAAAATAAAAAACTTAGAAATATAAAAAAGAATATTTAATGGGATAGAGCTCATTGACATTATTCCAACAATGTTTGCTTTGTTTTGATTGGATTTTTTTTGGAATTACTATAAATTACAAAAATAAATAAGAATAAATATAACATTTTTTATTTGAATATTAAATAAAAAGAAATGAAAGTCGAAATAAAATAAATTGAAGCAATATAATTAAAAAAATCAATTTCATATGGATGACACACGGTACAAGAATAAGAGTTTCCTAACAATATAACCAAATCGAAGAAAAACAATTATAAAAATTAGATCAATTTCAAGGGAAAGCTCCTTTCCAAGATAAAAAGATGAATGCACATAACAATCTCAATCATCAAATTATGCACAAACTACAATTGCTCGTAGAGCATGCTAAAATCTTAGAAAAACAAAATGTAATAATATAAAGTAAAAATGTTGTTAGATTGAGCTTGTTAGGAGTAGTTCAGTTACAAAAATAAATAAGCGTAAATTAATCAAAGCAATATAATGGCCATTACTATAGAACTAAAGCTTAGCAATAATATATCAAATTTGAAGTACAAATATTGAACAAAGGAGAAAAATAGAATGAGAAATTGTATTCCAAGAAACTAAGGAGATCATATGTAACCATCTCAATCTTCAAATCTGATATGAATCGAATGTCTTGCAAAGGAAGCCATTATCCTATAAAATAAAATACCTAAATATAATAAAAGTAATATTTAGTTGGATAAAGCTGGCTAAAATGAGTACAATTGTGTTTGTTTTTCTTGAATTTGACTACCTTCTAAATTACTATGAATTATCAAAGAAAATATGAATAAATAAAAAATAAATCAACATTTTAATAATAAGAAACTAAATATTAAAGTAAAAACAAGAAAAATTGAAGCAATGTAATATAACAAAATCAAAGATATGTAAATGTAGCATGATACCAGATATAAAGTAATATAGTAATACGATCAAATTAATTGAAAATATTTAAAGAAAGAAGAATAACTATTCAAGGAAGTTACATTTCATGATGCTAAAAAGATTGAGTATGACAACCTCGACCATCATATAAATTTGAATCAACATGAAATATAATGTGCAAAACAAATAGAAATTAAAATATTAGAATACAATAAAACTAATATCTATTGAGTAGAACTTGTTGAGATGGGTGCCTGGATAGTTGTTTCCTCTTGATAAGATCTTCATTTTCAATTACCATGAATTGTTGAATTAAATAACCATAAATATTAATAAATTATTAATTTAATTATAGGTAAATATATTTTAAAATAAGGATTAGATAAGTTAAAGCAATGTAATTTAAGTACAAACATGACTTATAATGGTCAATTGAAAGTATAAGTACATCCATGACTTATAATGGTCAAATGAGAGGAGATGTAGAACTACTTAGCAATGTAAGAAAATTGTAGTGAAAATTTTTAAGAAATAATTTAACATGCAACAAAAAATTGCTTTCCAAGATTTTAAGTTGGTCAAGCATATCCTTGTCATTAAATAAAAATTAATGCTAAATTTCTTCTCATGTTTACTAAAATAAAAGAAAATAAAATGGTAAAACAAAAAAATAAAGTAGATAAAATTTATTAAGGAGTGTGCAATGATATTTCCATCATCTCGATTGAAACCTCGTTTGGAATAATTGTGGATTACAAACTTAATTAAGATAAAATATTAATTGGTTAACAAAACATATATTAAATTGATGAAATATAATTTAACTAAATCAAAGTGATATAAATGTCACTTGATAAAATAATTAGTGTTTTATTGAAAGATAACCAAATCAAAGTGAAAAGTTTTAAGTAATATGATAAATTGGGTTATAAAATTACATTCTAAGATACTAAGGAGATTGAGTGTAGCATCATTAATTGTTAAATCTCACATAAATCTAAATTTGTTGTAAAGCCCAAAAAATAAGAGAAAGTAAATTTTTTTAAAAAAATAGAGTGAATATTTAGTTTGTTTTTTCTCATTCGGATGAGTTTAATGACCTCTGTTTTGACTTCATCGAACATTGTTTGGAATTACTATCAAATTATATATAGTGTAATCAAATGAAAGAAATAATGGTCAGAAATAGAAGATTTATAGTTACATAGTAATATAACAAATTCCAAGTATAAAAGTTTAAAAAATCAAATAAATTATACCTAAAAGTTTTATTCTGAGATATAAGGTGGATGACATGAAACATCACCTATCTTCAAATTAGTTATAAATTATAATATCTCATAAATCTTACAACATCATAGAAAATAAAACGATTACGAATTTTAAATTAATATTTAATTCAATAAAGGTCATTGCGTTTAGTTCATTCATAATTTTTCAATCACTTTTAGCCCTTGTTTGGAATTTCTACAAGTTATCGAAGTTGAAAAGAATATTTAAAAATAATTTATTATTTTAATATTATGTGAATATATATTAGTGCTACAAAGAGGTAAATTGAAGCAAATTAATAAAGCCAAATCAATGTAATAAAAAGTTCACATGAGAGAAGAATTAGAGTTTCATAGAAAAATAACAAAATAAAAAGCAAATCAATTAAAGAATTGCGATAAAATTTACTTGAAAGTTGCATTCCATGACACTATGGAGATCGATCGCAACATCCACAATAAAAAAATTAGGTATGAGTCAAAACATCCCATAATTCTTAACCAAATTTGGGAAAATTAAACGTTCAGAAATTAAAAAACTTGTACTCAATACGACAGAGCTTGTTGAGTGAAGTCTAATGTCAGTAATTTAGTCATTGTTAGACCTCATTTGGAATTGTTACAAATTATCAAACTAATAAGCATAAACAATATCTAAGGATTATTTTTTAGCAATAAGTAAAAATGTATTAAACAAATAATGAGATAAATTAAACAAATTTAATATATCTAAATCAAAGTTATGTAATTGCCACATGAGAGGAGAATTAGAGTTTCATAAAAATATAACCAAATCAATGTGAAACATTTGAAGAAATGAGATAAACTATTTAAGAAAATAGCATTCCAAAGTACTAAGGTGATCGAGTGCAATATCCTCAAATATTAAATACATTTTTAATTAAAATGATTCATAACGCATGCCAACCCTTAAAAATTGAACATTCTAATATATAAAATAGAATATTTAGTTAGAGCACATCTAGAGGAGTCAATCCATTTTTTTCATTACGATGATATCTTGATTACACTTACCCATAATTTTGCAAATAAATATCAATAAATAATTATGTATTATATTCAAATTATAATGATGCAAAGATTACAAAAGTAGAAACTAAGAGTAAAATTGCAATATAAAAATCAAAGTGAAAACTTTGAAGAAATGGTGTCAATTGTTTGGAAAAGTTTATATACAATACTAAGATCTTGTGTAAGATCCTTGCATGTCAAATTAGGTAAAAATAAAAATACTTGCAAAGTATACAAAAAATGTCAAAAAAAATATTTAAAAACATAAAAAAAACGTTTGTTGGATGGAGTTCAAAGAGAAGTGTCCAACGATGATTTTTCTTATGGATCAGGCATTGCTTCTAACTACTATGGACTGGTAAATTAAATAAGCATTCATATTATTAATTTTTTTAATATGGCCAAATCAAAGAGATGTAAAGGTCATAGAGAGAAGATTTATAGTTATGTAGTAATTCACCAAATAAAAATAAAACATTTTAAAAATGAAAATTTTATAATAAAATAGCATTACAAGATACTAAAGAGATGACATGTATTGTCCTTAATCATTAAATCAAATAAAAGTTGAAATCTCTCATAAAAAATGGAAAAACATAGAAAGATAAAAATACTAAGAAAATAAAAATAAAATAGATATTTAATTAGATGGAGTACATCAAGATGAATGTAATGATGTTTATTTAATCTCAATTAAAACTTAATTAGAGTAACTATAATTACACAACTAAATAGAGATAATCAATAATAAATTATCGTTTTAATACTAAGTGATTAAATTTTAAAACTAACATGATATAAAGTGAAGCAATGTAATATAAATAAATCAAAGTCAAGTGAAGGTCACATTATAGGAGTTTAAGAGTTACATAGTAATATAATAAAATTGAAGCATAAAAGTTTAAATAATGAGATAAAATATATGATAAAGCTACATTCAAGGGTACTGAGTAGATCACATGTAACATCCTTGGTCATCAAATCTAGTAGGAAACAAAATGCCTCACATAATGCATGCTAAATATTTAGAAAACCATATTAAGAAATATTAAAAACGAATGCTTAATTTGATAAAGATCATGGAGTTAAGCATAATGAAAATTATTACTTTAATATTAAGTAAATATATATTATTGATATTGTGGGATAAATTGAAATAAAGTAATACAACAAAACCAATGTGACATCAAGCTCACATAGAATTGGAGTATCATAGTAAAATATCAAAATAAATAATTAAATAAATAAGAGAATAGAAAGTTACATTCTAAGATATTAAGGGGATCAAGGGTAATTTTATCAATCTTCAGAGGAGATATAGATAAAATGAGTAGCTAATCACATAAAAACACTAAAAAAGTAAAATATTTAGAAATATTAAAAATTAATATTAAGTAGGACAACGTTTTTTATGATTAAAACAACATTTGATTTGTCACTTTTGAAAGTTGTTTCAGTATACTACAATTTAAAACAATTAAATAAACATAAATAAAAATTACTTATTATTTTAATATTAAGTAGATCTGTATTATGCTAAAATGACATCAACTTAAATGATGTAATAGAACCAAATTAAAGTGATGTACATGATAGTCGAGCAGAGAATTAGTATTTCATTGTAATATAACAAAATAAAACATATTAAGAAATGAGATATATTATATGGGAAGATTTTAGCTGATGATAATATTGACATTAATTGCAACATCTTTGATCTTTTGATCAGGTATGACCCAAAATATATTGTAAACCATGCCAAAACACTAAAAAATAATATATTAAAAAATATAAAAATATGGTGTAAATAGACAAATGTCATTTTAATGTGTCAAATGACGTTTCTTTCATCTATATTTTGTCACATTTTTAATTATTATCATTTACGAAAGTAAAAAAGCATAAAAATAATTTAATACAACAAAATAAAGTATTGTAAAGATCAAATGAAAAGTGATTTAGAGTTATATTCTAATATAACTAAATAATATCAAAATCTTTAAAAAATTAGATAAATTGCTAAAAAAATAACATTACATGACAGTTACTAGATTGAGAGTAACATCTTTAATCATCAAAAAATGCAAATGTTTAAATGCCACTTAAAGCTTGCAAAAAGTTAATTGTGAATAGTACATATTAAAATGTGTCCAAATACATTTGTTTCGTCTCCATCAGAGATTAATTGGAATTGCTATGAATTATCAAAATAAAAATACATTAACAAAACATTATTTGTATAATTTTATGTAAATATAATTTAAACCTAAAATGGGATAAATTTAGTATTGTAATATAACCAAATATTGTCAAAGTAATGCTCAAAATAGAATATTTATAGTTACATAGTAATAAAATGAAATGAAAGTAAAAAGTTTTATGAATTGACATATATTTTATGGCAAAATTGTGCTTCGCAATAGTAAGGAGATTACTGGTAACATTCTTGATCTCCTAATTAAATGTAAATTGAAATGTCATTTAGATAGAACAAAAAATCTAAAAATTTTAAAAAATAAAAAATAATAAAAAAAATATTTAATTTGAAATACCTTGCCAGGTTAACCCAAACGTTCATCGTTTCATCTCGATCAACACCATGTTTAGAATTACTACGAATTACCAAAGTTAATGACAATAAATAATATTTTTTTTAATAAAAAGAAAATATATAGTATAGTTAAAATTAGTTAAATCAAAGTAATATAACAAAATCATTGACATGTAATGGTATGTATAAGGAGATATAGAGTTACATAGTAATATAACAATAAAAATTTAACAAAATAAGATAACTTATCTAAGAAAATTTCACACCTGCATACTAAGAAGATCAAGCATAACATCTTTGATCATAAAATAGGTCATGAATTAAAATGTCTCATATAGTGTGCAAAAACCTTAACTAGTAAAATATTTTAAAATAATAAAATGAACATGTAATTTGATAAAGTTTATCAAGGCAAGTCATTTGGAACACTTTAAATTAAAAATAAATGAGCAAAAAAAGTAAATTATAATTTTGATGTTAAAAAGATATATTTTAAATCTTCGATGAGATAAATTAAACAAATATAATATAACAAAATCAATGATATGTATTCAAAAGAGAGTTATTTACTATTACAAATCAATATAAATAAGGTAAATTAACAAAAAAAAGTTTTATTCCAAGATTCTAAGAAGATTATGGATAACATTCTTGATCATCAAGTCAGTAATAAATGAAAAATTCTCATAATTTATGCCAAAACCCTAGATAATAAAATATATTAAAAAATTAAATGAACATTTAGATGTATAGAGCAAATAGGTATTCGTCCAATGATGTTTCCTTCATATACTATGGACCTCCATTTGAATTACTAGAAATTACCACTAAACAAGAATAAATAGTTATAAATTATTATTTTTATGTTATATAAACATTTATGAAAGCTTAAGTGAAGTAAATTGAAGAAACAAGTATAATAAAATCTAAGTAATATGAAGGTCACACCATAAGAAATTTAGAGTTACATGGTAGCATTACCAAATGAATACATTAAGTTTAAATAAATTAAAAAATTATGAAATAAAATTTAATTTGAGGATACTACAAAAGTCACACATAAAAGTCTCAATTGTCAAATGTGGTTTAACTCAAAATATCCCATAGAGTGTGCCCAAATCATGCAAATTAACATAATTAGAGAACAAATTTAGTTCACTAGTGATCGTCGAGTCAAATGCAATGACATTTGTTCAATATTAATTAGACCTCAATTATAATTCCCTGAGATATGAAAATAAATGAAAAGTTCTAAAAAGGTATTACCTTAATATTTGCAAAATATGTTTTAAAGCTCAAACGAGAAAAATTTTACTATAGTATTATAACAAAATTAAAATGATGTAAAAATCACATGAGAAGAGCTTTAGACTTTCATAGAAATATAACCAAATCAAATAACAAAATTTAAAAAATAACATATTATAGGAAGAAAATATGTTTTATTTGGCCATGTCACTGGTAGGGGATACCAATTTTTTGTTAAATTTTATATGGCAATTAGTTAGAATTTTGTGGGTTGTTCTTTCATTTTCTATTGTGTCAAATAACTTACCTTGGTTTGTAGATGTTGTAGTATATTGAGAAGGATTCTTTCTTCTTTCTGCATGATTAGACGATGCTCTAATATCCACTATACTAATCAATGTGATGGCATAACAGCATTCAAATTTTAGTCTGTAGATGATGTTTATCAAGTTATTGCAACTATATTATGTTTTAAGGAATTTGATTTCTTTATATTTGAATAATACTTTTATGCTTGAAGAAGTATTATTTTCAAATTGTGTTTTTGCTTTATTCTTTTATTGTGACAACTCGACCTCCAAAAATTTTATTCTCATATGTAATTGTCTTATTGTTTTAAGATGCATATTGGTCTATAATTTTAAATTGTTTTCTATGCTTTTATAAAATTTTTAAGGCTTTCGTGCCATATTATATTCCAATGTTTTAGCACAAAACCTACATAAGTCTTAATTACACTTCATAAATGATATTTTTTTGTGACAATCTATTCTTGAAATTAATCACACTTTTGTTTAATGGTAATTTTAAAATCTTCAAATTCATGAACACAATGTACTTCTACTTTTTAAAAACTATTATTTTTAAAGAAAAATTTGATAGCTTGATCAAAGTTCAAGGGTTTTTTATATTCATATTTAAAAGATGTTAGTCTATAACTTCTAGTTTAACTTCCACATTTAAAAAGAAGTAGATATCATTACCACATTTTGATTTTTTTTGTTATAAGCATACAATATCATATCCTTTCTAAATGTCTAGTTATTTATAAGTTTTAATCTTTCTCTATCAACTATCTTATTTGGGCAATGTTTAGGGAAATGGCCTATTTCTCAACTAATAAAGGACTAAATTTTCTATGCCTAACTTGATTTGTTAAATTTGGCTAGTAGCACAAGAGGGATTATTTGCTACATATAACATTTGCTCGAAATCACGGTATATGATAACTTATAACTATGGAAAAATCTTTTGGAAATTTCTCATAGAAAATTTTCGAAGAAATAGACATTTTTGTGGGTTCCATCATCTAAAATTGATTTAAGCAAATTATTGAATCTCCTTCTTACCTATGGAGTACCTATGGATATTTTTGAGGATTGGTCATTATTAATAATAACATGATTCCATAGATGTTTTATATTGGTTTCCCATCTATGGTATCTCCTTTTTGTCTTATCTCTCTTGTTCCTTGGAATGTGAAATGGTTACGTTTTTCTCCATAATTTGTCAGTTATGGTGTTCTTTGTAATCTACCTAGTGTCTTGCTACTAAAACATATTGGGGATGAAGTACTTGGGATACCTTCTATAATACTACAATACCTTGTTATATTTATTTCTAAGAAGTATAATTAATCTAATCTATGTCCTAAATTGAGTTTGATTAATTCTTTGTTTTGAGGATGTTGGGGAGGGTGGGAGTCAAAGAGGGGCATTATTGAGCTTCATGATTCTTTGTGATTTGAGAATAAATAGCATGTGGCATTGAAAAACATTGACATTTTCAACTTTTAGAAAAGTACCCAAATCTTGTCACTTATCGTAATCAAGAAATACAATTGAAAAAGCTAGTTCTTATCCCTATAACTCTTTATTCATATTAAAGTATTATATATCATAATGAGAAAGACGATTATGGTCTAAAAGATTAATCAGTATTTGAATCATGTTTTAGTGGTGTAGCACATGAATTACAAAATCTATGACTAAATCTATCTTGACAGACATTGAGAGATCTTTCCGGGTTTTAAATATATCTTTTTGGTTAGTTGTATTTAGAAAACATCACATTCTATTCCTAAAGTTTCGTCACTAGATACTGCTTCTAACTTGATAATTTTTATCTCAGATGATGCTAAGAGTTTAATGATGTCTAGTTTGTGTATGTTGTATCTGATCTCTATTGAGTTTGATATTTTAACAACAATAGTTTTGCAAATAAGGACATTAACCCTATTTAAATCATACCCTCTATTTTTCATTAATTTTTTTATTTCTTTCTAAAGGTTTCTAGTTTTAATGAAATAATATAGAATTGAATAACTTATTTGTCGTCCATGCTTCAAGTTTACCTCTAACTTCCTAATAAACTTTTAGTAGTATAATTGTTATTTGTATATATTAAGACTTTTAGTGTTTATGTACATAGAATTTTCTATGTAATACCTTAACTATTACTTTAATAAGGCCTATATGGAAAAAAATCTGTTATCTATTTTTTCAGGGTGTGTCTTAAGATTTAATAAATCTAACTAAATAGTCTTGTTGTCAATTTTCTTGGCAACTTCTATTTGAATGTAATACTTTCACAATCTTTCTTCCCTATTCATTTTTTCCCTTCCTATGTACTATTTCTTCAAGAATAAAATTTATATTTCAATCTTTAAAATTCTATAATTGTTTTTCAAATTCTTCTTGAACTTCAAGTCTTTGAATTTTTTCTATATAGTTGTTTATGCATTTTTTAAAATTATGATATTTTAATATATTATTATTTTCTTTACTTTTAGTCTTTTGAGGGGAAAGTCATAAATTTACCCTCTAGTTTCTTTAATTTTGGATTCTATAATGGAAATAACTTTCTCAGTGTTGTTAATTTCTCCATAACTTCATCTAATGTTTATTATTCTTGTAATTTTTCTATTTCTTTTTACTTACTACTACTAATATTTTTATAAATTAATTATCTAATAGTTATTTTATCTCCTATTGAAGCATGAGTATAATTATTTTTATGCAAGAGTCTTTTCTGTTAATGTTGTACTATATTTCATTGAAATAAATATCTATGTTTATATTCAACAACTTTGTTATTAAATTCTATAAAGTTTCATGATGCCTTTTTACATGAAGTTCATCTAAAATCTACATATGCACCTATTTAGGCTAAGGAGAAAGCTATTTGATTTCATCGATCATAACATAGGAGAAGCCTATATGTTTAAAATGGCCTCTAACCAATTGCAGGCGTGTAGGGGTAGACTCAAGTTGTCCAACAAGCTAAAAATAAAAATATCTTATAAAACATGTGAAAAAAATAAAAAATAAAATAATTAAAAACATAAAAAATGGAATATTAAGTTGGATAGAGCTTATTGATGTGAGTTGAAGGACATTTGTTTCATCTTCCTGGGATCTCGTTTAGAAATATTATGCATTACCAAAGTTAAAAAAAATAATAATAAATTATTACTTGAATATTAATAAGGTATATAAAAATTATGAAAAATGATACCTTGAAGTAGTCTAAAATAACCAAAGGAATGATATTTAAAAGTTGCACAAGAAAAAATTTTGAGCTTCATCGCAAATGACCAAATCAAAGAAAAAGTTTTGAATAAATTAGATAATTTTTTCAACAAAGCTAAAGTCTGAGATATTATAGAGATCAAGTATAATATCATTAATCATTGTGTCAAGTAAAAAATATAATTCCTTTTAAATTGTGTAAAAGATATAAAAAAATAATTAAAAAATTTTTAAAAAATAATAATTTAATTAGATAGAACATATCGGGATGAGTCTAGTGATACTTTCTTCTTTCCAAATGAATATAACTTGGTGTTACTGTTAATTAAAAAATAAAATAAAACCTAAGTAATAAAAATATTTAATTTTAATATTAAGTAATATATGTTAAAGCTGAAGTGAGATAAATTAAAGCAATGCAACATAAATGAAACAAAGTGATCTAAAGGAAACTCAATAGGACAATTAGAGTTGGAAAGTAGTTTATTCAAATGAAATAAAAAATTTGAAAACCTAAGAGTAATAATTTGAGAAATTTGCATTCCTAGTACTAGTGAGATCATGTGTAAGAATCTTTATCATAAAATCCAGTACAAATCTAAATATCTCATAAACGCAACTAACGTCGATAGAAAAAAATTAAAAATATGAAAAATAATATTTAATTGCATAGAACTCATTGAGTTATGTCCAACAAAATTGCCTGTCATGATTAGAACTTATTTGGAATTTGTAGACATTATAAAAGAAAATTAACATAAATAATAGTAAATTATTATTTTAGAATTGAAGTGAATTTATATTAAAAATGAAAGGAGATAAATTGAGTTATAAAGTAGCTAAATGTATTTGATGTAATGGTCACTCGAGAGGAGAAAGCAAAAATTTGAAGAAATGAGTGACTATCTTTAGAAAAGTTGAATTCTAAAATACTAAGGACATCCAGTATAATATCATTGACCCTCAGATCATGTACAGATGAAATGTCTCACAAAGCTTCATAAAATCATTATAAAATAATTAAAAAAAATTAAAAGGGTGAATATCTAAATGGACAGAGACTATAGAGATAAATCAAACATTATTTGTATCATCTCAATCAAAAAAAGTTTAGAATCACTACAAACTACCAAAGGAAATAAATAAATTAAAATAATAATAATAATGATATCAAGAAAATATTTATTAAAACCAAAAAGATTAAATTGAAGTAATGTAATAAAAATAAATCAAAGCAATATAAATTTCACACAATAAGAGAATTCATGTTCTATAGTAATCTAACAAAATCAATTCAAGAAGTTTGAGGAAATGAAATAATTTATCTAGAAAAGTTATTTTCTAAAATATTAAAGAGGTAGTGTGTATCATTCTCTTTTATCAAATTAAGTAAAAGTGAAATTGTCTCATAAAGCATTCCAAAATGGAAAAATGATTAACATATTTAAAAAACTTAAAAATAAATTATTTAATTGATAAAGCACTTCAAATGAAGTCAAAGAATATTTGTTTCATGTCTATTGGATGATGTTTGGCATTACTAGAAATTATTAAAGTAACCAAAAGTAAATAATAAGAAATTACTATTGTAATATCCAGTAGATATATTTTAAACATAATATTAGAGAAACTAAAGTAACATTATAACTAACTCAAGGCAAAATACTTAAAGAAAGGAGATGAATTATTCAAGAAAATTGCTTTTCATTGTACTAATAGCATTGAATGCAACACACTTGATTGACAAGTTGGGAATGAATTAAAATATATCATAAATATGCAAAATTATAGAAAATCAAATATTTAGAAAAACAAAATGAATATTTTATTAAATAGAGTTTGAGTAGACTAATCCAACGATGTTTATTTCATTTGGATCGAATCTTGATTTTCTTTACGGCAAAGTTCTAAATTAAATAAGAACACATTTTTATTTTATCATTAACTAAATGTATATTGAGAACAAAATGAGTTAAACTAAAAAAGTATAATATAAACAAAACAAAGATGTGTAATGGTCATTGGTCAGTTTATTTAGTTTTAGATTATATGGTCATCAAACCAAAGAAAAATATTTTAAACAATGTGATAAATTCTATAGGAAAGTTACGATCAAAGATACTAAGGAGATCCATCATAACAACCATGATCAACAAATTAGGTATGAATTGAAATATCTTGTAAAGAGTATCAATGTTTAAAAAAATAGAATGTTTAAAAATATTAAATTTTTTATATAATTAGATATGCATCATCAAGACCAGTCCAACAATGTTTATTATCCAAGTTTGAAATTACTACAAATTGCTAAATCAAAAAAGAATAAATAATAATAGATTATTATTTTATATTTAGTAAATATATAATTTTGTTGAAATGAAACACATTGAAGAAGTAATGTGACACAAGTAAATCAAGGTGTTGTAAAGTTCACATAATTTCTGAATTAGAGTTTAATAATAATATAAAAAAATAAAAATAAAAAAACTAAAACAAAGATGTAAATTATATTAGAAAGAAACATTCCAAGATATTAAGTTGATTAAGGTAATAACTTCAATTATTAAATTAGATAAAGATTGAAATACCTTATTAAAGCTATAAAAATGATAAAAAATAAGAAAACTTTCAAATATAAAAAAAAATATTTCATTAGATCGAGCTTATTGAGGTGAATATGACAGCATTTGTTTCATCTACATGAAACTTTTTTGAATTACTATGAATTACCAAAATAGTGAACTAAACTAAATGTTGTTTGTTATTTTAATATTAATTAAATGTATATTAAAGGTAAAAAAGGAAAATTTAAGCAATATAATACAAATAAATCAAAGCAATTTATTTGTCACACGAGAGGAGAATTATAGTATGAAAGTAATATAACAAATTAAAGCAAAACATTAAGAAAATTCAATAAATTATATCAGAATGATGCATTCAAAGATACTAGCGAGGTCAAGTGTGATATGCTCAATCATTAAAATAGATTTCAATGAAAATGTCTCAAAAAGTATGCCAAAAACTTTAAAATAAAAAATTAAAAAATATATATAAAAATAAATATTTAGTTGGATATATGTCAATTAGATAAGTAAAATGACATTAGTTTCGAGTTAATTGGACCATGTTAAGAATTAATATGAGTAATTATAAAAATTAACATATGAAATAAAGAATTATTTTTTTAATATTATTAAATATATGTTAAAGAAAAAATGACATAAATTGATGTAATATAGTATAACCAAATCAAAGTGATTTAAAGTTTACAAAAGAGGTGGTTTAGCCATACCAAACAATATAAACAACAAATTAAAATATTAAAGGAAATACAACAATTTTTATAGTAAAATTGCATTCTTATTTATTAAGAAAATTGAGTAGCACATCTTTGACTTTTAAATTATGACAAATGAAAATTTTACCAAATAAATAATAATAAAAATAAATTATTTATTTAATTTTTTAGAACATATGCATTAATATTAAAATAAGATAAACTAAAGTAATATAAAATAAAAAATCAATGTTAAGTAGATTTCACATTAGAGCAAAATTAGTGCATCATATTAATATAAATTGTACAAAAAAGATTCATTACAAGAAACAAAGTATGTTGAGTATAACATTCTCAATCGATAAATCAGGTACAAATCAAAATATCTCATAAAGCTTTCAAAAATCATACAAAAATGTTTTAAAAATATTAAATTAATATTTAATTAAACATGGTGCGAGTACACATCACCAATGACATTTTTTTATTTTTCTCCCACCTAGTTTTAAAAAAATGAGAGTATCAAAAGGTACTAATAATAAATTATTATTATAATATTAAGAAGATATATACTAAAGTAAAAGTAAGATCAATTAAAAAATATAGTAAATCAAAATCAAAGTATTTACAAAGTCACATAAGAGGAGAATTAGTATTTCATATTAATATAACTAAATCAAACAAAAAAACTTGGATATTAAGATAAATTGTGAGCAAAGTTTGCATTACAAGGTTCAAAGGTGATCAGTTGTAATGTCCTCGATGATCAGATCAAGATCGAATTGAAATGACTCATAAATGATGTTGAAAGCTAGAAAATAAAATGTTTAAAAATATAAAAACTAAAATTCAGAAAGTTAAGCACATTTAAATGAGTCCAATGACATTTGTTTTGTTTGGATTGGACATTATTTTCAATATATGCAAAGCACTGAAGTAAATGAGTATAAATAATAGTAATAAAAGTATTATGTAAATAAATGTTTAATCAAAACTAAAATAAATCACAGAATTCTAATTAAAACAAATAAAACCACTTTAAAAGCCACACGAGTGGGGAATTAGAGTTTCTTTGTAACGTATCGAAATTTAAGCAAAAATTGTAGCCAATGACAAATTATATGGGAAAGTTGTGCTCCAATAAGTTTAATAGATAGAGTGTAACATTCAAATTATTTGAATCGTGTATTCATTAAATTATCTTATATAACATACAAAACTCAAGTGAATTAATTTTTTTTAAAAGATCAGTATTTAACTTTAAAGAGGTTATCAAGATTAATCCAATGACAATTTTTTTGTGATTAATGGGCCCCATTTGAAATTACTATAAATTACAAAAATAAAATGAGAATAAAAAAGTAATTATTGTTAAATTAAGAAAATTTACATTAAAGCAAAAATAGGATAAATTGAAGCAACATAATGTAGTAAGAAAGACTTGTAAAGTCACAAGAAACGGGACTTAAAGTTATATAATTGTATAACCAAACAAAAGAAAAAAGATGCAGAAATAAGAAGAATTATGTTGAAATGTTGCATTCCAAGATACTAAATAGATCATATGTAACATCCTCTATTATTAAATATAATTTGATTCAAATTGTATCGTAAAATGTGACAAAATCTTAGAATGTAAAATATTACAAAAATTTAAAATAAAAATTCAATTTGATAAAGATTATTGAGATTAATTCAAAAATGTTTATTTTGACTTGATGAAATTTCATTTGTAGTTATTAAAAATTACCAATGTAAACAAACACAAATAATAATAAATAAGTTATTTTACAATTAATAAATATATAATTAAGCAAGAATAAGATAAACTGAAGTAATAAAATATTATAAAATTAAAGAATTAAAAATGTAACATAATAGTAGAATAAGTGTTCTATGGAAATGTAACAAAGTCAAAATAAGAAATTTAAAGTAATGATATAAATCATTTGAGGAAGTTGTATTTTCTTATTTTAATGAGGATTCTTGTGACAAACTCTATCATCAAATATTGTTTCAATCAAAATGCCTCATATAATGTCTCAAAACATGAGAAACTTTAAAAGATAAAAAATGAAATATTTAATAGAAAAGAACTCATCGAGTTGAGTATAATGATGTATTTTTAAAATAAACAAAAAAGCTAAAAAAGGGATAAAATATTATCTAATTTTAAGTAAACATATATTAGTTTTGAAATGAGATAAATTAAAGAAAAGTAATGTAACAAAATTAATGTGTTGTAATGTTCACATGATGGTAGATTTAGTTTTACATAGTAATATTATCAAATCAAAGAAAAAAATTTGAAGAAAAAACAATTAAGTTATTTGTGAAAGTTATGTACCAAGATATTAGAGAGAATCATTGTAAAACACATGGTCGCCAAATAAGTAACAAATTTAAAACTACATAAATTGTGGCAATACCCTTAAAAATAAAATTGATAAAAAAAGTATAGAAAAGGAACATTGAATTTTATAGAGCGCATCAAGATAAATTAAAGTAAGAAAAAAATCAAAAAATAAACAAGCAAAAAAAATAATAAATTATATTTTAATATTAAATAAATTTTTATTGTAGCAAAAATAAGACCAACTAAAGAAATCTATAATCAAAGCTATAAAAATGTTAGATTAGAGGAGATTTGTAGATACATAATATTATAATAAAGTAAAACTAAATAATTTAAACAAATAAGATAAAGAATATTAAAACGTTGTCTACCAGGATACCAAGGACTTAGAGTGTAACATGCTCAATCATCAAAATAAGAAAAACTCGAAATGCATACATATAAATGGCTTAAACCATAGAGAATAAAAGATTCAAAAATATAAAAGTCAATTTTTCTTTCTTGAGTTGGATGAAATGAGTCGGACATGGTTTATTTCGTCTCTATTAGATCTCAATTGTAACCCTTACAAATTGAAAAAATAAAAAAATATAGATAACCATACTAATTTTTTGTTTTATCATTAAATAGATACATGATAATGTTGAAATTTGATAAATTAAAGTAATGTATTGCAACCAAATGAAACCAAGTAAATGTCACATGAGAGAAGGGTTAGAGTTTCACAGTAATACATACAATTAAAAATAAATCCTATGAAGAAATACAAGATAAATTATACTGCAAATTTGTATTCTAAGATATTAAGAAGATCGACTATATTCTCCATGATCATAAAATGAAGTAAAAAATGAAATGTCTAATAAAGTGTCCCAATAGAAATAAAAATTTATATTATATATATATATATAACTCAATATTTAATTTGGTAGAGCTCATGAAGATAATAAGAAGTGCGAATGCAACATTTTCGATCATCAAATAAAGATAAAACTTATCAAGACAAGTCCAATGATGTTTGCTTCATCTTAATTTGTTAGTATTTGAAATTATTATAAATTTCTTAAGTAAATAAGCTGAAATAGTAGTAAATTATTATTTTAATATTTAGTTAATATATATATTAAACTTCAATTGTGATAACTTCAAGCTTTGTAATTTAGCTAAATGATGACAATGTAAGGGTCAAATAAGAGGATATTTAGAGTAATAAACTAATACTAGTAAATCAAATTGAAAAGCTTGTAGAAATGGGATAAAATGTCAAGGAAAGTCGCACTCAAAGATACTATGGAGATCAAGTGTAATATCTTCCATTATAAAATGAGTTAAAATCAAAACGAGTCACAAAACATGCCAAAACCTTAGAAAGTAATATTTTTAAAAAAAGAAAGACGATTATTTCATTGGATAGAGCTGATCTAGATGAGTTCAACAATGTTTGTTTTATCTTGGTCAAACCATGACTAGAATTACTACATTTAACATAGTAAATAAGTATAAATAATCATAAATTATTATTTTAATTTTAAGTGCATATAATAAGACTAAAATATGATAAATTGATGCAATGTAAAAAAAATAAATGAAATTTAGATGTTATAATACAAGAGAGGTAGAGTTTTATGATAACATACTAAAATCAAAGTGAAACATTTGAAGAAAAGAGATAAATTTTATCGTAAAAAAGGATTCAAAGATTTTGAGGAGGGCATGTTTAACGTCCTCTTCCATCAAATAAAAATGAAACAAAATGAGTTGTTAAATACACAAAAAATGCTTGAAAATAAAATGTTAGGAAATGAAGACTTAGTATGACACCACTCATTGAAATTAGTTTAATGACCTTTGCTTCATTTTAATCAGACGTTGTTTGGAATTCTATAGAATTACCAATTCAAAATATGCATAAATAATTATTAATTATTTATTTTATATAAAATAAATTTATTAAAGCTATAATAAGATGAATTGAGAAAGTCATGTATAACAAAATCAGAGTAATAAAAGGATCGCACAAGAAGAAAATTAGAGTTTCAATGGGGTAAAACAAAATGAAAGCAACAATTTTAGAGAATAATTGTAACACCCAGAATGATTAAATTAGGTGTAAATTAAAATGTGTCATAAAACATACCAAAATCTATCAAAATGAACTATTTAAAATTTATAGAAATGAATATTTTATTTGATAGTGCTTTCTGAGATTGGTTCAATGATAATTATTTAGTCATAATAAGACCTTATTCTGAATGACTATGAATTATCAAATAAATAACATAATTTATATTAAATTATTATTTTAGTACAACAAATATTTGGCAAAGCGTCACATAAAAATAGAATTGGAGTGTAATTGTGATATAAAATATAAAAGAAAAAATTTCGAAGAAATGACATAAGTAATCATAGAATGTTTCATTTTAGAGTACTAAGGAGATTGAGTATAGCATCCTAGATTATCTAACCTAGTAAAAATCAAAATGTGTCAAAATTAATGCCAAAATAAAAAAATTGAATAATCTAAAATATGAAAATTAATATTTAATTTATAAGAGGTAATCAAAATGAGTATCACATCATATTTTGTATCTTGATTGGTCCTCGGCGACAATTAATATGACATGATTAGGAAATATGTATAAATGATAAAAAAATAATTATTTTAATATTAAACAAATATTTTTAATAGCTAAAGTGATATAAATTGAAGAAATGTAATATATTTTAATCAAAGTGATGTAAAGGTCCCATGACATTAAAATAAAGAGTTTCATAATAACATAAACAAATAAAATAAACTATTTAGAATAAATGAGATAATTTATATGGTAAAGATGCAATCCAAAGCTTAAATGTGTTTGAGTGTGATATCATTGACCATCAAATCATATGAGAATTAAATTATTTTATAAAGTATGTCAAAAACTAAAAATTATAATTATTTAAAATATAAAAAAGAATATTTTATTAAATAAACATTTTCAAAAAGAGTTTAGCAACATTTGTTTATTCTTCATTAAACAAAATTTTGACAAACTATGAATTAATTTAGTATTTAGTAAACATATAATAAAGTTAAAATAAGATTGAATGAAGCAATGATACATAACTAATTAAGAATTATGTAAAGGTCACACAAGTGAAAAATTAGTGCTTCATTGTAATACAACTAAATCAAAGCAAAAATTTCGATAAATGAGACAAATTTTACAGAATGGTTTAAATCCAAGATGCAAGGGGATCAAGTGTGGCATCGTCGTTCATCAAATTAACTATGAATTAAAAAGTCTAATAATGTATGAAAACAATATATTGAGGGTAAGATATTTTCAAAATATATAAAAAAAATACTAAATTATAAAAAGCTCATCAGAGTGAGTCCAACTCCCTTTAATCTAAATCGAACCTAGTCTAGAAGGACTAAAAAATTAAAAACAAAATATGTCTATAAAATAATTAATTATGACTATAATTTAAATAAAATATATATCGACACTAAAATATGAATAATACAAGTAATGCAACAAAACAAATTAGTAGTGATAAATACGTCACAAAAGAAGAGATTTAGACTGAGATTGTTATATAACCAAACCAAAGAAAAAAATTGAAAAAATGAACTAACCTATGCAAAATAAATGAACTCCAACATATAAAGGAGATGAATATTAATATCTTTGATCATTAAATAAGGTATGAATCAAAATATCTCAAAAAAATGCCGATTTGGGTATGAATTGCATGAGAGGATATTAAGGGTTACAAAATAATATAATGAAATCAAAACTAAAGATTTTGAAGAAATGGAATTACTTGAAAAGAAAATAAAATTGGAAGTTAAAATAAAGATTGAGCCTAACATCATCTATCATCAAATCTAGTACAATTTGAGTAGTCTCAAAAAAAGTGACAAAATATTAGAACATAAGATTTTTAAAAAAACATAAAAAAATGGAATATAATTGTATAGAAAACATTGAGATTGTCCAATGACATTTATTTTGATTTCATCAGACTATATTTTTAGACACTATAAATCACTAGATTAAAGAATTCCAAATAATAAAAAATTATTATTTTTATAATTAATAAAAATATAATAAAGTTAAAATTAAATTTGTTAAAGTAATCTAATATAAGAAACTCAAAGAACTAAAAATGTCACAAGATAAAGGATTTTATGTTTCCTAGTAATATAACAAAAACATTACAAAAAATTTTAAAAAATGAAATAAACTATTGAGGAAAGCTATAGTACAAACTTTTAAGGAGAACGTGTGTAATAATCTTGAACATGAAATTGTGTATCAATGAAAATGCCTTATGAAGAATATTAAAATTTTTAAAATTTAAACTTAGAAATACAAAAAATGAATCTTTAATAAGAAAGAACTTGTAGCAATGAGTTCAACAATGTTATCTCCATCAAATTTAGACCACTTTTTGAATTACTACTAATCACTGAAAGAAACAATCATAAAAAATAACAAATTATTACTTATTTTTAAGAAAAAATATATTGAATCTAAAATGGAAAAATCGAAGAAAAGTAAAATTACAAAATAAATGTAATGTAGAATTTGCAGGAAAGTGGATTTAACAATAACATAGTAATATATCCAAATCAAAGCCAAACATTTGAAGAAATGTGTTAATTTATTCGAAAAAGTTATATTCCATGATATTAAGAAGAACAAGTGTAACAACCTTTAACATGAACTAAGTTGTGAATAAAAAAGCCTCATAATGTGTGCTAAAAAACTTGAAAGTTAAAATAGTTATAAAAAAATTATAAAAAGGAACATTTAATTTTATGGAGCATGTTGAGATAAGTTAAATAACATTTGTTTCATCTTGATTAAGCCACTTTTGAAATTACTACCAATAAAGTATTATTTTAATATTTAATAAATATACATTATGGTTTAAATAAGATAATTTAAAACAATCTATCATAATCAAATCAAAGTGATGAAAACAACACATGAGAGAAAATTTAGAGTTACATAATAATATAACCAAAGCAAAGAGAAACATTTAAATAATTTAGTTGAACTACACAAGAAAGTTATGTTCACAAATATTAAGGACATTGAGTGTAGCATGCTTGATCATCAAAAAAGGAAAGTATCAAAATGTTTTACGAAATCATTGTAAACCATTTTAATAATATTTATAAAAAAAAGAATTCATTTCCTTGGATAAGCTTGTAAAGATGAGGCCAGCAAGGTTTGTTTCATCCATAGTGGACCTCATTTGGAAACCTTATGACTTTCCAAAACAAAAAAGAGTAAATAATAACAATATATTATATTAACATTAGAAGATATATGATAAAAGTAAAATGGCATAAATTGAAGCAATATCATATAACAAAACGAAAATCATGTAAATTTCATATGAGAGAACAATTGAAGTTTCATACTAATTTAACCAATTCAAAATGAATATTTTGAATTAATGAGATAAATTTTATAGCAAATTTTTATTCTAATATATCAAGGAGATCTATTGTAACAACTTTCAAAATTTATAAACAAAAATAAAAACAAGTCATCATAATTATTTTACGAAAATATATTTTAAAATTGTTATGAGATAAAAAGAGGAAATGTAAGACAACAAAATAAAACTAATCTAAACATTGCATGAGTGGAGAATTAGAGTTTTATAATAAATTAACAAAAACATTTTTTAAGAATAAGATAAAATGTGTATCTAAGTTACATTCCATGAAACTAAGAAGCTTGAGTGTGACATCCTAAATCATCAAATTAATTATGAAAATAATGTCTCATTAAGTAGCCCAAAACCCTAGAAATTGAGAAATATAAAAGTACAAAACTGAATATTTTATTCGAGAGAGTTAATGGGGATGGGTCCAACGACATTTCTTTCACTATGATCTGGATATTTGAATTGTGATGAACTAACAAAGTAACCTTTAAAAATAACAAATTATATTTTAATATTTAGTTAATAAATATTAAATTTGAAATGTGAAAACCTTAAGAATTATAATTTAAAGGAAATCAAGACATTGTACTAATTAAACGAGTAGTGGTTTAGAGTTGCACAACAATATAATTACATCAGAGTAAAATGATTCAAGAAATAATAGAAGTCAAAAGAGAAAGTTGCATTCTAAGGTACTATGGAGTTTGAGTGTAACATCCTTGATCGTTAAATATGGTTATAATCAAACTTTCTCACAAAATGTGCTAAAACTCAAGTAAATAACATATTTAAAAATAATAGAGATGATTATTTAATTAGAATGAGCTTGCATAGTTGAGTACAATAAATGTTTTTCATCTTGGTCAAATCTCATATAAAATCACCACAATTACCAAAGTAAATTAGTAAAAATAATTATAAATTTATATTTCATTATTAAGTATATATAATTAAACAAAAATGAGATATATTCATGTAATGTATTCAAACAAAATTAAAGAATTACAAATATCATAATGGAGGATAAATAGAGTTTCATAGTAATATAACTAATTAAACAATTGAATTTGATCAAAAGAGATAAATTGTATAGGAAAGATGCATTCCAAGACTTGAAAAAGGATGTGTGTAACATCCTATTTGATTAAATAAGGTACGAATCAAAATAACTTGCTAAATATGCCAAATTTTAAAAAAAATTAAACTTTCAAAAATATAGAAATGATGATTTAATATGATCATACCTCATTTGAAATAACTAATAATTACAAAATTAAAATAAGAATAAATATTGATTATATGTTCTTTTTAATATAAAATAAAAAAAATTTTAAAAGAATGATAAAACAAAATAAAAGTGATGCAAATGTCACAAAAGAGGAGAGTTAAAGTTTGAAAGTAACAGAAGCTAATCAAGGTGAAAAATTTGAAGGAATGAGATAAATTATACAAAAAAGTCACTTTCGAAGATACAAAAGAGATTAATTGTGACATCATTACACATCCTCATAAAGAAGGCCAAATCAAAATAAAAATATAAAAATATAAAAAATGTTTATTTAATTTGTAAAGCATGTTGAGATAAGTCTGAAAACATTTATTTCACTTCCATTTTTCAATATTTTAAGTGTTTACCAATTAACTATGTAAATAACCAAAAATAAGAAAACATTATTTTTTTAATATTAACGAAATATATATTATAACTAAAAGTAGATAAATTGAAGAACTAAACAAAAATAGTGTAAATGCCACACAAGCGTAGATTTAGTGTTACATGGTTGTATGTAATCAAACTAAAGTAAAAAAATTCTAAAATTTGGATAACATACATTTGAATTTTACATTTTTAGATCCTAAAGTGCTGATGCATAGTGTTTTTTAATGTTAAATCTAGTATTACAAAAAGTTTCAAAAAGTGTGTAAAAACTATGGAAAATAAAATATTTTAAAAGATAAAAATGATTATTTAAGCCCTAAAAGTGATTTATAATTTTTGTTTCCCTTATGTAATACCAAGTTTGAAGTTTTTGTGAATTAGTAAAATAAATAAGCACTAAAGATATTAAAATTATATTTTAATACTAAGCAATTGTATATTAAAGAAAAAATGACATAAATTGAAGCACTATTACATAACCAAATCAAGGCGATGAGAAAGTTTAACGGATGGAGATCTAGAGTGACATTATAATATAGCCAAATCAAAGTAACACAATTAAAAAATATTGATATACATTATATGAGAAAATTACATTTCAATAAACTAATTTCATCATAAAGTGTCTCAAATAATGAAAGAATCGAACTATCTCATAACATTTTCAAAAACCTAAAAAATAAAATATTTAAAAAAAAAAAAATAAAAATTTTATTGGATAGAGATTGATGAGAAGAATCAAGCAATATTTGTTGTATGGATGGGACATCTTTTTTTGAAATACTAAGATTTAATAATGTTAATATTAAAAATATATAATAAAATAACATTATTGTAATACAAATTATTAGAGTTAAAAATTATAAATTAAAGTTATGTAATACAACAAAATCAAAGTGATGTAAAGGTCACATAGTAGAAGATTTAGAGTTACAATATAATATAATAAAATTATAGTAAAATATTCAAAGGAATTACATAAATTTTATGATAAAGATGTTTTATAAGATACTATATAGGAAAAGTCCAGCATCCATAATCATAAACTTTGACACAAATAAAAATATCTTGTAAAGCTATTGAAATTTTTTCAAATAAAATATTCAAAAATATTAAAATAAACGTTTAATAAAATAGAGCTGGTCATGATGAGTTTAATGATGTTTTTTGTATCCTTTAGAACTCCTTTAAATTTATTAAAAATTATAAAATTAAATAAGAATAATAATAACATATTATTATTTTAATATTAAGCAAAAATATATTGTAAAGCTAGAAGAATATAAATGTAAATAATATAACATAACCAAATGAGAGTGATGTTAAGGTCACATGCAAGGATAATTCGAGTTTTTTAAAGTAAATTGTTACAAAAAATGAGAAAAAAATATAGAAAATTTGTATTCCATGATATTAAAGAGATTAAGTGCAGATTCTTGATCATCAAATCTTGTACAATATAAAAGTGTAATACGAAAGTTTAACTTGATGAAGCTCGTAGAGGTACACTCAACTACTTTTTTTCATATCTATTGGACCTTGTTTGGAATTACCATAAATTACAAAACTAAGTAACAAGAAATAATAAAAAATCTTATCTAAAATTTAAGAAACTATGTATTAAAGATGAAATATAAAAAGTTGAAATAATAAAATATATTCAAATCAAAGTAATGTAATGGTCACACAACAAAAGACTATGAATTCTATAGTAATATGACCAAACAAAAATGAAATGTTTAAAAAAAGAAGATGATGATGCACACATGTTACTATAGTGATCATGCATATTGTCATTGATCAGCAAATGTGGTACAAAACATATATCATAAAATTTTGACAAATCTTGATAAATTAATTTTTTAAAAATATAAAACTAAATATTTAATTTAATCAGGCCAGTCAAGATGAGTCAATCGATGTTTTTTTCATCCTAATTAGACATAGTTTAAATTTTTTTTAGAATTTTCTTAAAAATGTATATAAGAAAAAATATGAATGTGTTTTATTTATATTTTAAAGAAATAAAATTTAATGCTAAAATATAACAAATTAAATAAATATGAAATAAATATTAACTATTTATTAATTTGCTATTATGTATATATATTTAGAAGCTTAAATGAGAAAAATAAAATCTATGTAATATAACAAAATCATGATGACATAATAGTCATAAGAGAAGAGAATTATCATTTTATAAAATAATTAAAAAAAATTAGAAAAATAAAAAATGTTATATGACAAAGTTGCATTCGAAGATACTGAGGAGGTCATGTGCAAAATCCTAAATGGTCAACTTTAGTAGTACAAAACAAAATGTAACATAGAGCAAGAATAAATATAAAAAAATTATGAATGAACACATATTTGATAAAGCTCATTGCATTGAGTCCAATGATATTTATTTTGTGTTGAATGTGCCCTATTAGGAGTTACTATGATTGTCTAAAGTAAATAAATATAAATATTAGAAAAATAATTTTCAAATAGTATGTAAATATATATTAAACCTGATATAAGATTAATTGAAACAAAATAATTAAAAAAAAATGAGAGCAATATAAAGTTAATATGAGAAGAGATTTCTATGAGTAATAAAATAATATAACCAAATAAAAAAAATATTTTCTAAAAATGATAAATTGTATCAAAAGGCTCAATTTCAATATACTAAATAAATCAAGTATAACAACTTTGATCATCAAAATAAGTAAAATAGAAATCCTAGACAAAGTATGAAAAAACATGCAAAATAAAAAATTTAAAATTGGAAAAATTAATTTAACTTGGGTAAAGACCATTAAGACATGTCCAAAAAAAAATTTCATCTAAATTAGACAAAATTTTGAATAACTACTAATTACAAAAAAAATAGAAATAAAAAATAAATTAATATTTTTATGTTAAGAAAAAATACATTTGAGCATAAAAAAGATAATTTGAGGTAAAATCAAATAAATGTTAAAAGGAACTTGCATCCAAGATACTAAGAAAAAGAACATAAAGTTATGAACCTATAATTAAGGTCAAAATAAACATGCCTCAAAAAATATGCAAAATCTCTAGAAAATGTAATATTTAATAATACAAAGATAAATATTTAATCTGATAGAGCGTGTAGAAATAGCTCCATATAAAATTTTTTCGAGTTGATCAAGCCTAAATTTGAATTTTAATGAATTAGCAATGTAAAATAAATAATTATTATTTTAACTATATTTAAAATAATTATATTGGTGAAATGAGTTATATCAAGCCAATATAACATAAGAAAATCTAAGTGATGTAAAGTTTACCTGAGGGAGGACAAAAAAATTGAAGAAATAAGATAAATTATGTGAGAAATTTGCATTTTAAGAAACTAAAGAGATTGAGTGTAACTTTCTCAATCACCGAGTTATGTAAAAATCAAAATATCATATATAGAGGTTAAACCCAAGAAAATAATGTCTTTAAAAATAAAAAAATAATTAATTAGATTAAGCCAATCAAGATAAGTGTAATAAGGTTTGTTTCATCTTAATTAGATCTCTTTCATTATTATTAAGAATTACAATACATTAATTTAAAAAATGATAATAAATTAAATATTTTAATATTTTGTAAATACATATTAAAGGTGAAAAAAGATAAATTAAAGTAATGTAATATGATCAAATCAAAGTGACGTAAATGTCACATAACGGTACATTAAGAATTACATAATTTATAACTAAATCAAATTAAAATATTTAAAAAAATTAGATAAATGGTGTTAGAAAATTGCACTCTAAGATGGCATGAAGAGCAAGTGTAACCTCCTTAATGCTCAACAATTGCACAAATAAAAAATTCTCATAAACCTAGTTATAAGCCTAAAAAATGTTTTTAAAACATTGAAACAGGTATTGTATTTGAGGGAGCCTATTGAGTCAAGTCTAATGACGTTGTGTCGTCTTGATTGGACTTTGTTTACAATTTCTATGAATTAACAAAGTTAATTAACCCAAATAATAGTAAATTATTAATGTGTTGTAATTCCAAATGGGATCCACTTAACACAAGTCTTATCCATATAAATATTCACCTTGTAATTTTTACATTATTTTTTGAAAAGTTTTGGCATATTTTATGAGATGTTTTGATTCATACAAGTTTTGATTATTAAGGAGATTCAATGCAATCTCTTTATTGTCTTTAAAAATGACTTTCCCATATAGTCAATCTTATTTTTCAAATGTTTTGCATTTCTTTGGAGATATTATTAACTAATCTAAATTCCCTCATATTAAATGTTTCCATCACTTCGATTTTTTATATTATATTATATTAATTTTTCTTATGTCAACATTATTAAATATTTACTTAATATTAGCAACATATTTTTAATTACTTTTTCTTTTTTATTTTTTGAATTCACTATATGTGGTCTTATTGAGAGGATAAAGACATCATTGGACTCATCTCAATATGCTCCATCTAATAAAACTTCATTTTAAAGTTTTACAATATTTTATTATTTATAGTTCTAGCATGCTTTACAAGAATTTTACATTCACACATAATTTGATGATAAGGATATTATAATATTTCTTCTTAGCATCTTGTAATTTAACTTTCTTATATAATCATTCTTATTTGTTAAAACCTTACACTTTCATTATAACCTTTATATCACATTCATTTTGTTATATTACATTGTTTTAATTTATCTCAATTCATCTTAATATTTATTTACTTAAAAAAAATAATAATTTATTATTAAGTATTCTTGTTAATTTTGTAATTTGTAGCAATTCTGAACAATGTTTGATTGAGATGAAACAAATGACGATATACTTGTGTTGATGAGCTCTTCTTAATTAAATATTTTTTAAATATTTTTTATTAAAATTTCGCTTGCTTTATGAGCAATATCAATTCCTACCTTATTTGACAATAAAATATTTTGTACTTGATGTCCATTGTATCATTGAATCATTGAATTTTACTTTTCGTAACAATTTATCTAATTTGTTAAACATTTTCACATTTGTGTAGTAAAATTACTATTTAACTCTGAATCACCAAGCTTCTTACCTTTATTTGGCTTTGTTTTGGTTATATTGCAATGATTTATTTAATTTATATTTTTATTCATATATATTTTTACATAATATAAAATAATAATTTGTTGCCATTTTAGCTTATTTGTTTGTATAATTTGCATAAACTCAAAGGGAAGTCAGATCGAGTTGAAACAGGTGTTGTTGTACATGTTTTGATAAGTTCTTTACTTTTAAATATTCTTTTTTTTTTTAAATTTAATTTTCGAATGTTTTGCATTATTTTACAAAAAGTTATCATTTTTTGCCTCATTTGATGATCGAGAAAATTCCATTCATTCTCTTTAGAATCAAGTAATGCAACATTCCAATATAACTTGTATCTTTTTTAGAAATTTTTTACTTCAATTTAATTATCTTAGCTTGTAACCCTAAGTTGATTTTGTGTAATCTTTTTGTTGATTTTAATTGTATAGTTTAGTACCTTGCAATGTAATTTTCCCAAATAAAGTATCTTATCTCTAAAAAGTTTTTTTTTAATTTAGTTATATTACTATGCAACCCTAAATATTCATAGATGTGGCATATACATCATTGAGATTTTTTTTTATTAGATTTCTTTAATTTATGTAATTTTTCTCTTTAATATATATATATAAATATTATTTTAAAATAACATTTTATTATTTTTAGGACTACTTAATTTACTAAATAATGTTTGATTAAGACAAAACAAAATGTCATTGGAATACTCACGAATAACCCTTATCTAATTAAATATTATTATTTTTAAGCATTTCATTTTTTATAATTTTTCTTTGCTTTGTGGTACATTTTTTTCTATAAATTAGTTGATGATCAATGATGTTGAACTTCATCTCTTCAGTATCTTGTAATGCAATTTTACTATACCAATTATTTCATCTCTTAAACTTTTTTCCTTTGATTTGATTTTATTAATATGTAACTCTAAGTCTCTACTATGGTGAGTTATTGTGACTTCTACTTCACTTTCATTTGGTTATAGTAAATTGCTTCTTCTTATCATATTTTAGCTTTATCATTTTTTTACTTAATACTAAATAAATAATTTATTATTATTTTCGCATTTTAATTTTAAAATACTTAATAATTTGAAACAATGTCTGATTGAGAAAAATCAAATGTCATTAGACTCTTCTAAATTAGCTTCATTAACTAAAAGATTCAATTTTATAATTTTAAATATTTTATTCTTGAAGGTTTAAGCTTGCTTTAGAAGAACAGTTTTATTCAAACCTGATTTGATGACAATGATGCCACCCTTGAACCCTTCAGCATCTTAGAATTGAACTTCTCCATATAATTTATCCAATTTGGTATAATTTTTTCATTGATTTCATTATATTAAAATGTAACTTTAAAGCTCCTCCTACATGACCTTACAACATTTTGATTTAGTTATATTACATTTCCTTAATTTTTGTCACATTTGCTTTAATAAAAATTTATTTAATATTAAAATAATAATATATTTTTATTTAAAGTTAATTACATTGGTATTTTTAGTAATTCTGAATAAGGTTTGATCAAGAAGAAAGTAAAATCCTTGGAGTTGACCTTTGTGAGCTCTATGTAGTTAATTATGTTTAATATTTTTAAATATTGTATTTCCTTGAGATTATTTATGCTTTACAAAGAGTTGTATTTGTATTTTATTTTATCGTATAGGATTTAAAACTCGATCTCCTTATTATCTTAAAATTTACCATTTGCATATAATTGATCACATTTCTTCAAATAATATGTTTTTTTATTTAAGCTTATTTAATTTTATAATTTTTAGAAATTCAAAAAGAGATCGATTTACGATGGAACAAATGTCTTTGGATTCATCTTAATAAGCCCTATCAAATTAAATAATAATTTTTATATTTTAAGGTCTTTAATTTTTAATGTTTTTGCATTCTTTGAAAGTTTTTTTCATTTTTTTATTTAACGATCAGGAATGTTATACTCGTGTTTTGTTGAACTACAAAAAGTTGCTACAATTTATCTTATTTTTATAAATATTTCAATTTTCTTTAGTCATATTACTTTGATTAGATTATATTGTACTGATTTAATTTATCTTATTTCAATATTAATATATAAATATATATTAAATATTGATATATATATTTTTTATTCCCTACGTATTTTATTTAATATTTTGCAACAATTTTGAAAGTAGTTTCATCAATATATGAAAAAATTATCATTAGACTCATCTAAATAAAATCTATCTAATTAAATTTTTATTTCAACGTTTTTATGTATTTGCAAGAGTTTTTATGCCATGCAAAACATTTTAATTGTTCTCTTATTTAACAATTGAGAATGTTACGCTCAATCTCTTTAGGTTCTTTTGATGCAGCTATCATATGTAATTAATCTCTTTGTTCAAATGTTTTGCTTTACTGTTGTTATGTTGGTAACTTTAGGTCTCTTTTCACATATGATCTCCTTCACTTTAATTTAGCTAGATTACATTATTTAAATTTATTTTATTTTAGATATGACATATACTTAAAAAATGGAAATAATAATTTATTAATTTTTGTTCCTACTTACATAGGTAATTCGAAGTAATTCCAAATGTGGTCTTATAAAAATCTAAAAAAGGTCATTGGACTCATCTTAACAAATTATATCGCATTAAATATTCAAATTTAAATTTTTAAAAATTTCTATTTAATTATTTCTATATGTTTTATGTGGCATTTTGATTAATACATCATTTGATGGTCTACAATGCTACATTCAATCTGCTTAATATTTTTGAAAGCAAGTTCTCAATATAATTGATCACCTTTAATCAATATGTCTATTGAGTTATTTTTATGATGAAACTATAATTCTCTACTTCTGTGACCTTTAAATGACATAGATTTTTGATTTTTTAAATTGTTTATTTTATTTTATTTCAATTTTGTTATATATTTACTTAATATTAAAATAAGAAATTATTATTATTTATTTTTTCATAAATTTGTTTTTCCTGATATTTCTAAATGAGGTGTGATTTATACGAATTGTCTTTGCTGGATTTAATTTAAGAGGTTCTATCTATTCAATATTTTTTATATAGTTTTGAAAATTTAATTTTTTAAGATATTTTAATACTTGTTAAAATATTTTTAAATCTTACTTGATTTGATGGTCAACGATGTTACACTAAACCTTTTTACTATTTTGGAATATTAATTTCGTGTAAAATTTAAGTCATTTGCTCAAATATTTTTATTTTATTTGTTATTCTCTAAAGAAAAAAAAACCTCCTCACATCTATCCTTTACATTGCCTTTACTTCGCTAGATTGCATTATCTCAATTTATCATAATTCAAATTTAATATATATTTGAATTACATTAAAATAATAATTTATTATTCCTTATTCTTCTTTACTTTGTTGGTTTGTAGAAATTCCAAATGAGGTGGAATCTAGATGAAACAACTTTTAGTGGACTTATCATGATGAATTTTATTCAATTTAAAATATTCTCAACATTTCTTAAATTTTTTAATTTTCTTTTATTTTTGCACACTTTATGAGATATTTTAATTCATACCATATTTGATGGTTGAGGATATTACATTTCCCCTTTATAGTAACTTAAAATACAACTTTCTTGTACAATTCATCTGATTTTGCTCAAATATTCTACTTTGATTTGGTCATCTTATTATGTAACTCCAAATCTCCTCACATATCATTTTCATTGCTTTCGTTTGGTTAAATTACATTGCACTAATTTATCTTGTCTTACCTTTAAGATATATTATAATAATAAACAGTGTTGAAATCATTTCAATGATGTGTAACCAATTATATATACGTTTTTACATTTTTAAATGTTTTATTTTCTTGAGTGTTTGTATGCTTTTATGATACATCTAAACATGTAGTTGATATGATAATGATGGATTACAATAGACTTGATAATATCTTAAAGTACAAGTTTTCTATATAATTTATTCCATTTCTTAAAATTATATTCGTTCATTTTGCTTTATCATTATGTTATTAAAAATCTCCACACTCATTGCCTTTACATCGCATTGCGCACGATTTGATAGCCTACTTATGTGACAGTTATATTGCCTTTATTTGGATAGAATTATTGATTCTATTTATCTCATGTCAATTTAAATATATATTTTGCTAATATTAAAATATTTATGTTTTTAATATGTTGGAATTTTTAATAATTCTAAATGGGGTTCAATGGAGTCAAAAGAAATGTCATTAAACTCGACTAGACAAGCTCTATTAAATTAAATATTAATTTTTGTAATTTTTAAATATTATATTTTTGAGTTTTAGCATGCTTCACAAAAAAATTTTATTCGTACAACTTTTTATGATATTAAAATATTTGGGCAAGGCTTGGAATATTGTAGTAAATTTTTTAATTATGTAAAATTTAATAAAATTATTTTTAATTTAGTGCAAAGTTTAATTATCAAAATAATATAGAATTGTGCCAAGATACATAAGTAGGATTTAACAAATATTTTTATTAAATCAATGATTCATTTTACTAGGATTTGAAGTTGTAAAAGAATAAAAGAAATTAATCCTATATGTTTTTTTATAGCAATAACATGTTTGAACAATCTAATGTTTTAGTTAACATTTCAATGTATGATTAAAAAAGCTATGTCCTATAATTAACAAACTAACATTCTTTTTCATAACAAAAATAAAGCGTTTTTATATTTGGTGCTCATGTCATCAATCCTTGAAGCTTGCTGAACACTCCACGGTAATTAGAAAATGCATAGCTTGTTTTTTATATGTAAACCTGTTTCACATTAAATAAGTTGATTAGAATAAGATGTTGCTGTTTTAAGGCTTGATTCATTAAACATAGGTGACTTAATAGAGACAAGGTGAACATCATTTGATTGATCTAGGATAGCCTAATCTAAATAAATATTATTTTATATATTTTAAAATATTTTATTTATTTTGATTCTTTTTGAATTGATAATTATGAATATTTGACTCAATCTCCTTTATATCTTAGAATGTAAATTTCTTGTATAATTTATCTTATTTCATCAAATGTTTTGTCTTAATTTTCTTATGCTACATAGTAACTCTAAATCTACTCTCACGTAACTTTTAAATTGCTTTGATTTTGTTATAAGACATTACATAAATTTAACGCATTTAGGTTTAATATATATATATTTATTGAATATAAAAATAAATTATTATTATTTATGGATATTTATTTTGGTAATTCTTCATAATTTTATTTTAGTTATGATTGAGATGAAGCAAACTTCATTAAAGTCCTCTTGTCGAGCACATGCAATTGAATATTCTATTCTATATTTTTTAATATTTTACTTTTGAAGAGATTTTGCGTGCTTTACATGAAATAATTTATTTCATTTTTTATTTTTGTTCCATTCATTTCGTTATATTACTATAATACAAAAATTCTACAATCATGCAATCTTTAGATGGCTTTGACTGTGTTATATAGTGTTACTTTAGAATGAGTTATTTCACATGGGTCCAACAATTTTTCCTTTAGCTACAAGGAATCTCATTTGGAAATTTTTTGAATTGCTAAACATAACAATAAAAAATTATAATAAATTATTTTTTATAATTAAGTTAATTTATATTAAATTTAAAAAGAGATTAATTAAAGAATTATGATAAAAAAAATTAATAGCTATTTAAATATGACATAAGAGAATTTTTAGAGTTGCAAAGTAATATACAAAAATTAAAGTAAAGAATTTGAAGAAATGAGATAAATTGTATAGAAAACTTCTATTCCAAGAAACTTTAGAGTTCCAATGTAAAATTCTCAATCCCTAATATAGATACAAATTGAAATATCTTGTAAAACCTACCATAATATTATAAAAAAATAATAAAACTAAAAAAAATGTTTAATTTGATGTCATTGGCAATGTGAGTTCGAGAACTTTTGTTTCATCTTGATTGCACCTCATTCAAAATTACTATCTATTAGAAAAAAAAATAAACATAATTAATTATAAATAAGATAAATATAACATAACCAAATCAAAGTATTGTAAAATTAACACAATAACAGATTTAGTGTTGCATAGTAACATAGCCAAATATAAGTAAAACATTTGATGATGTGAGATAAAGTTTATTGGAAAATTGAAATTGAAGATGCGAAAAGGATCAAGTGTAATATCCATGATCATTAAATAAATTACAAATAAAAATAACCTTTAACAAAATGATTCCGAAAAAAAAAATAAAAGGCTTAAAATATAATAAATGATATTTAATTTGATAGAGCCCATTCAGAGGGCCACTGTCACTTTTGTTTTATTTCGATCAGACCTTGTTTTGATTTACAACTACTTACCTAATTAAATATATATTAAAATTGTAGTGCGATAAGTTTAAGAAATGTTTTATATCTAAGTCAAGGTGATGTAAACAACACATAAGACAAGATGTAGTAAATAACACATAAGACAAGATGTAGAGTTAAATAATAAAATAACAAAATCGTCTCATAAAAGAAGATTAAACGAGATAAACACAATGGGAAAGTTGAATTCCATGATACCAGGGAGATCATGATTAGCATCCTTAGTTATCAAATTTGGTATAACACAAGACGTTCGTAAAATGAGGAAAAACATAAGAAATAAATATTTAAAAAAAATGTAATGGTAAATATTTAATTCGATCAAGCTCATTGAGAGAATTCTAATGAAACTTTTTTCAACTATATTGGAACTTCATAGTAATTATTTAGAAATTAATAAAGTAAAAAAGCATAAATAATGATAAAGTCTTATTTAGATATTACATAATTATACATTGAAGTTGAAATAAGATAAATTCAATTAATATAATGTAACCAATTCAAAGTGATAGAAATGGTCCATTAAAAGAGATTTAGAGTTACATAGTCAAATAACTTAATTAAAATAAAACATTTAAAGAATTGACAAAAATTGCCTTGAAATAACACATTTCATGATACTAAAGAGATAAGTGCAACATCCTGACTCATCAAATCAGATACAAATCAAAAAAATGTCATAAAGCTAGCCAAAATCTGGGAAAAAAAATCTTCAAGTATAAAATTAAATATTTTATTGGATAAAGCCTTTTGAGATAAGTGTAATGACATTTGTTTTGTCTAAATCAAACTTGTCTAGATTTGTAATGTATTATAAAAGAAAATAAATATAAATAATAATAATTTTAAATTTTAGTTTTAAGCAAAAACATATCAACTTGAAAAGCGATAAATTAAAATAATATAATATAACCAAATCTAAGTCTTGTAAAAGATACATAATGGGAGATTTAGTGCTAAATAGTAATTTAACCAAATAATTATAAAATATTTGAAAAAAAGAGATAAATTATATAGGAAACTTGGATTCAAAGATATAATAAAGATCAAATGTAACTTTCTTGATTATCAAATTAGGTACAAATCAAAATATTTCATAAATCTTGTCAAGAACAATAGAAAAATAAATTATTAAAAATATAAAAGAACTTGTTAAAGGATAGAGCTTATAAAGATGAGCCAAAAAAACTATTATTTCATATAGATGATGTCTCATTAGGAATTATTACTTATTTCCAAAACAAATAAGTGTATAAATAATAATAAATTAACATTTTCAAATTAAACAAATCCATATTAAAGTAGAAATAAGAAAATTCAAAGATTATAATATAACCAAACCAACACAAAAAAACTTGAAGAAATCAGATCAACTATATAAGATACTTGGATTGCAAGGAACTAAGGAGATCATGTGTATCAAGCAATTTTGTCAAATACGATATGCTTAAAAAAGTCGTAAAAAATATGCCAAAATTCTTGAGAATAAAATGTTTAAAAAAAAAATTAATATTTAATGCATAGTTCTTTGCAAAGATGTATGTAGCATGGTTTGTTTCATCTAGATTGAATCTCATTTAACTAAAAAATTTCACTTAAAACAAGCATAACAAATAAAAAATTATTATTTTAATATTAAGTAAATATATATTAAAGTTGACATAAGATAAATTGATGTAATAAATATATCCAAATAAAAGTGATATAAAGGTCACATGAGAGCAAATTTATAGCAACATAATAATATAACAAATTTAAAGCAAAAAATTTGGAATAAGTGAGTTACATTGTATTTGAAAGTTACATTGCAAAATACCAAGGAGATCAAGTGTAATACTAGTATGAATTGTTAAAATAAAAAAATGCAAAAATGATTAAAAAAATTATTATGTTAATATTAAGTAAATATATGTTCAAGTTATAACGAAATATATTCAAACAATCTAATAAAATGAAATCAAAGTGATTTTAAGGACACATGTGAGTCGATTTAGATTTATGTTGTCATATATTATAATAAAATAAAATAAATTAATTAGATGAGATAAATTATATAAGAAAGTTGCATTCCAAGCTGGTAAGGGTATTGGGAGTAACATTCTTTATTGTTAAAGCTTCTAAGAATTAAAATGTCTTCTAAAGCCTATAAAAACTTTATGAAACAAAGAATTTGAAAATATGAAAAAGAATACTTAAATGTATAAACCTTATTGACATTAGTCTAAAGAATTTTTTTTCCATTTCAACTGAACTTTATTTGGAATTACTACAAATTAAAAAAGAAAATAGGCATAAATTTTAATAAGCAATTTAAAGAGAGAAAAATTAAATCAACGTAACATTACCAAATCAAAGCAATATAGAACCTACGTAGGAAGAGATTTGGAGTTGCATAGTAATATAACTAAATTAAAGTTAACAATTTGAAATAATGTGATAAATTGCAAGGAAATGTTACATTCCAAAATATTAAGTACATCAAGTGTAGCATTTTCATTAAGTTACTTAAGAATCAGTCTTGCAAAGGATGCAAAAATATTAGAAGATAAAATATTTAAATATATAGAAATCAAAGTTTAATTTGATAAAGCTTATTGAGATGAGTCCAATGATAGTTATTTTGTCTCAGTTAGACTTCTCTTTGGATTACTACCAATTGCAAAATTATATAAGTATAAAAAAAAACAACTATTATTTCATTATTTTATAAATATATGTTAATGCTAAAATAAAATAAAATGAAGCATTGTAATATAACAAAATTAAGGGATTGTAAATGTCACAATAGAGGAGATGTATAGTTACATAACTTAATAACAAAATAAAAAAAAGCAAATTTAAATAAATTGGACAAAGTTTACTAGAAAGCTCATAACAATATAATGAAGAGATCAAGTGCAGAATTCTTGACCATAAATTAAGTTATGAAAAAAAATCTAGTGAGGCATTAAAAATCCTAATAATTAAAATATTTATAAGTAAAAAATTTTTAATATTTAATTATATATAAGTCATCAAAATGAGCTCAAAAATATTTGTTTTGTCTAGATCAAACATTGTTTTGAATCATTGTGAACTACTAAGGTAAATGAACATAAATGGTAATAAATTATTTTTTTAATTTTTAAGAAAAGGAGACTCTAATATATGATTGTCAAAAATTTAAATAAATGAGTTTGATTTTTTAAGATAGCTACATTCTGATATACTAAAGAAATCGAGGGTAATATCCTTAATCATGAAATATGTAACAATTGAAATGCCTCCAAAATTTCCAATAAAAAAATGAAATTCTTAAAAATTTAATAATAAATATATCTAATTGGATATAGTGCATCGAGAATAGTCAATCAATATTTGTTCCATCTCGATCAAATGTCCTTCAGAATTTCTATGAATTTCCAAAGTAAATATGCAAAAATATCACTAAAGTGTTATTTAAAAGCTAACTTAGATAAATTCAAGTGTAATATAAACAAATGAAAATTAGATATTAGTGACATAATAAGAAATTTGGAGTTCCATAATAACATAGCAAAATCAAAGTGCAAACTGTTAAGAAATAATACAAGTTATACAAGGCAATGCATTCCAAAATAACAGAGAGACTAAGTATAACATCATCAATCATGAAAAATGGTATAAATCTAAATCTCTTGTAAAACATGTTGAAATACTAGAAAACAAAGTATTTATAAATTTAAAAATAATGATTTAATTATATATATCTCATCAGGATAAGTACAATGACTTTTATTACATCTCGATTCAATCTCATTTGAAATTATTACAAATTAAAAAAATAATAACCATAAATAATAATACATTATTTTATAATATTAAATAAATATATATTAATTTTAATTTGAGATGAAGTGAAAAACATAATAAAAAAATAAAAATTGTATAAACATCATAAAACAAAAGATTTTTAGTTACAAAGTAAAAAATAAAATAAATTAAAAAAATTTTGAAAAAATTAGATCTAGCATGAACAAAAATTTGATGATAGAGAGCAACATTATAGTTTATCAAATCTGATATCAATAAAAATATCTCCTAAAGAAAACTAAAACAATAAAAATTGAAATTCTTATAAATATAAAGATAAATATTCAATCGATAAAACTCATTGATGTGAGTTTAATGACATTTGTTTCATGTTGATCAAATTTTGTTTTGAATTATTATAAATTACCTAAGCAAATAAGGCAAAGTAATAAAAAATTATTTTTTTAATATTAAATAAATATATATTAAAGTAGAGACATGATAAATTGAAGCAAGGTAATGTAACTAAGTTACAGTGATGTATAGGTCACATGAGTCGAGAGTTAGAGTTACATAGTAAAATAATCAAATAAAAAGAAACACATTGAATAATTTAGGTAAATATACAAGAAAGTTATATTTTAAGATATTAAGGAGACCTACTATAACATTACTGATCATCAATTCAAGTGCGAATAAAAATGTATCTCAAAAGATGTAAAACAATACAAAATAAATTATTTGAAAATATACAAATTGATATTTTATTGAATAGACAATTTTGAGATAAGTTAAATGAGATTTGTTTTGGCTTGAGTAGACCTTGTTTGGAATACAATAAAATGCCAATTAAATAACAACAAATAATAATAAATTATTATTTTTATATTAACTAAATGTAAATGAAAACTAAAATTATATTAAATAAAGTAATGTAATGCAACCAAATTTAAGTGATGTAAAGGTTAATTGAGAGAAGATGCTATGTTACTTAGAAGTAAATCTAAATAAAAAAATTGAAGAAATTAGATAAATTACAAGAGAATATTAGAGCTTAAAATAAAAAGGAGGTTGAATCCATTATCCTTAATCATCAAATCTAGTGCAAATTTGAATATGTGCTTAGAAGAGTTAAAACCCTTCAAAATAAAATATTTAAAAAAATCAAAATGAATATTTATTTAAATGACATTTTTGTAGTATAGTCCATTGACATTAGTTTCTTCTCTGTCAAAGCTCATTCTAAATTACTACAAACATCCAAATTAAATAAAAATAAATGATCCTAAATTATAATAGTAATATTAATTAAATATATATTTAAATTAAAATAAAATAAATTAAATAGGTGTAATTTAACAAAATCAATGCAATATAAATAAAATAAATCATAGAGGATTATGTCATTACACAAGATAAACGGATTCTTTGTAACATCCTCAATCATCAAATCAAGTAAGCATTATATTGTCAAATAAAATTTGCCAAAAATATATAAAATTAAATATTTTTAAATATAGAAATAATATATTATTAGATAAAGCTTGATGCGACTTTTCTAACAACATTTGTTTGATCTCAAATGGATCTAGTAATGAATTACTATGAACAACAAAAATAAATAAGCATAAATATTAACAAATTATTTTTAAATATTTCATAAATATATATATTAAAAGTAAACTGAGATTAATTAAAGCACTATAATATAACAAAATCATTGTAATGTAAAGCTCTTTAGAGATGACACATAAAGTTAAATGGTTAAATAACCTATGCAAAGCGAAGCATCTATGGAGAATGAGTTAAATTGTATAAGAAGGTTTCATTATAAGACACTGACGAGATCAAGGTTAATAGCCTCAGTAACCAAATATGGTACTACATTAATTCACTCAAAAATAATGCTAAAATATTATAAAAGTAAACATTTAGAAATATTCAATTTAATATTTTATTCGATGGAGCTCATCAAAATGAATACAATGATATGTTTTTTGCCTTAATTTATCTTTTTTGGAATTACTATGAATTACCAAAATAAATAAGGATTCATAAGAAAAGTTATTATATTAATATTAAGAAAGTATATATTAAAGCCAAAAGGAGTTAATTTGAAACAAAATAATACAACTGAGTCATTGATAAAAATTTGAAGAAATGATATGAGAAATTTCAGATTCAAAGAAGCTAAGGTATTAGAGTGTAACACTCATAACAATAAAAAAGGTATGAATGAAAATACCTCATAAACCATGCAAAAACAAATGCACATAAAATATTTAAAAATATGAAATTGAATATTTGATTGCATATATCACTTTAAGATGAGTCCAATGATGTTTGTTTCCACTCAATTGTACCTCGTTTATAATTGCTAAGATTTACCCTAGTAAATAAGCATAAATCATAAAAGAAACTTCTTGTTAAATAGATATTAAAGCTAAAAATTAACAAATTCAACTAATTTATCATAAAAAATCAAAACCATGCAAAGGTGAGATAAGAGATGATTAATAGTGAAATTGAAACACAGCTAAACAAAAGTAAAAAATTAAATGAAATGAGAAAAATTGTGTGGAACACTAAACTTTGAAGACACTTAGGAAATTTAGTGTAACGTCATCTATCATCTAATAAGATACAAAATGAAAATTTTAAAATATAGAAAAGAATATTTTATTAGAGAGAGCTCAGGAGATGAGTTCGATGATAATTTTTTATCTTTGTTTGACATTATTTTGGAATACTATGAATTATAAAAAGTACACAAGCCTAAATTATAATGATATATTATCTATGTTTAAATAAATAAATATTGAAAAAAATGGAGAAATTAAAATAGTCAAGTACAACAAAATGAAAGTTATATTGAGGTGACACAAAAAGGGAATCAAAATTTCGTAATCATATAATAATATCAAAGTAAAATATGGAAACAAATGAGATACATTATGATTTAAATTTGAATATGAAGGTATTAAAGATATCTAGTGTGACATTTTTTATTGTCTAATCATGTATGAATTAGAATGACTCATGATACACACCAAAACTATTAAACAAAATATTTTAAATTATAAAAACAAATTTGCTTAAATGGAGCTTCTTAAAGCCAGTACAATGATATTTGCCTCATCTTAATTGGGACTCATTTGAAATTATCACAAAATTTAATAAGTATAAATGATAACAAATTATTGTTTTGCCATTAAGAAAAAATTACATTAAAGTTAAAATGATATAAATTATAGTAACATAATAAAACAAATTTAAAGTGATGTCAAGGTCAGTCAAGATGAGAATTAGAGTTATAAAATAGTACAACAAAATCAAAGCAAAAAGTTTTGAATAAATGAATAAATTTTAAAGATATTTGATAATGTTATTGGTCATTAAATTGAACACGAATAAAATTAACTCATAAAATATATAAAACCTATAAAATTTAAAATATTGAAAATAATGAAAAAATAATATTTGATTAAACAAAGCTCATCGTTGTTGCCTAGTAATGGTGTTTTGTTTGATGAAAAAATACCTAAGTATTTCTAAAGTATTTTTTTAATAAAGTTTCATAATTCAAGAATTTGATGCTCACCTTCATCGGAGAACATAAAGAAGAAGATGTTACATGTTAAATCTCATGAAGATCAACATCTTTTGAGTCATGAAGAGATACAATTTGAAATTAATTTTTTTATTTTAATGTTACTTTTGTTTTAATGTTATGCTTTGTATAAATATTTTTTACAAGTAAAAAAATTAAATTTAACTTAAATTATTTATCTTAGGAAAATATTAGGTTTATAAAAACTTAATCCATCCTCCTTGATTATCATAAGAAAAATTTTATTTTCTATCATCTTTTAGTATTTTCTTAATAACATTTGAAAAAGTATATTATAATTGCAATAACTAATTAGTAAAAGTTGGACTATTTAAAAAAATAAACGAAAAATTAGTTAATTAGGAATAGGGACCAAAAGGGTGGATGACACCTCCAGAAAGGTAGCTGTTGTAAATATGTTAGGAATTGTAGTCCTTAAACATGTTAGTCGGTTTAAGTAATAAAGAGAATGCTTTAAATCTTTTCCATATTGATTTTTTATGCTTATATCTACATATCAAGCATTTGAAACTGTAACAAGATGAAAGGTAACACTATTCATCATTAAATGAGATACAAATAAATGTATGTACTAAAGCATGCCAAATTCTAAGAAACTAAAATATTTAAAATTATAAAAATGATACTTTTTGAAGATACATCATGTCAAGATGAGTCCAAAAATATTTGTTCTTCTCAATCAGACAATGTTTTAAATTACTACAATTTATTGTAAAAATAATCTTAAATAATAACAAATTGTAATTTTAATAATAATTAAACATATAGTAAAGGTAAAAACTGGTTCATTTAATATATATAACATAGTGATGACTAAAGCAATGCAAAAGTCACATTATATGAGAATTAGAGTTACACAATAATATATCAAAATAGAAGAAAAAATTAAAATAAATTCAATTTATTGTATAAGAAAGTTTTCTTCCAAGATATTAAAGTGAATGGGTGTAACTTCCTTAATTCTCAAAACAGGTAAAAATAAAAGAATCTTTTAAACTTCACCAAACAGTTAGAAAAGAAAATATTTAAAATTAGAGAAATAAATATTTAATTTTGTATAGAACATGTAGATTAATCCAACAATGTTTGTTTTATCTTGATCTCCTTGTTTAGAATTATTTAAATTTAAGAACATGAATAATCATGAAAAAAAATACAGTATTATTTTATTATTAAGAAAGTATATGCTATAGCTAAAATCACCTAGTTTGAATCAACATTATATGACCAAATAAAAATAATATAAATGTCAGATGAGAAGAGATTTAATGTTAAAAAGTAATAAAATAAAGTCAAAACAAAACATTTGAAGAAATAAGATAAACTATATAGAAAGGTTTTTTTTCCAAGAAACTAAATAAATCAAGCAAAATATTCTCAATCATGAAACCATTTAGCAGTCAAATTCCTCAAAAAGTGTGAAAACCATAAAACATTAAAAAAAATATAGAAATTGCTTTTAGAATGGATAAAGCTATTCAACATCATACGGGTGACATTTGTTTCATCTCGACCGAGCATCATTTGGAATTAAAGAGAATTACTATAATAAATAAGTATGAAAAATTATAAATTACTATTTTCAATGTTAATAAATATATATCATGATAAAATGAGATAAATTAAGGATATCTATTATAACAAATTCAAGTTAATACAATGGTGATGTGAGAAGATATGTAGAGTTTCATTAGAAAAATAACTTTTCAAAAGTGAAAATTTTGAAAAAAAGTTAAATTGTATGGGACAGCTCATCAAGTTAAATTTTGAAAAAAAGTTAAATTCTATGAGTGCAAAAATGATAAAATAAATTAGAAAATAAAAAATTTTTAAATATCAAAAAGAGTATTTTATTGGATACAGCTCATCAAGTCAATTCTAAAGATATTCAATTTTTCAAGATTGGGCCACATTCAAACTTACTATGAATTATTATATTAATTAATCATAAATAAAGATAAACATTTCTTTAATGTTAAGTAAATACATGTTAAAATATAAATAAAATAAATCGAATAAATGTAATATATCAAAATGATAGCGATGTGTAGATCATATGATCAGAGATTTAGAGTTGCATAATAATATAGACAAATGATATAGAAAAACTTGAATAAATGAGAGCAATTCTATGTTAAAGCTACATTCCAATATATTATGGATATTGAGTGTGACATGTTCGATCGTAAAATTAGGTAAAAAATAAAATCTCATTAAACATTCTAAAATCATTGAAAATAAAATATTGAAAAATATAAAATTGAATATTAAATTAGATATAAATTACTGTGATGAATCTAATGATCATACGCTTATTCCCAACCATACGTCATTTGGAAGTACTACGAATTAAGAAAGTAAATAACCACAAATATTAGAAAAATATTCATTTAATATTAAGTAAATATATGTTAACACCAAAGTGAGATAAATTAATTTAGTGGAATGTATTCAAATCATGGAAATGTAAATTTCCCATAAAAGTTATTTATAGTAATGAAGTTGTATCAAAAAGTTATACTCCAAGATACTAAGGATATTGAGTTTAACATTCTCGATTATAAAGTTGGGTATGAATAAGAATTGCCTGTAATATCTACCAAATCTATAAAAACTAAAACATTTAACAATTTAGAAAAAAATATTTAATTGGATACCACTCATTTAAATGAGTTGAATGACTTTTTGTCTTGATCATACGTTATTTTAAAATACTATGTACTAGAAATGTAAATATGCATAAATAATAATGTATTTTTATTTTAATATTTAGTAAATATATATTAATGTTGAAATAAAATAAGTTGTACAATTGCAATATTACAAATTCTAAAATATTTAAAGGTAGCATAAGAAGAGAATTAGAGATTTATAGTAATTTAATGAAATCAAAGTAAAAAATTTTAAAAAATAAGAAAACTCATACTCAAAAGTTACATTCCAATAAACAAAAGAGACCGAGTGTAATATCATCGATCATGAAATCTTGTGCTAATCAAAGTGTCTCAATACGTAAGCTAAAACTTTAGAGAAGATAATTAAAAATTGTAGAAAAGAATATTTGCAATGATAGAGCTCATCAAGAAGATTTTGATAACAATTGTTACTTCTAGAGTAGACCTCATTTGAAATTATTTAAAATACTTAAGAATATAAGCATGAAAAATAATAAAGTTAATTAACATAATATGACCAGATTAAAGTCATGTAAAGGTCATACAAGAAGAGATGTAGACTTGTATAGAAATATATCTTAATCAAGTCTAAAGATTTAATAAATGAGAAACATTGTGCATGTAAATTGCATTCCAAGACCATATTGTCTTTTATTTTAACATCCTTGATCATGAAATTGAGCAAGAATCAAATTATCTTATAAAATATACAAAAACCGAAAAACTAAAAATATTTAAGTATTTAGAAATGAACACTTAAATGGATAGAGCACATTCATATGTATCCAACATTATTTGTTTAGTCTTATTATTTCAAAATTTAGCACATATATATTAAAGTTAAGATTAGAGAGTTTCAAAAATTATTTTATTACAAAATAACTTCATTGTAAAAGTGCACAAAAGAGAATATTTAGAGTCACAAAATATTTAGAGTCACATAACATAATATAATAACAAGTTAAATAAACTGCTTGGGAAAGCTATATTTCAAGATATTAAAGAGGTTAAGTGCAACATCATTGACCACAATATTTAATGTGAGACACAATAACTCATAAAATATGTGAAAATAAGAATAATAAAATATTTTAAAATAAAAAATTAATATTTGATTAGATTAATCTCATCAAGATGAGTCCAATGACATTTGTTTTTCTTAATAAAACATTGATCAAAATTATTACAAATTAAAAAATTAAATAATCATAAATAAAAAAATATTTTTTGATAACAAGTAAATATAACTTAAAATATAATGTGATCAATGAATATGAAAAAATTAAATAAAAAAGATAAATCATACAAGAAAATTGAGTTCCAATATAATAGAAAGATAAAAGGTAACATCCTCGATCGTCAAATAAGGCATGAATTAAAACATGTCAAAAACTATGACAAACTCTTAAAAAAGAATATTTAATTGGATATAGCATGTCGATGTGAATCCAATTAACTTTATTTTTTTCTTAATTGATGGTCATTTGGAATTACAAAGTATTACCATATTAAATAAGAAAAAATAATAATTAAATATTATTTAAACGTTAATTAAATATATATTAAAGATGAAAAATAGAAAACTTTAAGCAATATAATAGAACCAAGTAAAAGCCAGATACTAGTCATAGAAAAGTAGTTTTAGTGTTACATTGTTACATAATAAAATATTGGAAAAATATTTGAAAAAATAAGATGCATTTTACAAAAAAAGTTGCATTTGAAGATACTATGCTACCCAAGACAACATACAACACAATCAAAAAGGGTACAAATACAAATGCCTCATAAAATGTGTCAAAACATTAGAGAATAACTACTAAAAACATTGAATAAAAGTAGTATTTAATTTAAAACATTGAAACAATTTTAATGACATTGTTGTCATATTAGTTAGTGCTCATTTGGAGCACTATAAATTGCCAGACTAAATGATGGGATATAATAATATCTTTACTATTTTAATTTTAAATAAAAATATATTAGATCTTAAATGAGATAAATTAAATAAATGTAACAAAACCAAATAAAAATGATATAAAGGTTGCAAAAAAAGTGTTTTGAGTTGAGTCAAAATATAGTAAAATCAATCAAAAAAATTTGAAAAATAATATAAATCATACAAAAAATTTACATAACATTATCAAACATGCATTAAGGTGTGAATTTAAAATGTCTTCCAAAGTATGGTGAAACTACAGAAAATAAAATAGCTAAATCAAGAAAAAAATTTAAAATTAATACAAGGGAATTCAAATGACATTTGTTTTGCTCAGATTAGAGCACTTTTAAATTAATGTAGTTTTCCAAAATAAACAATCATAAATCATAATAAATTATTATTTTAATATTAAATATATACTGGTTTTCAAATTTGATAAATTGAAGAAATGTGATATAACTAAATCAAGGTGATGTAAATGTCATATGATTTGAGATTCAAAGTTACATAGAAATATAATCAAACCAAATTAAAGAATTTAAAGAAATGAGATAAGCTATATAAGAGGTTACATTCCAAGAGATTAGGGAGATCATGTGTAACGTCATTAAAAATTAATCACCAATTCAAGTTTTTATCAAAATACCTCACAATGTTTACAAACACTATAAAACTATAATATTTATAAATATAAAAATTAATATTTATTAAAATATGTCTTTTTTAGACAAGTCTAATAACATTTGTTTCATCTTAAAAATAAATAATATAACCAAATAAAAATGACGTAAAGGTCGCATGAGAGGAGAATTAGTGTTATATTGTCATATAACAAGATTGACAAAAAAATTTGAATAAATGAAATAAATTGGACAAGAAAGTTGCATTCCAGCATACAAAATACGTATGAATTGAATGTCACATAAATTATGCCAATAATATAAAAAGAAAAATATTAAAAAATGTAAAACGAAATTTTAATTGGATAGAGCACATTAACATTTGACCAATAATTTTGTCTCAAATAAAAAAATTTGAAATTAGATTGAATTACTATAAAACATTTGTATAAATGATAATAAAATATAGTTTTAATATCATGTTAATATATATTAATGATAAAACTAAATAAATCGAAGAAATGTAATCAAACCAAATAAAAGTAACATAAAAGTCAAAAGAAAAAATACTTATATTTACATTGTAAGATAATAAAATGAAAGAAAATAATTTATAAAAAAGTGAAAAGTTGAACTAGAAAACTCAAATTCAAGATACCGAGGAGTTCAAGTGTCACATTCACAATTATCAAATTCAAAATTAAAATGTCTCATAGAGCATGCCTTACAATTGAAAGAAAAATATTTTCTAATATGGAAATGAACATTTAGACTAATAGAGCTTGTCCTAATGAGTCTAACAAAGTTTCCTTCTTCTTGATTAGTCTTCATTTGTAATTGCAAAGAATTAGAAAAATAAATAAGTATAAAGAATGATAAATTATTATTTTTATGTTAAATATATATATATAAATATATGTTTAACATTTATCATAACAAAATAAAAGCAATATAAAAATCACATGAGAAGAGTTTTAGAATTATATAATAATATAACACAACAAAAACGAAAAAATTGATTAAATTAGATAATTTATATAAGAAAGAAACATTGTATGACATAGAAGAGCTCAAGTTAGTTATCCTTAATCATCAACTCAAATAAATATTAGAACTCCTTATGAAATCAGCAAAACCTTTAAAATAAAATATTTGTAGGTATAGAAAAGCAAATTTAGTTGGATAAAGCTCGTCTAGTAATTCGCGTTTGTTTCATCTCGATCCGAAGTTATTTTGAATTAATGTGAATTATCAAATTAAATAAGAAAAAATAATAGTAAATTATTATTTTAATGTTATATAAATATGTATTTGGACTAAAATAAAATAAATTTAATTAATATAATATTAACAAATCAATGTGATGTAAAGTTTGCATGAGATAAGGTTTAGAGTTAAATGGACATTTAACCAAATCAAATAGAAATTATTAGAAAAGTGAAAAATGTTGTAGTTGTGTTTATGTTCTAAGGTAATATGGAGATCAAGTGTAATGTCCTGGATCATCAAATCAAGTAGAAATCAAAATTATTACTCATCCATACTAAAATATTAAAAAATAAAATATTTTAGGAATACAAAATAAGTTTTTTAATTAGATAAAGATCAATAACACTACTCTGAAAAAAAATTTGCACATGAAGTGGACGTCATTTCTAGTTAGCCTGAATTACAAAACATAAATATACTTAAATAATAATAAATTACTAGTTTATTATTAAGTAAATATATATTGAAGCTGAAAGAAGTCATGTAACATAACTAAATCATCATGATGTAAATGTCACGTGATAGGAGGTGTAGAGATACATAGTAAAACAACAAATTCATTTTAAAAAATTGGAAAACATCAGATAAATTGTGTGAAAAATGTGTATACCAAAATATTAATGTAATTAAGTGAAATATCTTTGATCATGAAATAAGGAACTAGTTCAACAATGTCGTTTCACCTCGAGTAGAATAGGTTTAGATTTATAAAACATTTAACCAAATAAATATGGATAAATTAAAATAATTAATTATTTAAATGTTAAGAAAGTATTTGTTAAAGATAAAATGTGATAAATTGAAAAAAATAACATAAATAATTAATAGAAAAAAATTAAGGAAATGATGTAAATTGTTTTAGAAAGTTGTATTTCGACATACTAAGGAGGTCAAGTTCAAAATCTTTGATAATTAAATAAGGTAAAAATCAACAAGCGTAACAAAACATACCAAAATCCTTGAAAATAAAATATATAAAAATGTAAAAGATGAGTATTTAATTATATGTAATGGGTTGAGATGAGTCCAACAATGTTTGTTTCCTCTCATTTAGACTTCACTTGCAATTACTATGTTTTATGGAAGTAAATAAGCCTAAATTACAGTAATTTTTTCATTAACAAAATTTATATTAAAGTTAAAAATAAGTGGATCGAAGCATTGTAATTTGATGAAGTTAGACTTATGTAAAAACAACATGAGAGCCGATTTGGAGTTAAATATCAGTATAATTAATTTAAAAAAATTTTAAAAATAAGATAAATTGTGTGGGAAAGAAAAATTATATGACTCTAAAGAGCTTGATTTTCATATCTTTCTTTTTCCAATATTTTATGAATTGAAATTAGTCATAAAGCATGGAAATAATTTAGAAAACAAAAAAAAATTAAAATATAAAAATATTTAAACCAAAAGAATTGAAGATTTAGTTAGAGAGAGCTCAATGAGACAAGTCCAATAACATTTATTTCTTCTCAATTTGATCTTCTTGCAAAATACAACAAATTACTAAAGTAAAAAAGAATAAAAATTTATTTTACTTTTAATTAAATATATTTTAATGCTAAAATGAGAAAAATTGAACCGATAAAATATAAGAAATTCAAAGCAACATAAAGGTCACATAAGAGAGGAATTAGAGTTTCTTAATAATGTAATAAAATCAAATAAAATAATTAGAACAAATGTGATAAATTGTGTACAAAAGTTGCATTAAATGATGCAAAAGTGGTAAAGTATAAAATCCTCGATGGTCTAATAATGTATGAAATATAATGTCTCGTAACACATGCCATAATTATAAAACTATACATCTAAAAGTAAAAAACTTGTTTTACATGGATGGAGCTCATCAAGAAGAGTCCAATGATGTTTGTTTAACCTTGATCATATCTTGGCTATTATGGAACCTAAATATTATTGGGAAAAGGAAAATAATTAAACTAGGTTAAGATAGAGTTAAATATATAATTGGGTTAGGACGGACCCATAATAATACTCTATACTTGTAAGTGTACAATATGCCTTACAAATGAATTCATAAGCACACATGGGGGGAGCCTACGACATGCATTGTCTCTTTTTACATGCACAAAGGGATTCTAACAATATGAAGATACTTTAGCAATTACATCATGTTGTACAAAGATTTTAGTGCCTATTTCTTCCAAAGTTGGAGCATCTCAACAATACAAAATTGTTCATTGTAATCAAATGGTAGAGATGACATCCATCTATTTAGGTAATAATCTTGGTCCATCTAACCATCTATTTAGTGTGACCAATCTAGCAATCATGATTAACCCTACTTTTTTGGTCTATTATTGATTTGACAGAAAGGATCTTTCCATTTGAATACTATGACAAAGATCTAATATGCCCTTACCATTGATTAATTGAAAGACCTTGATTTCATCTCATGTTGACTAGATGGCCCAAATTTAATGTATAGTAATCCAGTAATTTATATTTTTTTTACTTTTAAGACTTTGATGTGATGGTCTGTATCTTTTTTATTATGATCTAATGGCTCTATTGGATGTTTGCTAATGGCTAATTAGCAAGTCATTCAAGAAGTTGCACACAATCATCTTAGAATAATCCATTATGAAAAAAAAAATTGTAGGTAGTTTGGTAGTAGCTTTTCAAACAACATTTGCTTGACTTTCTAATGGCTATGACGAAATGATTTCTAAAGATAACATACCAATGTGAATACAATAATAAATAAATATGAAAAAGATCTTATAATCGTAAAGTTAAACTATATCACATTCTACTAGTGTAAGTTTCTCTTAGCAGCACCTATTTGTTGCAACTACTAGAAACTTCAAATAATTCTAGTTAAGCTCAATTAATCAAATCCTTCATTTCTTAATTCACTTAATAATTTTTAACTCTTTGAGCTTTTCTATATTCATGAAGAAGTATAGGAAATTTAATTTCTTGTTATATTTTTTTTCATTTAGGTAAACCATCTCAACATTTTCGAAAGGAGAGGTTTTGTTGGATATCATAAAAAATGGAATTATGGTTAAGGTCATTGAAGCCTGAGTTGTTGTTGAACCTGCTAAAGTGAGTGGGTTGGAAGTGAACTATAAAGAAAAATCTTAAGCAGGTTCGAGGTGAACTATTAGAAAAAACATATGTTATTACACTTTTATTAACATGTTTCCTAACTTCAGGTGAGGATCAATTTAGGTTATATTTTTAGCTAAATACTTAAAAATTTTGGTGTACCATTTCAACCTTTTTTGTCATTGTTATCAAAAATAAAAATTGTAAATTAATATATTTTTAATTCATAGTTTTCTACAAACATAAAATGACATTTACATAGAAATTTTCAAAAATAAATACAATTCTTAAATTAATAAAAATATTTTGAAATCCACAATTCACTTTCTATTATATGAATTGCATACTCATGTTTGCTTCTACTAGTTAGTAAAATCATGAGTGAGATCCTTTATTTATGTGTGCTATTAATTATTATAATTACATACTATTTTTCCTTTTTTTAATATTACTTATAATCTTGTCATTTTACTTTATTATCATAACACTTTATTTTTTTTGTTGTAATTGTTTCATTTAAGTGTTTAAAGATGACTTCACTCATGGTTGATATTTGTATAACTTCCTTATATGAGATATTTTCATTATATCATTATCCATTATTCAAGTGTGAAAACTTTCTTTTTCAAAGAAAGCTTTTAAAAAGTTTCTTCAAAATATTGATTCTATTTTGTATAGTATCATTATTTTTTTATTTGATATTCTTAAATATTGATGTACTATATCAAGGATGTTAATTTAATTAAATGTTGAGGGATTGAATTACTTATTTTGTGATTTAACACAAAAAAGTTTTGTGAGAGTATTGTCGCAAAGTTTTGATGATGTGAGGAAGAAATAAGTTGTATGATGATAATGAATCTCAAGATAATAATGATGATAAGAAGGAGATGAACCATAAAAAGAAAGAAAGGAATAAAAAGAAACTCAATTTGAAATGAAGCAAATTCTAGCCATGAATTTACTTTTCAATCTTGTGATGAAATATCAAATTCTTTTAGTAAATGTTTTATTGAGCATAAAAAATTAATTAACAAGTACAATGTCCTTAACAAGTTTTTTAGAAATTTTGAATCTCAAAATGTTGAATCATATGAACAAGGTGACACACTTAAAGAGGAAAATATTTCTTTGACTAATAAAGTTCACACTTATTTTAAAATTAATGTCAATTTGAGATGAAACAAATGTTGTTGGATTGGTATGACAAGTTTTAACTGATAAAATATATAATTTTATATGTTTTAAATAATTTATTTTCTTTAGTTTTGTGATGTTTTCTGAGAATTTTTATTCATATCATAATAAACAATCAAAGATGCAATAGTTTATCCTTTTAGTATCCTGGAATGTAACTTTCTAACCCCATTTATCATGATAACTAAGAGGTTTTGCTTTATTTTGATAATATTACTAACTAACTAAAAATCTTCCCTCATGTGATCATTAAATATGTTTGATTCGGTTATATTATACTACTTCAATTTTATCTATTTTAAAATAAAATTTAAATCTATTAAGTATGTAAATTATAATTTGTTATCATTTATTCTAATTTAATTTAGTAAGTTTATATAATTCTAAAAAATATATGATTGTGATGAAGCAAATACCATTAAATTAATCTTTGTGGGTGAACTGAAAATCTAGTGTGCAAATCTAACAAGAGAGTGTGAACTATGAGCTTTAAAATAATTTTTTCTAATAAGAAATAAACTTATTCTTCAAATATTAGTTAAGAAAGTAATTTTATGTTAGTTGAAATCATTGATTTATTAATAAGATAATTTATAATTTTTATGATTAAGAAAAATGAAAATGAAAGTTCAAATGGTACACAAAAATTTTTAAGTGATTCGGTTAAAAAATTTTTAATGTTTTATTTTCTTGGATATTAGTATGTTTTATAAGATTTTTTATTTATACATGATCTAACAATCATTTATGTTACATTTTTTCTCCTAAGCATAATGAAATTAATTTTTTTACACAATATTGCACATTTTTAAAATGTTTTTTTTGAATTTCTTGTATTACTTTGTAATATTAAATCTCCTCTCGCATGAGCCTTTCATTGATTGACTTTATTGCATTTCAATTTTTTTTACATATTCACTTATTTAATGCTATTTAATATAGAAATTTGTAATAATTTTTTAAAGGATCAATTAAGAAGAAACAAAAATTATTAGGCATATCTCAACTAGTTTGATCTATTGAATATTCATTCTTAACTTTTACAAAATAATTTTCAAGGTTTTGAAATATTTTATGAGATACTTTGACTACTTTTTATTAAAGAATCGAGATTTTGCACTTGTTCTCCATAATATCTTGGAATGCAACTTTTTCTTCCAATTTATCTAATTAATTAAAACTTTCTCAATTTGATTTATTTATACAACTACATAACTCTAAATCTCCTCTCATGTGACATTCACATCGCATTTATTCAAATTAAATCACTTTAGTAAATTAAATTTTATTTTTGATTTATATGTTCTTTATTTTAAAATAATACTTTGTAATTATTTATGATTATTTTTTTGCCATCCATGATCTTCAAAAAATGTCTAATTGAGATGATAGAAATGTCATCAAACAAGTCTAAATGAGTTCTACCTATTTAAATGTTTATTTTTATATTTTTTAAAACTTTATTTTAAATTATTTTAGCATATTTTACAAGGCCTTATTAGTCATACCACATCTGGTAATCAAGATTATTACCCTATATCTACTTTGAATCTTAGAATGCAATGTCTAAGTATAATGACCTCATTAATTTAATTGCTTGTTTTAAATTTTTTATATCACTAAGTAAATCTAAATCTCCCCATATGTGATCATAGGTGTCTTTGGTTTCATCGTAATGTGCTACTTAAATTTATCTTATTTTATGTCTAATATTTATTTTCTTAATATTAAAATCAATTTGTTATTATTTGTGCCTTTTACTATGGTTGTTTAGAGTAATTCAAAATGATGTTTAATGAAGAAAAACAAATGTCATTGGAATCATCTAAACAATTTCTATTAAATCAAATATTTGTTTTCATACCTCATTCATATTAATTAAAAATGAGGTCTAACTAAGATGAAAAAAATGTCATTACACTCATCTCAATAGGCTCTATCTAATTTAATAATTATTTCCATATTTTTAAATATATTTTTTTGTGGACATTGTTATACTTTCAAAGGCATTTTGATTTGTATTTGTTTTTAAAGAAACATATTGCACATGATTTACTCTGCATCGTAAAGTGCAAAACTTTTGCATAATTTATCTAATTTGTTCAAATTATTTATTTTTATAGGTTATTGTATTGTGAAACTCTAATTCTCCTTTTGCATGCCATTTGCATCACTTTAATTTTGTTATAATGCCTTACTTAAATTTATACCATTTTAGCCTTAATATATATTACTTAATGTTAAAATAATAATTTATTATTATTTATTTTTAGTTACTTCGATAACTTCAAGTAATTACAAAATACGTACATGGAAAAGATACAAATGTCATTGGACTCATAATAATAAGTTTTGTCTAATTAAATATTTATTTTTATAATCTTAAATATTTTATCTTCTATGTATTTGCACTATTTTAAGATAATTTAATTTTTATCTAATTTAATGTTTGAGATGTTACACTTGAACTCTTTTGTATCTTTGAATTGAAAATCTCATCTAATTTATCTCATTTCTTCGATTTTTTCCTTTGTTTTAGTTAAAACAATATATAATTCTAAGTCTTCTCTAGTGTTATCATTAGATTGGTTTAGTTTTTTGATATCTGTTTGCTTCAATTTATCTTAGTTTAGTTTTATTACATATGCTTGTTGGATATGAAAATAATAATTAGTTTTTGTTATTTTTATATACCATTGTTACTTGCAACAATTTTGAAAAAGGTTTATTTGACATGAAAAAAATATCAGTGGAGTTATCTTGATGAGCTTGATCTAACTAAATATTTATTTTTTATATTTTTAAAATAGATTTTCCCAAGTTTTTTGAATTGTTCATGAGCAATTTTTATTAATACTTGATTTAATGAACAAGGATGCCATGCTCAATCTTCTTAGTTGCTTGGAATGCAACTTTCTATAACAATGTATTTTATCCATTTAGTTTTTTAAATTTGATTTTCTCATATTATTATGCAACTCTAGATCTCCTCTCATATGACTTTTACATGCCTTTTATTTGATAATATTACATTTTTTAAATTTGTTCATTTTAGCCATAGTATTTATTACTTTAGATTAAAAATAAATTTCCTATTATTTGAGCTTTTTTAATTTGGCCATTTGTGATGATTTTGATAAAGATAAACAAATGTCAATGGAAAAGTCTCCAATAATTTTATCCAATTAAATAATATTTTTTAAGTTTTATAAGTTTTTTAACTTGGTACTTGTCACATTTTGTTAATTTCTCTTCTTGATGAGCCCAATCAAATTGAATATTTATTTCTCAATTTTTTAATTATTTACTTTTCTTAGATTTTGACATTATTTAAGAGATATTTATAGTTGAATTTGACTTAATGATTGAAGATGTTATGATTGATCTCCTTTGTATCATAGAATGCAACATTCCCATTTAATTTATATTATTTATTCAAATTTTGTATTTTTATTTTACTATATTATTAGTCATCTCCTTTGATCTTTACATGTCAATCATTTTGCTATATTATATTGCTTCAAATTGTTTTTGTACTATGTTAACATATATTTACTCAATGTTTTATTGATAGTTATAATAATTACACACTTATTGATGAGCTCTATTAAATTAAATGTTAATTTTAAATTATAAATTTTTTTAAGATGTTTTTATGTGTAGTGAGATATTTAGATTTATACCTGATTTGATAATTGAAGTAGCCACTCTCAAGGAATTTGACTTTCTAGAAAAATTTATCACATTTTCTCAAATGTTTTTCTTTGATTTGGTTATATTATAATTAAACTCTAATTCTCCAAGTATTTAACATTTATATAGCTCTAATCTTTTTATATTATATTATTCTAATTTATATGATTTAAATTTTAATATGCATTAATTTGATATCAAAATACTAATTTATTATTATTGTTATTATTATTTACTTTGAACAAGTAGAAATTCAAGAAAAGTCTGTTAGATGTGTAACAAATACATTGTGTTTATCTCAAAGAACTTCGTTAAATTAATTATTCATTTTTATAATTTGAAATATTAAAATTCATATTTTTTTTTATGTTTTACAAGATATTTTTATTCATACCTGGTTTGATTATTAATGATATTATGCTTGATCTCTTTAGCATCTTGAAATATAACTTTCCCATAAAATTTATGTTACTTTTTCAAATTTTTTCGCTTTGGTTTTATTATATTACGATGAAATTCTAAATCTTAACTCATTTGACTTTTCCATGTTTTTTATTTGGTTATATTGTATTTCTTTAAATTATCCTTTTTACCTTGAATATATATGTAATTAATCATAAAGTAATAATTTTTTATTATTTAAGATATTTAAAATTTGTAATTAGTAGTTATTGTAAATGATGTATGATCAAGAAAAAAAGCATAGTTTAACTCATCTCGACAAGGCATATATAATTAAATAATCATTTTTATAATATTTTTAATTATTTTTATTTTTATGGTTTTGGCATTCATATAAGTCATTTTGATTCTTGCATGTTTTGACAAAAAACGTTGATACTCTCCATCTCATTTTTATCATTGAATGCAACATTCCACCATATTTATATTGTTTTTAATTTGTTATTTTATTGATTTGGTTACATTTAATTTCTTTAGTTTATCCCATTAACACCTTAATTTATACTTACATAATGCTAAAATAACAATTGATAATCACTTATGTTTAATTTAATTAGTATGGTAATTCATAGTGATTCTAAACTAGGTTAGTGGGACAAGTAACAATGTTGTTTGACTCGTTCTAACGAAGTTTATTTAGCTAGACATTTATTTTCATGATTCTAAATATTGTTTATTTTATAATATTTTTCAGATTTTATGATACAATTCCATTAGAACCTTATTTGACAATTCAGAATAATACACTAAATCTCCATAGTATCGTTTAATCAAACTTCTCATATACTTTATGTCATTTTTCTAATTTTTTTCTTTCTTTCAAGTATATTACTATTTAATTCTAAATCTCTTCTTCTGTGACATGTACTTCACATTGAAATAATAATTTATTACCATTTATGCTTATATACTTTGTTGATTTGTAGTAATTCCAAAGAAGACCTAATTAAGATGAAAGAAATATCTTGGACTAACCTCAGTGAGCTCTACCCAATTAAACATTCATTTTTGTGTGTTTAAAAGCTTTATTTACTTTGTCTTTAACATAAAAATGTTTTATGGGATAGTTTTATTTGTATCTAATTTAATAATGAAGGATATTGCACAGGACCATTTTAGTGTTTTAGAGTGAAACTTTTCCATACAAATGATCTTGTTTCTATAAATTTTCTATTTTGATTTCGTTGTAGTATAATGAAACTGTACATCTCCTCTCATTTGACCTTTACATAGCTTTTTTTCATTACATGACTTTGCTTTAATTTACCATTTTTCAGCTTCATTACATATTTACTAAAATTTTAAATAATTTTTAAGTTTGATTTAAGCTAAATTTCATTGGTAATTAAAAATAATTTCAAATAAGCCACACTCTAGATGAATTAGATGTCGTTCGAGTCATCACGAAGAGCTTTATCCTATCAAACATTTATTTTCATAATTTTAAGAATTTTTTCTAATATTATGGCATGTTTTAAGAGACAATTCAATTTTGTCTATCCTACTAGAAAATCTTAGTGAATCACTCTTATCATTGGTGAAGTTTACTTCTCATCTAACTATGTCTTTTTGAATCAATTTTTTATATTCCACATCCTTTGTTTCTCTAAAAATCAATATTTCTTTTCTAATTTCAACAAACTCTTTACATAAATGTAATAGAAGTTTTCTTGAATATAATATAACACAAGCATACTTAAGATGTAACTTCATATTGCACTTGTCTAATCTAACTTGAGCTCCATGTAGTACTTTGCATTGTGAAGTTCTCGTCTGCTTTAACATGATCTCCTAAATTCATTGTGTTTTTTGTATTAGTTGGGATGGTCCATAACTTGGAAATTCTCTACTATGTGTAGAAAGCAACAAACCTTACAACAACTATTCTTGTTCTAACTTACCAATTTTTTTGGTGTATTTATAACTTTCTTTCACAAATGTTTTACATAATTATTTAGTATTGATGAATAATTACAAAACCTTTTTGGTGAACACCTTGATTTTAATAGAAATATTTTTAATACTAAACACATTTTTCTCTAATGGGATAAAAATCTTCATCCAAGGTCTTCAACAAAAACAATTATTGTCATTTGGGCTTTTCTAGAAGAAGTTTAACATTGACATTTCTATTCAATTTATAATAGTTTTTTCTAAATCAAGTACCATTAAGAGGTTTGCGGGTAAAGAATTTAATACATTTTTATAGACATTTCTTATTCCATTCAATCAATTATTTTTTAAAATTTTATGGATAAAGTATTAGTATTTTGATGAATTGTTTCTCCCATAAAAACTTTGTTTCTAAGATATTTCAAAGGTAAAGATCATTTCACAAAGCCTTTCTAGGTCTGACTTTTGTTTACCTTCTCGTTGTTGGGATTTATCTAACATAATAGACATGTATTTTTGATAATTAATTATTTAATATGACTTTTTTTCAATTATGTACGAAATATCCATTTCAAAGATTATCTCCTTATAAATTTAAGATGATGATGCCACCATCAAATGAGAGATAGGTAATCAATGTACAACATCTTGGAGTTGAGAAGTCGTTCATTTTACCACTAGAGCAAAAGTTCTTTATTCCATGACTAATGGCCTCAGCAACATTATTAATAAAGCAAGTGAGATGGGGTGTCCTTCACATTTGTAGCACTGAAAAATGTACATGGGAATCCATTAATAATGATCAAATAATTACTAAAATGAAGGAAATTTTTTGCTAGATGTATGAAATTAGTCTGGAATCAAAAGATCTCGAATACATTGAATAAAAATTCAAAATTAAGACCATCAAAATGTCACTCTTTGTTTATTGATTTATCACTTCTGTAAATTAAATTTGTTAGCAACTTTTCTTCATTTAATAATTATAGACTATACAAAGGAGACTATCACTTGTATTATTTTTCTAAATCCACTAGCAAGGATTTTTGGTGAAGATCTTACAAACAAAATGGTACAAATATATCGTCTTAAAGTCTTTAATTGTCATATAGTTTATGAATTTTGAATTTGTGTGGTACATATGCATTTTATGGATGCTAGAATTGAATCCCTATTAAAAATAATGGGTAGCCAGTACAAGATTTCATGTTATTTTGTCCCAACATTTTTTGTATAATTGACAAATTGATAGGTCCAAACCCACAATGCTATCAACTTTAAGCCCTTCCATGACACTATGGAGCTCTTCTTTGGTAACTTGTTGGGTAAATGATTCATTTTCTACTCTATTAATAGGCATAACAAGTGCTGTTGGGACATTTGAGTAGCATTGTAGTTAGAATTTCCTCTTATGGTTAATCATAGATTTTGAATGTTTTGAATGGCTTATCTAGCTATCTATTCTTCACCTTTAATCAAATTTTCAACCTTGTTTTTCTTTTTTTTAATATAAAGCTATGCACTTTATTAAAACATTAGTGAGCGAATATTTTTAATTTGAGTCTCCTTCCTTCAACAACTTAACACTTGCCAACTATTTTTGGTATAGTACAACTTTAGCTCGTTAATAAATTAAATCTACTTCTTATTGCGAGCTTTTATAATTGTATAATTTTCAAATATGTTTGCAATTTTTCTGTTATTCAATTTTTTAAGGAATATTTTTGGACTTCTTAATTTAGCACAAATTTGTACTTCACAAATACTTTTATAAGAAGTTCCCAATTATGTGTTTTTGTTTCATTGAATGTGTGGTGCAAAGAAAAATTGTAGACATCTAAATTTGTATGTTTTTCTTGAGGTGGAAAAGTACAATTATAAAAGAATTTGGACATGATCAGAGGTTGTCTTATTAAGATGATGAATTAATAAAAGAACAAATATTTTAAGACATTTTTTGGTGCATAGTAGTCGATCTACCCCCATCCAAATAATGGCCATGCTCCTTTTTCTATTTTAATTTAAAAAGCTTTCAAGTACATGCAACTAACTTAATTATGCATTCTTAAGAAAGGATTGGAAGACATTAACTATGTTTGCATTTTGGATGGCCTTGCCCAAGTATTCACCTACATTTGAAATGACATTGAAGTCCCCAACAATATGCCAATGCTTTCTTAGAACAATTATTTCCTTTGATTTCTAGTATTTTTTGCTTATACAATAGAAAAGTATATATTTTAATCTAAGCTCTCTTAATTTATCTTCAAGGATATTTATTGATTAGAGTTGTCAATAGTATCAATAACTAGCTGCTCACACCACACAACCCATATCACATTTGATTTGTTGTATGTTGCATTATGCAACCCTAATTTGAATGATTAATGAGATAGCATCATGGATGTGAAATTTTTCATGGTTGGGCTACTTAGAGTTCTGAGTTAGTAGTTAGACTCTCGAGCATGCTGAAGTGTTACTTGCTTATTATGGACTCTTGTAGGAACATGAATGTTTCAGATTATGTAATGATGGGATTTTATGGTATTTTAGAATATTAGATTTAAGTCTAGGAGCATTATAGGCAAGAATGGAATTCCAACGTAGTGGTTGGACATTAATTAAACTAATTACTACATCATTAGATTGTGAGATTTTTTAAAATTAGTGAACTCTTGATATTTATTTGATGACTTAATATCATTAAAATTATGCTATGAAGGAAGTGATTAATGCAATTCTTTTCTAGTTGTACCCTAAGCATTGAATTAGATAAAGTTGGGTTGTTTAAAGCCATTTTGTATGATATTATAGTTTATTAACATATGCTATTAAGTTACACTTTACTTTATGCTCGTTATATACATTTTACTACTACAAATTTAAATAGCATACCTTGAGAATTCTTTATGAGACTACCCAACACACCATTTCCATTTCTTTTAGGTCTAAGGGGTTTGGTGAAGGCATTTAGAATTATAGCTGAGGAGATAGAGTTAATGCATTGCAGTTGTTTTTATGCTTAGCAATCTAATACATGATGTTTTAGTTTGAAATAATCATTTATTTACTTATTACAGAGACATGAGTATTTGTTAGCTTCCATGATTTTACTAATGGTTTAAACGTACTCAGTTCTTAGTTCAATACATATTTTCTTAATCCTTTTATTTGGTATATTATTGCATCAAGGATTGTAAGTGGACTAAACGACAAGTTGCTGGCATGTTTGCTTCTAAGTACCATTTTCTTATTGGTGTATCTTATTGGTTCACATCCAATCAGGGTAAAAATACAAATCAATTAGTTAGTGGACTAGTTAGTGGAGGAACATGGTTCAAATGGCAACCATAATGACAATGATGATTAAGTTAAGGGATCACAACTTCTAGCTTTAACATCATTAATGCATGTGGAATGGCAAGGTTAGTGTACTGTATAATGCATAGGCTGTATTGCACCAAGGGATTCAAAAAAACATTGTCTTTGTGTGAGACTCACCAAAATCTCTTTGTATGCATACGTCGGTTATTATTGGAGAAAATGTTAACTTTAGCCATCATATAGTACTCATTATTGATGCTTCACATTAGAAACTAATAGTTTAGAATTGATAAGTACATAGCTTGATAGTCCACACATAGTAACTAATTTCTATCCATCTATGGAATATGATTGTTAAGAACTACAAAAGGAAATTTTGTAGCTTCTAAATAGCTTTGCTATTATGTTATAACTTCATTTCCACTCTCATTTTTCAATAAATTGTTCTAGTTGCTTAATTTTTTGTAAAAGTGATATTCAATATTATGTATAAAATTTTCCAAGAAAGGGAGGTTAATGTCAAATATGAAAAAAATAAACTATAAGGAATCTATTGACAATAATTTCAAAGGAATTTATACAATCTAATCATAAAATAATAAGAAACAAAATTGTTAATAAAGTAATAACAATTTAATCATATTGTGTTCCATAGGGGGAATTATTAAGGAAGCTAATTGATGATAAAAACTTATGAAAGTTTTGTAACATAAATAACTTCAGACACAACCATTTTAATAGCATTGTTTTCTTTATTTTTGCAAGCAACTAGAACCATGCACTAGTATTTTCTCTCAACCATTAACTCCTGAGGCATGACATTAAGATTAATAGTAGGAATCTCCCAATCTAATCATCATTCTTGTAATGTGCCTCCCAAGTTAAACTTTTCTTCTAGCACAACAAGTCACCCTTAGTTAACTCAAGAACTAGTTAACTCTATGTTATGTAACTTGCAAATATGTACTAGCTTGTCCATGACATGAAGGGAAAGTTGGATACTTGCGATAAACCATATCTATACAAATCCAAGGTATCAAAGAAATCATTACTTGATCAATAAGCTATCAAAAATTCAAAGTCTATCATATGAAATTTAAAAATAAAGACTTTAAGGTCCATCGCAATACCTTCATGCAATGCAATGTCCAACAATTTCAAATGATGATGTTATGATTGAATCGAAAAATATATCATCACAAAATGCCAAATAATTAATAATCTTCTAAAGTATTGACCCTAACAGAGGGGAGACAACCTTTCTCAATTAGGAATCCTCGACATTACTTGAAAAAAAAATAAGGTAATAATATAAAAAAATATCAAGAAAAATAAAATTTTTGGTGCACCCAATGATATGACAAAAGATATCTCAACAAACAAAGCTAGTAAAAAGCATATATCCATAATCATGGGTCCCATCCAATGCTCATGAGGGTGTCAGGAGTCTATTTGACATCTTAATTAGAAGTTGTAACATAATGGATGCTCAAGGACTTACCAATTTTCTAGCACTCCCTTCATACCTTTGATGTCTTTTATGCATGTTCTAAATTCCTATACCATCACTAATGTGGCACTTCATTATAGAAATAAAATAAATTGTGGTTGCCCTATGGGTCATTTCGAGTTCCCTTAACTATATAGAACATCACTAGGTGACTACCACTATTGTCTCTTAGGATGTCTTATTGATTAGTGGCACTTAGCAACACTATACCTTTTTTCACATGATCTAGAAGGCCACTATCAAGGCTCTATCATTCATGTGACTACTTATGTAGGACTTTGGGAATCAAAAAAAATTCATGGCACCTTAGACTATATGATGATCATGTCGACGATCTTCTATTTATCTTAAATAACCCTATTGTGCTTAAATAAAAAAACAAATTGGTAAGGCTTTTATTATCTACTATATCTACCTAACCTAACTTTTAATTGTGGGCTATCTTTTGGGTATTACTACATGCTAACCTATGTCATCACAAATGTAGACTTTCTTTTGAAGTAGTAACATCATTCTATATAGTTTCATCATCTAATGTTTAGGAGTTCATTAGTTGTTTCCAATAACTATAACATATCATGTAAGATAAGCTTAGAGCTTTCTTTAAAACCTTAATCAGTTATCAAGATCATCTAGAGTCTTCTCAAAATCCTAAAAGCAACTTAGGCTGACTTAGAGTTTCCAACAAGTACTAATTAGCCTACTTGTGAACCACCTATTCTAAAGTCTTCTAGACTATAAAAAGCATCAATTGAACACTCTCTCAAGCTAAAGATGCTTTATGAATTACTTAAAGTAAAGGCTCTTTTTTTGAATCCTTGTTTGACATGACCTGCATTAATAAGCCACATCAGAAAACTTGAACCACCACTCCTATCGAAAAGGGCTCTCATGAGTCCCATATGCCTCCCAAACTACCTCTAGGGCACTAATCCATGGCATAAGGGACACATTTAGGGTAACTCGTGCTATTAAATAACAATCCAAACTAAATTATGGTTTTACCAGAATCTAGTAGAAACATCAGCCCCCTTTGGCCTCACTTTACACCTCTTCTAAGACAAATCCTGAGCTCTCTATTTCAATTAGCCTTGATCCATGGTTTAGTCTAGGACCTCATCAAATCATTGCCCTAAACATGGTGTTCATAAGGTCTCAGCAATTACTTCATATCCTTAGTATAATCGAAACTTCTATCCTTTTGGTTAGCCCTTTTAATTTTTAATTCCTTATTCCTTCTTGATTGAACACAAAAATGTTAAACTTTAAGCTTCCTTTATTGTCAACCAAATCCCATCAATCTTTCTTGTACAGGCCTTTGCATGGTAATTTCTAGCTTTTATCATAATTAGCTTAATCACAAGGCTTACAATAGCAACATTCAAAATGAAAAGTCAGATCATATCTTCATGTTCATTCTTGATATTAATATGACATAAGGCAACAATATTTTAATCATGACCATACATGTATTTACTCATGATTTTCTTAAAGTAGCCCTTAATTGAAAACTTTATAGCATTGAAATTCTAGAAATATGTCTAGCATGAATTTCATATTACAATCAAAATGACAATATCAATTTACGTTACTCAACTAATACAAGTGCTCAAAATTATAAAAATTAAAATTTCAACATCGAAATTGCATTTCGTTGGAAGCCTAATGTTTTTGTGGGAGTAGTCATCCCATAAAAGTTTGGCTTTCATGAGAAATCAAGGCCCATTTTTTGGTTCATAAAAATTCAATTCTTTTGGGAAAGTCACATAATAAAAAGCTGCATTCAACCTCTAAAATATGAACATCATGAATAATTTAGACATTTAAGATCTCAATTTCATCATGGAAAGCAATGAAATAACTCATATTTGCATAACATGTTTTTGCTAAATAGTTGCTTCCCATTAGAACAAAAATTAATTCCAACAATTCAATGTCTTCATTTAAATTGCAAGCACAATTTCACAAAAACATCATAGAGTCATACTCATGTGTGTTACACAATTTCAAATTACTTAAATTTGTAAAATACATGTTTTATTTAGAAGGCAACTTTAAGTGAAGGTGAACATGTATTTTAACTATAAAATGGAAAAATCATGGCTCAATAACTTGTATGATAGGAAAAGATCAACATGTAAGATCTTAGCTTTAAGTGCAAAGAGAAATAGTTCTTTAGTCCAAATGTTATTTACATGCTTGGTAGATATTTATCTAGTTGTTATTATCCTTATGCTTCCTAGTTTTTATGATAAATAAAGGGTTCTCTACCCTATAAACTAACTAAATGCCAACATAAAAGGGGCATATCGTCTTGTTCATGATGTAAGCTTAAGATCCCACTTTTCTTCAACTATTGCTAACTTCGTTTCCCTAAGTTTTTCTTAAGAAGGTGGTCTTATGAGAACTCATGAATAGATGGTGATGTAATTTCTAGCCCTATTATATATTAAGAACTTATCTACCCAAAAAAATCATCCTTAAATACTTAGTTATTTCTAGTTTTTATCTTTCTCTTAAGGTGTCATGCATTCCAATGTTTGTGTTTCTCTTAAATTTAGTTTCCCTTAACCATCTCTATCCAAGTTGTTTCCATTTCATAGATCAAAAACACTTTAATCAAATGACTATGATAAAAATTAACTCAAACAAAATAACTTAATTTATTCTTATTCTCCATATTATACTAGTAATTTAGCTATTATTGTATTAAATGATGTGCTAAATATTTCCTAACTACAAACAACACTTGTCATAATCATATGAACAAAAAATTTGTAATGGTATGATGAACTGACATACTAATTCTCAACACTTTTCTATGCTTTATCATGTCAATACCCTTGTGGCAAAAGTACAACACAGTCCTCAACTCATTTCATGTTACTTTTTCAACTGAGAATATTTATCTTTTCTTTTTATCATACATGTATGATCCTAGCCTTCCTACATATACTTTTAAGAATCAACAATTTTACAAAATTTATCTCCAATGTAACAATACTATATTATTTATGTAGTCATCATTCAACAAATTATCAAAAAGGGAGCATTTATGTTGTGTTTTAAAAAGAGTTTTGTTCATTAACTATTTTTACTTCTAGGAAAAAGAAAGAGCTTGGAAATTTTTTCGAAAAAAGTGAGAAATTGACCTTTAAATTAACACACATGTTTGACAGCATTAATTTTCATGAGCAAAATTTCATTTGTAGGGCAATTCGAGTTTAGTATATTATGGTAGAGGAAATGAGATAGAGATTAAAAATATCATCTATTAATAATGATGCAAAATTTGTTTGTACATTTTTTAAGGTTCAAAATGTTCAAAGTGTCATATGTAGATGCAATCCATTACTACAATAGACTTCTATATGATCATGGTTTGTTCCTTTTGGTACATGTTCTTAAATGAGGAATCTGATGACAACAAAAGATTGTCAATTTATTAAGAATGCCTGTAAATTTGTTGCAACTAAAAGTTTGTATCAGCATTTTTATGAAAAATAAATTATCCCATAAGAAGTTACAACATGAATTCAATGAGAAATTTGTGGATTGTGTATTATCATGCACAAATAATAGAGTGGTATAGTTAAGATCATAGGAATTAATAACTGATAAAGGGCATTAAGTGCAGTATATATTACAAAGTACATAAAGGACAAGTATGATATGGAGAACATAAAAAACTAGATGTTTATTTTCGTTGCTTTTAATCTCTACTATTAGAATTATGGTGCCCTACACCAAAATTTTGAGAGAACCTCAATGGAGGAGCTTACGTTAGGGTTAATTGATTTGATCCATTTCATTAGCATGGCCTAATAATTGTCAAGGATCCTATTAATATTGATTAAGGATTTATGGTCTTTTATATATAAGATGCATTACTTAACTAGCCTAGAAAATAAAGACTTACTTATATTCTATATGACTAACCAAGAAAAGGAGGAGAAAAGTGTGGCGTGAGAAAGAAGAGGTAGAGGAATCATAAGGCATAAGGAAAGAGAACCTTATCCTTGGATTAGTCCACTCAAATCATAAAGTCAATGAACTTATTTATTATACATCAAAATTTAGCTAATTTCTAAGTGAAACAATTGCCTAATTTTATAAACTTTGCAAATGCATAATAGTGGTCATGATGGGGATAAAATATATTTCACACTTCTTCATTTGTAATTTTAAAAGCTGAATAGGGCATAATCAAGCCATGTTTATCTAAACTCCTTAATAATTAGCACACTTACATGTTTAATTTATATTTTTTTTCTTTACGTTTGTAATGATAATGAATTATCCATCATATTCACTTTCAAGTAAAATGAGTCTACGGGAATACCATATAAGGATTGTGAATTGTTGGTTTTAAAATATTTTTGCTATTTGTTTTAAATGTATTTATTTTTAAAAACATCATTATAGATATTATTTTATTTCCTAAAAGACCTTGACATTCAACTTGATTTATATAACTTTTATTTGCTGTGATTAAGAAAAACAATTAATATAAAAGTCAAAAAAGTTTTCCAAAATTTTTAAGTGGTTCATTTAGAAGTTGAAACTATATCCACCCCTAATCGTGGTCAACTGCAATAGTACTATTATGAAAATTACAACTTCATATCTTTCATCACATTTGGTTTTAGAACATCATAGCTTTTATGGAATCAATTATAACCAAGGAATTTGTGAGCTCAACTCAAACTCTATTTTTATGAAAAAAAACTTGGTGATTCACAAATGCTGGGCCATATAACGTAAAGGAAAAATAAAAACAAGTAAAACATTTGAGAAAAATGTGCAACTTCTTATACTTGATTAATAAACAAAGGTACAGCAAGGCAAAAAATTATGTAGAGATATGAAAAAATGATAGCTTAGAAGTACATGGAATAGTCGAAAGAGTTCTAAATTTTTAGTAATATTAAATTGTAGTGCGTATCAAGAGATTTCGTAGTAGTGGAATAATGTGATACACTCTTTTGGGATCTGAATATTTTCTTAAAATTCATTAGCTTATTTATTTATAATGGCTTGGTTTTTATAAAAAATGGTCTGATCAAAATTATTGCAAAATCTTGAAGAAGAGAATTTATAAGATACCACAACATATTAGCTTTGGAATTTGTCATTAAGTCAAATTTACTATAGCCTTTGGATCTGATTAGAGAAGTTGTGGCCTTTCAAATCAATAATTAAAAATGTAGAAGAATTATTTATGGTTGGATATTGGGGGATTAGATCCAGGGCAATTGGTCACATTGTATCAAATCTAGATTATTTAGTTCATTAATAGTAAATGCTAGAGTGATCTCAGTCATGGGAATCAAAATAAAGAGATCTGAGCATTTAAATTTAATGATAGTTTAACTAATATTGCAAAGAAATGCAAATAGTTTAACAAAATCATATTAGATTTCTACCATATGACCTAAGTCTTGAATCATTGCTTACTCTCTAGTAAAATATTCACTATGGAATCAAAGATTGGATATTTAAAATTCTTGCACTCTCAGCCACTAAGGTGTTGGACATGTGAAAATGTTTTAGTCTCACAAGGTCGAATATGAAATGTGTTTTTGTCACACATGTAAAGTTAGCTAAAAGTGGTTGGCTCTCACTAGTGTGCTAGGGATATCAAGACCTAGGCCTCTCCTATCTTATTAGTTTAGCAAAAGTGGGGTCTCAACAAGTTGCACATTTGTTCAAGTTCTGTCTAACTTAATCCTTCATCAACCTCACCCCATCTAGGTTCGAGACTCACTAAGACCATGATAGAGCTAGACAATACTTGGTTATAGTTGTCTTCACACCAAAGTCATCCCAGGCCACTCAAGCTTGAACAACCCAAGTGTATTGCACTTTTGTCACGCTTGGGTGTTGGAATAGGAAATATATATATTACTAGAATAAAATTATTTTTGATAAATTTAATTTTCATGATGTAACCAAAATGAAATTTGGCAAAATTACAAATGTGAGATTTAACAATGGTAAGGACTAAGTGATTGAAAAGTGGATTCCAAGATGTTTTCTAAATCAAGGAAAATATTGAATAATTTAGATGCTTAAGCAAGATTTGATTTGAAAAGTGGACAGATGTTCCTTATGTTTAAAAGCAAACAAGCAAACATTTTACTACATTAAAAAATAAAATTTTTATAAGTTTGATATTTATGTCTTCAATTTATTAAGATTAATAAACACTCCAAGGTACTCTATGGACCACTAATTTAACATTTTTAAAAATGCATAACTTATTATTAAAAGCTAAACAAAATTCACTCTAAAGAAGCCCATTATAACAAAAATATTAAACATTTATACCTTGGCTAATAATGCACAAGGTGACCTAATGAACTCCTTTTGTTCATGATAAGCCATAAATTTATAAATAAAAATATAACAAATAAAAAAATATATTTAAATAATACTTTTTTATAAAAGGTATTAAAAATGAAGAATGTATGCTCCCCCACACTTCATACTAGCCTTTACTTTGTATTCTTACATACTTTGTGGTTATTATAAATTTTATGTAAACCATGATTAATATCCCCCTAAGCAAAAAAGAGGTACAATTTACATAATTTACATTACAACTAGTTGTTGCCTCGTAATTTGAAATTGAATTGTTGAAGTGATTTAGTGAATATGTATATAAATTTTTTCTTGGTAAGAATATATTCAATTTCTACTATGCCTTTAGCTACTCGATCTCTAATAATATTATCATATATTTATGTGCTTAGTTCCTCAGCGATGAACTTGGTTCTTTGCTTAGGCCTGAAACTAGTTTATCAATTCTTATGGGAATATGTGAGAGATATAAACTATAATATTAAAGTTTCTGTTTTAACCATGACATTTGAGAAACATATCTTCTGGTCACTACATACTCGACGTCTATTGTTGATACGGATATGTAATTTGATTCTTGCTTTACCATGAAACTAGGTAATTTCTTAAGAATTAACATGCACTTGAGATACTTTTCTTAACAACCATAAAGCCTACAAATTCTAAATCAATGTAACCTATTAGATCACATGAAAGAGCATTTTTTTAGTATTATAACCCTAAGTTTAATGTAGTCTTCAAGTATTTTAATACTAAATTAACCTCCTTTAGATGATTTTCCTTAGGATTTCATTGGAGTCTAATAGATAAACAAACACTAAATAAGATTTCTTATCTGTTGGCTATGAGATATAGTAGGGATCAAATAAGACTAATATAAAGTTTTTGGTCAATGGGTTTCCCTACCTCATATAATTGCAAATGTACTTAGTGGTTAATTGGAATCTTACTATGTTTCATATTTTGATAATAAAATTTGTTGAATAACTCCTTGAAATTTTTAGTTTGTGAAGTAAATATGCCATTTTTTGTTTGAGTTTTAATCTTAAGAACAAATTCATCTAAACCATCATATTAGTCTCAAGATCCCTTACCACTAAGTCACGAAATCCTTTGTCACATATATTCATTTGTGACTACAACATTTATGTCATAAACATAAGCCTATACAAGAAATAAAAGGACATAAAGAGATTTTAGGAATAGTGTTATATCTACTTCTTCATTTTTGAAACTATAATAAGCTAGATTATTACTCAATCTAGGATACCATGCACAAGGAACTTGCTTAATGTCATAAAGTATATTAGACTCAAAACTTGGGTTATTATTAAAATAGTTCAAGTCAACCCTTTCATTATGGAGATTGGTGAATTTATGTTAAGAACATGAAGATAGCTAACATTTGATTTCTTATTTTAAAACAAAACATAAGGTATTTTCTTATGTTTTCTTCTTAAATTATTTCTATTTATTATAAAGAACAATGTTAATTAACTTAGCCTAAAACTACCTTGGTATATTGTATTTAAAAGAGTAGCCCACATGACCTAGTCTTCTATGTCATGAAGTGTTCTTAGTTGAATGTGCAACTTAGCATTTTAATCTATTAGCTTCTAATTGATCAAACTTATTAAGACAAACCTTTTCTTCTATCAACAAATAACACTTGTTTGACTTTTAATGTGTTGTAATATTGAGTATAAAAACTAACAAAGTACTTATTATCAATAATTTATTGGTGGTACTAATTTAAATTCTATTTGATTAATTAATAATGCAATTGAAAGTGCAAAATTAGGCATACCTACATGACTAATTTTTGTTGTCTTCTTCATAGAATTGTCAACTAGTGGTTCCCATCTATTTGGATAGCATCTTGTTTATATAAAATTTGATTTGTCTCTAATCATATGTCTTAAGCATCCATTGTCAAACACCAAAGTGCTAGATCTTTATTTTGTGTCTACGTACAACTACATTAATTATAAATTTCAACTTAGAAATAAAAAAAAGGAGATTTTCATTTTCCTAACTTGTTGCCTACTTTTACACATAATTCATACATATACTACTTTTAACCTTTGAATAAATTGGATTATCTATTCTATAACCATAGAAACCCAAGTAAGCTTGCATTCACTAGTGATAATCACTATAATAGCATTCATATCGTTATTCTTATTCACTCAATTGAAATAAGGTTTTGAACTAAAAATGTTGTTATTAATTTGATAATCCTTGATGGTATGACCTTTTCTTATAACAATAAACATATTCAACATTTGAAGCATTATACATATGGTTAAAAGAAGACGTAAATGAATGCTTAGCAAAATAAACATGTGATGCTTTGAAATTTTTGCTTCACCAAGAGAACTAATATTTTTTTATAAGTTAGTGATTTCTTTTTTCAAATAAAAATTCAAAATAATCATGAAAGCTTTTCTATCACAAAACCAATGGATTTTTATTTTCATTTTCTCATTTATCATTTTCTTTCATGACAAAATCTAGAAATTTAACACAAAAAGCTTTCTTCTTCATTCTCTTCCTTTTGTTTCCTTTTATCTTCCTTTTGATGTCATTAACATGCAGACATTTCAATCTAAGATGGCATGTTTTGCAGCATTTGTAATATCCTGATGCCTTCTTATTTTCCCTTTTGTTTTTTTTTCCAATTTTATTTCCATTACTTTTTTCCAAATTCTTATTTCAACCTTTAACATCAAAATTTAGATCTTCTTTCAAATTGATGGAATAGATGGATGTTGTGCCTGAATAATCTTTACTTGCTCCATGCTTTTGATTCCTTATGGAAGACACCTCTTCAAAACTTCGATTCATCTAAATCATGGCCATAAACAATTCTTCTAGCCACTCATCCAATATGAGCTTGTTATCGTAGCAAGAGAATCATGCTCCTTGGGTAGAATCCTTATCATTTTTCTTACAGCATCTATAATAGAAAGAACTTTTCTAAGATGTCCTAATTGATTAGTAATATTTGCAAATTCCATAAACATTTTCTTTATAGTTTCTCATGGATTCATTGTAATGATCTCATGATCATCAGTAAGAATATTTATTTTAGTTTCTTTAACATGTGAAGTACCTTTATAAGTTACTTTTAACTTCTTCCAAAATTCATGTGTGATATGCAACTTCATCATTTGATTGCATTCATTAGGGGACATGCCAATATGAAGGTGGTTTATTACTCTAGCATTTAATTTGGAATTTTTATTTTCAACACTACAAAGATTATTAATCAATTTGATCTTACTGGTGCATGAATCTCTTGGTAAATCACAAGGATTAGTGATCACTTCCCACAGTTCTAAGTGAGTTGATTCAATTAAAATTCTTACAACTTTTTCAATATAGACAAAATTTTCATTTAAATAATGGTGTAAAAAATAAATAAGATCCTTCACATAATGTTGCATTAATATCAATCATAAAAGAAGTCATACTAAAACTTAAACATGTTCTTTATATTTTCCCATGGATTGATTATAAAGATCTCATAATCATGAGTAAGAATATTTATTTTATTTTCTATAACATGAACAATGCCTTTACAAGTTACTCCTAACATCTTCCAAGCTTCATGTATGATATGCAACTTCATAATTTGATTACATTCATTAGGAGACATACCAACATTAAGGTGGTTTACTACTCTAGCATTTTATTGTGAGTTTCTCCTTTCATGACTCCAAAGATTGTTGACCAATTTGATCTAATTAGTGCATGAATCTCTTGGTAAATCACAAGGATTAGTGATCACTTGCCATAGTTCTAAGTGAATTGATTCAATAAAAATTCTTACTACTTTTTCTATAAATAAAATTTGCCTTTAAATAATGGTGTACAAAATAAATTATAACCTTCACCTAATGTTGCACTAATATCAATCATAGTGGAAGTCATACAGAAAACTTAATTGAGCAAATAAATTACTAAACATGTGTATTTTGGCAAGCATGTAAACAGATAATATAGATATTAACAATAATGTGCAAAAAATTATAAGTTAAGTAAACCTAACAAAATAAGTAAACTATACATGATGGATCACCCGAGTGATTTTACCAACTGATTGTAGAGAACTCGATGTAAGACAAATTGAAGTAAAATGGCCAACATGATTTGCATTGCTATGTTGAATGTTAAATGATATGATGCAAAAGGAATGCAAAACCTTGCTATTACTTTCTTCTCTTAGTAAGAGTATTAAACTGATGTGGAACACAATGATTCATTTATTTGCATCACAAGCTCTTATATCTGCTTAACATAGTTGATAGAGATAAACTTGCTAAGGTTTTATGTCTAGAGATGATTACACATTGTATTTAAAACTGATGCATTAAACTCAATATTACTTCATGTCACAGAATGACTATTGTTTTCTATATTAATTTCTTGGCTCACTCCCCTTTAGTTTGATTTACATTTTGAAGTAGTTAAGAGTAATTATGGAGCTAAATTTATGAATGTTAGAGTTAGTACACTTGAGAGGTGAATTTCTTCTTTCATTTACGATTTATAATAGTTTAGTTATCACTTCCATTCATGATAATAAGTTTTGCATATTGACAGGAATTAGAATATAACAGATTATTATTAGTGGTACTTAGTATTAGGATGTATCTGATCACTTTTTATTTGAATTATACTATGATGTCTTTTAAGCATCTTATATTTCTTATTTTTATCTTCTATGTAATAGTTATAAATGTTTGAGTTATATGACTATAGTTTTTGGCATCTATGATTACCATTATCAAAACATTAAAAGATAATTGCATTTAGTTGAACTTGGATGTGTTGAAAAATAATTTGCTAAAAATAAGGTTTAATAAATTTTGTGATAGAGCATAACGTATAATTAAGGCATATTGATGAATAATAGGTTGGGCTTAACAAGGTAAGGAGAGTTTCTGTTTGAGGCTGCCTAATTCAATTTGTGGTAAAGATGTCTCTATTTCATTAGATGAGATCCTTCGAAGCAATAGAGCCAAAATGTTGAAAATAGTCTCAAATCACATTTCTTTTGATTGATTCTAAACTAAGATGTTAAATCAACAAGTGATGTAGTCCATCACTATGTAGTAACGAGGTGTTGGAATTGTTCTTTTCTATTACAATCTATGAAGAGTGTCATAACTTGCCAATGTTCCATAACAAAATTGAAATATCTTACTATGATGATCTTATGGGTTGCAACATTATGACAGTACACTTGAGTTCATTTTAAGTTTATTGAGTGTACTTGATAAATGCTATAATGATTTAAGAGCAATGTTGTGCTTTGTAGTTGTCCAAGATTCAATAGTTCAAAGTTCTAGAATGGTACTTCTATGATGTGGTATAAGGTACCATTGTCATGGTGCGATAATGTACATAGGTGATCAGTGAGACTAATGGTAGGATTTATAAATTTGATATTGTTGATAGCATCATTATAGTATGTTTATGCACTTTTTTAATTGAAACAATAGTTAATGATTGGACTTTTCCATTTCTATTGTTTTGGATGTTGTGGCATACATTGCTAAACTTTAGGGGAGTCTTATAATGACTATGCGATTTTGTCGAGCTGTGAACAATGGGTATATTTTGTTGATGTAGTAGTAGTATATATTGTCTTGGAATAAAATTGACAATATGAACATAGTATGATGATAATAATCATATGGTATAAAAATTTTCCACTTAATAAAAATATCCTAGTTTTATACAACATACTAGAGTTTTTAAACACAGTTGATGCATCATACATTCTAGTATGTTTGAATGTATGGATTCTTAATTTCATCAAGTTTAGTAAGTGACTTGTAGTATTTGGGAATATGTTATTGATCCCAAGTGGCTAATTTAGTGTGTTTTATAAAGTTTTTGTTCGTTAATTGATCACACCATTTCATTCTTTGTTAACTTAACACTAATGAATTATTGTTGTTCCTATCTCTTACAAAATTTGCTCAATCAAGTTGAGTGGCTTCCAAGAGATGCTGGCCATACCATGTCCTACTTGTTGGATCTCTTTGTAGTACATCTCCATGACATGTTTAACTAGATCCTTATAGTAGCACATTTGAAGAATAAAGAGTAATGATATTCCTAGCACATCTATTAATGATTTGTTGCAAAAAATATTAAATGACTTAATTATTTTGTATTTATGTTTTCAAATAAATCTACCACTGGAAGCCAACCCTTTTGTACTCTATGTGAAACCGTCAATGTTTAGTTTAAGCATTTTTTCTTTGTGGAGAAACAATTTTATAACTTTTTTGCTTTTATATTTTAGGAAAGTGAATCGAGGAATCAAACCATGGTGAATTAGTTGGAGATCTGCTCTGGTCATTCAAGTGAGTGGAAATAAGTAATTGATGTTATAACAATTGAAGGTAATATTGTGGATAATGGTCTTTACTACCTGTATGGTATTTTTATATGTTTTTAGATTTCTATTCTTGCATATGTTCCAACATAGGATTAGAGAAAGGAATTAAATGACCTCTCCTTTAGTAGAATAATTATTTCATTATTTGTAGGATCGAAATAATGCAATAGTTGTCTTAGTTATACTAGCTTGATGAATGTAAAACTATTATTGAAGGTTGAACATAACTTACACTCTTTGTAATAAGTCTCAGATGCATGATCCATTGCATCTTCCTTTAGACAATATATTAATTTCGATGCAATTTTTATTTTGAGCTTTCTTATTGTATGGTGGAGCGGCAAGAATTTGTTGAATATTCTCTATGGCAAAGTTGAAATTTCTATAATTATTTTAAGCTACAACTTTTGTGTCTCGATGATAGTATTAGTGTATTACTTCTTATTACTCCCCAAGCCAATGAATTTCTAAAGTGTCAATCCACTTCAAGAGTCCAATTGCTATTTTTTGCTTGGTTTAAGAATTTACTATTATTCAAGACCTATCTTTTGTCATTTTCATGTGTTTTCATGTATTGTATATAGTGCAATGTTTCTTGATGTCATGTACATTAGTTTCATCTAACTTGGCCATAATTATTGTTTGAGAGATGTTTTTATTGAATTTTGCTAAAAATGTTAATTTTCTTCAACAAGATTTCTAAGATAGACCATTCTTAGTAGTCCATCATTCTTCTAATTTGTCCAATGTTTTTTATGATTACTCTCTAAATTGAAGTTTGGTTTGGTTAGAGGGGGTAAATTGCTTGGTATTAATAATTTCATTTCTAAAAGTATTAATAAGCTTAAGCAAGTCTCTGAAAGATAATTTATTTAAATTTTTATTTTTAAAAATTTCTTAATTTTCTTAAAATGAAATATTTTCATAAAAAAATATCAAATAAAAGAAATCAACACAAATAAAAATTAGTTAGGCTTAAAATCTGGTTTACATCGATCCCAAGATAAAAACAAGGCGTGAAAAGATAATAAATAATGGCCTTACAAAAAACTTTGATAAGCTAAACCTACATTGAAAAATAAAATGATTGGTCATAATGGCCCTACAACAAAATGAGATTAACAAAACAACAAAAGAAAGTTGCGATGCAGTTAAGTACTTAAGACACTATTTTGCTATGCTTGACAAAATGTGCAAGAGGGCACAAATGTTTTAATTTAGTCAATTAAATTTGAGATTGCTTGACTAATTTGAGAGGGAATGAGAAATTGGAGCTTGTTGATGGAGGAATGTAGTTAATGGAAATGACAATAAGTATAATTTGCTAACAACTTGAAAGACTAGAACTTTTCCCTTTGAGTCTATCAATATTGTTTAACAAATTCAATTGCCAATTATGTTTAAAAAAGTTTTTTTATGGACATTCTCTCTCCAGTAAATGTAGTTACAAAATATACTAAAAGAGCCTTTGCTACTCTAGTTAAATGGAGGTCAATGCAAGTTCTTTTATTCATAAACTCTATAATTTTTAAACAATAATTATAGCAACCCACAAATTATATCTAAAAAAGCCATTATGCAAGAAGACATATGATTGAGACGAATTTTGACTATTGGAAGGCAAAACTATTCAATTGGATAGTTAAATTTATGGTGGCATTGTTTGGAAAAAAAGATTTGATCTATATCATTAAATCTTAATCATCAATAAATGGTTAGACCTTGATCTTAGGAATTGATTTATTTTAGACCTTTTGGTAGTGACGGTTAAGGAATTACAATATTTAGAGAGGATGGAGTCATGATGATTATCTATTCGTAAACATGTGTTATTTGTTAGTTGAAATCACTCTGTGATTTTAAATGTTAGTCACACAAATAAAGGAGGTGTGCTTAGTTCCACATCACACATTTTAACTAAGAATATCTTTTTTTAACACTTTGGCTACACATCAGATTTAGCTAATTGATGTGGTTTACTTCTCTATGGTTCGTTCACTTTGGAGTTAGTAAATAAAGTTATGACTTGACCACTATAGAGAATCTGATTTTACATATGATTTAATATTATACTATTTAGGAACATTAGAATTAATTTCATTATTATTACTACTATTTCACTATATAATTATTTATTTTTATAATATATTTTTTATACTAAGTTATTGAATAAAGATTTTCAAACAAATGATCAAGAATAAAATGATTCTTTTGATGGTCAAGATAACATGATTAATGTTTTAAAATAAAAATTATTTTCTAAGATGGTAAATTTAAATAAAGTTTAATTTCTTTTAAATTGTGAGAATAACTTCAATCTTGCTTAATTTCTTAGTCATATTAAAAGTGGAATTCTTAAAATATAACTCACAATGAAACTTTTGGTGCTCATGAACATTAGCTATATAAAATCTAAAAATTAAATCAAACAAATTCTCCAACGTTCTATGGGTTTATTATTATCAAACAAAACATTTTGGTTAGTGGTAAACAACACAAAAAAATCACCAATAAATAATTGTGAATGCACCTTTCAATTCTATGTGGTATAAAAAGAGGACAATTTATTATGATTAAAGAATATATAGGTATTGAATTTAGAACATGTTTCACAAGAATATGCCTTTATCTAATAGTCAAGAACTTCATTTTCCAATAGAACTCCCTCTAATTGATTTATTAATTAGGAATTGAAATTAGTTTTTTCTTTCCACCAATGGTGAGTTGACAATCCAAATATGTTATTGAGAGTTGTGTTCTTTGAAAGCTAAGTCTCATACAATTCCTCTAACAAGACTTAAGATTCTTTTTGTTCCCACTAATGAATTTTCTTTTGTGTTGTTTGATGTGTGCAATTGCTACTTTTTTAAAGTCTATAAGAAAGTTGAAAATACAAAAAAAAATATGTCACTAGTGATAAAGAATGCTATACGATCTAAAAAGGCTAAAAGAGATACCATTAGATAAGATCTAGGTTTGGCACAATTGAGAACCAAACCTTGATTATTGAGTTTGTAAAACTCCTAACAAAACACTTCCATAAAAAGTATGAAAGACATGGGTGACATTGCATTATCTTTCATTAGCCCCCAAGAGAAATTAAAACGACCACTTGGCTACCTATTGAAGATAATTGGACGTCCAAGCCATCCAATGAACATTCATAACGAACATAATAAAATTATCGATAAAGTTGAATCTCATGAGAACCTTGTTTTTCAATTGCCATGATTTATAATGAAAAGAACTTTTATGATCAACTTTAACTAAGCAATTGTTTCATGTTGCTCTTCTACCAAATGTTGCAATCAATTCCTATGCATGTAGACATTATCCATTATCTCATTGCTTTTAACAAATATAGATTTCACTAAGGATATAAAAAAATGAAGAGTTTTTTCAAGTATAATTTTCAACAATTGAGAGAGAAATGTATAGTAAAAATAGTCAATTTAATTGTCCGAAAATAATTAAAAGCTTTCAAGTTCTTATTTCTAGGAAATACAAAAAGTTTTGTGCAAGAGATTCCTTTAGGGCTTATGACCTTGCCAAAATTCCATAGTAGCACCAAGAATATAGCATCCAACAATTTGCGCAAACTTTATCATCGAATCCATGTAGCCAAAAGGCACTATAATGTCCCATCAGAAATAGATATGTTTAATTTCCTCTATTAAGATTTCCTTCATCAATAACTTATTGTCTTAACCTTTTACTAAAGGTAGGATATGGCCAAACATAGTATCATTCTCATCTTTTCTGGAAGCTACCACAATTTATTGAAATGCTACATTGTGGCTTCAACTATTTTATCTTCTTGTTGTTCCCAAATAATATTATATTCCTTTATGTTTGTTATTTTTAGTTTAGATCTTTATACTTTTATTAGGTAATGAAAGATTTTTATGATTCCTTTACCCTTGTTTTAGTCATTAAATTCTAGCCTTTTGATGCTAATAATTTTTCTTTCTTACAATAGCTTCAAGGAGGATCTCTACAGTCATTGTTAGCTCCATCCCTATTTCCTTATTCTAACTAGAATCAAATTTAATTTCTTTAAGTTTAACTTCTTCTTGAAGTAGCTTAATGGTATCAAATATGTTTTTAAATGTTGTTTGGGATCATTCCACGATACAATATTTTAGCCATTTTAACATAAAAGTAAAAGCTTTCATTCCACAACAATTGGTAATATACAATTGCTTTTGAGAATTTGTAGAATGGATTGTGCTACCAATACATGCTCTAAGATTTAATTATTTTTGGACTGAGGAAGAGTCCTTTGAAAACTTTTAAAGTTGAGTATGATCTAAACTTGTTTTCAAAACGATTTGAATTACAAAAATAACATATTGATCAATCTAATCTTGATTCATTAACATATTGTTAGCACCCTTTCAGACCCATCTTATATTCCTTTTAGTAATTCATGAGGAAAGCTTTAAAGTTAATGAAAGTTAAATTAGGCTACACTTATCAAAGATCAATTTAGGAGTGGAATGCCCCTCATACTAATTTAATGTTGCCATTACATTAAAATCTATTCCAGTTAGTGATGACAATTTTGAGCACTTAGTAATCTTGATGATACTATACCAAAGAGATTTTTTATCAATACTAGAACTCATGTCATAAATGAATATGCATTAAGAAAAATTTGTTCCATCGTTATGTTTTACCAAAAGTTGAGTTAACTGCACCTCATCTTGTATGACTTGGTAAGAAAAATCTTTCTTTGATTTCTAATTTTAGTTATTACCATCACAATCTTAAGGTACAAACTTTTTATCATGTCGAAACATTCCTTCTTCATATTCCATGGGTTACATTAATGAATCTTTGGAAATTCTCAATTAAATAAGACTAATTAGTCAACAAACTAACTTTTACTCATTACTCCTATTAGGTTTTATGTAACGAACATTGGTAATGTTTTATTGAATAATCAATAGTTAAGATAATTCATCAGCATTTTTTAATTTCCTTTTTTACTGATTGGTTTTTCTTGAACCGTACTATAACCTTTATTTGTGTGCATACTCACGTCAATGTTAAAGTGTTCATCGTTGTATTGCAAAGAAACTAAATCCATGGCTCTTTTTTAAAGTACAACACTAAAATTATTTAGTGTTCAAGGATCATACAGATGTTTAGCTTTGTAATATGATTCTTTGGAATCTAAAATTTAAACCACTTGTCTTTTTACTTCGTAAGATTTTCTTAACAGGCCTAAATTATCATAGATTTAACTAATAAGTTTATTCTGTTCTATTTCTTTTATTGAGCCAAATTTGATACACTAAAAACTTCATTTACTTATACCATTCTTATTAATTTTTTTCTAATTTTTGGAAGGAAGTTAACACTGGATTTGAGAAATGATTGCATTATTTTAAGAAAACTTTGGGTGTTGATTCATTTGAATACGTTTGCCCTTCAACCTATAGTTACAAATTATTATCCAACATATGTGTTGGAGGTTTTAGTTTAGTCAAACTAGTTGGAATCTCTCTTTTCTAACATTAGTTGTTGGTTTGTTGAAGTTTTACAGTACTTGCAATGAAGCATGTAATGACCCTACCTATAATAGCCCTAACAATAGTTAAGAAGAGTATCATATTGAATTTTATGTTAAAATCTATTGTTATTATCTCATTCTTTTATGTTCCCTATTTTAGTATTTTAATACTTTACCAAATCCACATCAATGTAGACCATTGCAATATTTGCTAAAGTTAAGTTGATTGTCATTGCATCCACTTTGAGAGGATTTCTAACTATCAATGTTGGAGAAAAAAAGCTTTTTTTGGAAGAGAGGATGGATGATGTTCCACTAAAAACTACAACTTTGCAAGAGAGGTTTCAAGTTTAGATGGATGTCATGGTACCATTTGAACCCTTTCATTTAGAGTTACATTATATCCCAAGATCTTTGAAGCCAATAGAATAAGTAGTCTTCCTTCTTAGTGAATCAAAAATACATTTTTCAATTTATTAAGTATTATTTATGTATTTTATTTTCATCATGGAGTAACTTTTGTGTGATACTTTTTCCCTTAATAATGATGGTCAATAACATAGAGCTATGTTTAGAAACTCAATAAGAGTGATCATGCCAAAGTAAGGCCCATGGTTGACCAATGATCTTAGGTTAAGTTAAAAGAAGAATAGCTTGAGTTCCTATAAGAACATTTGATTGAAGCATTTTCATAATTGAGGCCATGGTTATTTGTTGGATTGATGAATTAAACAATATTTTATTATTGGATATCCCATGTCCATGAGTTGTTGGATGTAATGGGGTGGACAATTGAGTGGAATGTTGCACTTGTAGTGTTGCTCTTGAAAGGGAAGGTAGCTACTTCATGTTGTGGCTAGTGACATAATATTTTGGGATACCCTGGATAGTCGTAAATGTTAGGATGTCTTTGTGGTTACTTTTATATATTAAATTTTGCAAAAGTTTGTTTGGCTTAGAGAATGAAGGAGTTGACATAAATTAGATAGGGTTAGATTTGAATTACATGTTTTACTTCTCAATTTATACATCATATTACGTTGGCATTTGACCTTGTGACAATAAGAAGTTGCCATTATGAGATTTTCAAGGTGGAGCTTTAACCTTCACTTTAGAGAGATTTATTGGGTATCCATTTCACTTAATATCAAGGTTTGGTTGAACATTTCACTTTAGTGTAGTAGGTAGAGCATCAAATTGATGCACATCTTGAAGTTGAGAAGTAGAGAAATGACTATGACTCTTTCCAAAAAAGAAAGGACTAGTAGATTTCATGGTAAGATATTACAAAAGAAGGCTTGTTATACCAACCATTTCGCATTAATTCTATCCTATCTTATTAGAGAATTTCATGGAGACCACCATACGAATTAGGCTCAGAGATGTAAGATCCATGACAGGAGTTAGAATTGCTCAAAAAGTAAAAGAAAATTTTAGATCTTACATGGCCTTTGTTGCAAGTTTCAATTATTTTAGGTAGAGGCCAACTCTAGGTTGGCTCTTAAGCTTAAATTTGGGAAAGTGACTATTGACGAGATTCACAAATAGATGAGTAGAGTGAGGTTTGCACAAAATCATTAAATGAAGAGCAAAGCTATAAACATATATTGTATCATATTCATAATAAGGACTTAGATATTCTTGAAGATTAGTTGATGTAAAGACAATTCAAATTTTGAATTGCTTCAAAATTTAAGCCCAGTTACAATGAGCCCTATCAAATTATGGAAATGATTACATTAGTGTCATATATATTGTAGTTACTAGAAGCTCTTACTAGGATATGTAATATTTTTCATGAATCTAGTATGATGAATTATGTATAAGATCCTTTATATGACATTTAAGACTAGCATGAGGATCTTAATTATAGGAAGATGCCTCCTATTTAGAATTGTTGATGAATATTTTTGAGTTTAGTGTTAGATAGCAAAGAAATATAAGTATAGCTTGGTGAAGGTCGTTTTGATTGACTAGGTCTAGAAAAAGGTGGTTCTAAGGTGGAAAGCGAAGTTCATTGTAACTGGCCAATAATGTTTTCTACATTTTGAGGTTAAAATAAAAAATAAGATAAAGAGATTATTACACTTCTCTTTTGGCTATCTACATGATATTTTCTTTCATATTGCTTATAAAAGTATTTAAATTTTTTGTAGTCAAGTTAAATTGTTGCTAGCCATGCCTTTGATGGGAATCATATAGTGCAATGGTTGAAGGTTGTATGGCATATTGGTGGAGAAACCTAAATGAGGGTCTGATTATAAATATTATATAGTTCAACTTTGGCTAATCATATGCCATATTCAGATACAAATTGCAATTGGGATGTAAGTGCGAAGCATATTTTGTTCAAACAAGTACAACATAGTTATCATTTAGTATGATCATGTCATGAGCATTCTTGTTAGATGCTTCACGTGCTACTAATTTAGAAAGTTAGTATCATACAATATAACTATAGCACATCGTATGTTAAGATCTACTATGATCTAGAGAAAATTGAGAATGTGCACAAATCTAAATTGTTATCATAACCATATCACATTAGCACATGAGTGTATTGATGTGAAAACTAAAGGTTGGTTTATGTAACACTATGATAACATAGGTACATGGTAACGAATCATACAACTATGATAATTTTAGAAGGAAAACATATAAAGTTCAAAGATTTGTTAGTCTAGAGAGTTAATGGTTATATAATTTTCTTAGAAATATTATTTTAATACAATTAATTAAGAGAAATGTTGCACAAGAGATTTGTTGGGTTTTGATGTGAGGATTGTGCATGTAGTGTATCAATAAAACATTTAAGGATATTAGATAATAAAATTATGATAAGAGGTAATGTTTGATAGCACAATAAGTTGTGGATAAATGTATTATATGATATAAGTATAGTACAATTACAATACAAAGGCAATGAATAAACCTTTTTTGAAGTTTAGTTGGTTTTGTTCCAAAACAATTTATTTATGGTATTGAAAGTCAAAAGAATGGAAATAACTTTGATAATTTTTGTCCAATTAGGATTTGTTGACTTTTATTATGAGATGTACATGATTTATGAATAAGAGAGATTAAGAATTTATGAATGTTTATATAAAGGTTGCTTTATCGTATTCACCTAGAAAACACTAAACATTTTCTTTTAGTAAATCCTTTAACCTCTACATGTTTACCTTACCCTATTAAAGTATTAAGATCATCTTTGTTAGATTTTAGAAAAACCATGTCATTAGAATATGTAAGAAGATCCATCCATGAGAAAGAAGTTGAAGAATTATCTTAACACTTTAAGGAGGAAAAGTACACCCTTATAGAAGTCCTTCTCATGAATAAAAAATCAAGATGATACCCAAGATTTTGAACCTAAATCTTCATAGGTTTTAAGTGAAGCCTGTTGTTTGATAAAGTTGCATGCAAATAGTTGTGGTCATGATTGTTATAAGATATGAATGAAATAAATCGAGCTGCTAGCATGATTTATTGATTAATTCATTTTTTTATGTGTGATTTTGCCACACAAATGAATTATCCATCACATTCCCTTAATTGAGAAGGATATGCTATGATATGTCAATATCAGCTTCGTAAGTCATGGTCTCTTTGTAACTTACGACTTGGACAAATTTTTATGAGCTTGTATTAAATACACTTTTATTAATAGCTTTGTCGAATATTGTTAGTACCTTAGCTATTCTTCAACATAGTCTTAGCCAAGAATGTAAGATGAAACAACATGATTACACCCTAGCTCAAGAAAACATTTTTTATTCACATGCATAAATTGAAAACTATAATTATGGATGTCATTTGTTAGTTTTATTTTCTCCATTAACTAAGACATGACTATTTAGAATTCTGTTTAAAATCATTTTTGAAAGGAAAGCCTTGATTATTTAATGAATATGCATACAAAATGTCCTTATAATCTTCTACATATGAATGAATTTATTCATGGTTAGCATAACTCTTCACTTCAGGCATTGAATTATTATTTTGCAAATAAAAATGATGTAATTAATATCTTTAAGGTTCTTAGGTCGTTAGTTGTAGCATGATAATTCTATTGTGATCTTATTAGCATGCTTCTTTAAATGTGTGTGGCGGAACTTTATGTTAAAATTTGCACATGCATGTGCCTATACGTGGATTGCTAGAACATATGGTAAGAAACATAATTACGGTTAAGTGACATTTGTATATTTATGCTAAGGAAAAATTATAGATTTAGTTCTACGGGTAACAAATGGTGCCCCATGATTTATTATTTAGAGTACATGTAGTTATTCACTATAACATTGACACATTAGCCCACATGATTGAAATTGTAATGTCTAATGGTAGATCACATAAAGTGATGGGAGTTTTAGATCTTTTTTTCATCCTTTTTGTTCTCTACGAACACTGCATTGATGGTGGAATACAAGACATCTAATTATCAGCATAATTCTTTTTGCAAAGATAAAATATATATTAATATTAACAAAATGTAAATGCTAACACTTGATTATGTAGTGTCTCACTCAGTTTCATTGTACAATTCACTTAGACATTGATATACTACATTAGAAAAATCCAATTTTGCTCCTACAATGTCAACTTCAATGACATAATTGACCCCTCATTCTGCATGTGCTATTATTGATTATATTGGATTAATGAGTTAGAGAAAGCTTAGTGCAATGGAATGATCATATCCTATCTATTACAAGTTGATGTATTTTCTCAATGCAAGAGCTTATCATTTCATCTAACATTGTTATGTGCAAAAGTAAATTTTAGTGTCCCCACATCATATAAGAACAAAATGGTAATTAACCATGTCAGAGTGTGCAACCTTGCAAATAATAACTATAGATAATCATCTTGAAATGTCAAACGAACATTCTAGTATGATGTGGTTCATTATTCTTCTTCTTATATGTAACTATATGTGTTTAATCATTTGATTAGGCCAAGCATTCTACTATGGTGAGAGAAAAATCATAATAATACAAACCTCACATCATATGAGATCGAAGTGACAGTTAGCTAAGTCTTAAAATCAATTTTGTGAATAGTAGCATGTAGGAATCCTTTGTTCATAAATGACCTCCATTCATATCTATCTAATTTTCTCAACAACAAAATATAAGAAGCGTAGAAATGAAATGTGATTGGTATAATGTGATAATTCATTCTATTCAAGGACTTAATGATGACATCAATGTCTTAGAACATAAGCTTCATGTAAATTTTACATTAAAGCAATTTGCATTTCTACTTTATATGACAAGCTAATGTAAGGTAGGTGTTTTTGTCCATATCTAGAAGGGCCATGCATTGAAGGGAAACATTACATGCTTCCTATGCACATTTTTCAATTCCCTTTTTATTTTTTATAATCTTCTTGTTGCTATGTTTCCCTTATAAATAAAACTCAATTTTTTAAGAGTTTCACAAACTAAAACATAACTTTTTGAATATTGCAAATGTGTTTTTGATATGATTTTAAGCTCTTTGGATCTTGTTAATTAATATGCTAGGATAAGTTTTGGTCGACATAATAGTGTATTTGGTAAGTTAGCACAACTCCAATGCTTTCATAATAGTGTCTATTATTACCTGAATGGCCATTGTATGAGTATCAAAAAAAAGAAATGTGTAAGTTAAATTACCTTTATATGTTCGAATGACAATTTTGCTATAGATATTTCCTCTGTACTACTTCCATTGATCTTGACCTTCACTATGTTGGCAATTAGAGAATCCTAAAACTTAAATCGTACATTATATTTTTTATTTTTCGAAATGGGTTGGGGGAGCATACCTACTTACATAGTGAGCCTATCCTCTTTCTCAGATTGCATTAGAGGGAAATATTTTAATATGTTCTAATAGAAACTAATAACATGATTTATAGTTTATTTCACTAATTCACTTGTTTTCTTGATTATTTTCTTATTCCTTGCTTTGCAAATTTCCCAACATATTAATAATGAAATGTTTTGAAAGACATCTCATCCACTTATTTTTTCCAATATTTAGAAAGTTATGTCTCTTCACATGATGTATGCATAATGTAATAGCAAAGAAAGGCCATACCTTCTTTGCCATATGAGAAATTATTAAGACACGATATAAAGGATCCTCACTAAGATAGTAAGGACATTTAGGGAACAACTGAATATTGAGTCTATGCAATTATTCTAGGAAAGGCGTAACCTTGTTCCAGATTCCCCAAATCAATAAAGAGATTTGGCAAGATGATTTGCATTCCAGATAAATTTTCTTAATTTCAATATGAAGAACTTTCTTTTGTTGACATTTCATGCAACAGGTATGCTAAATGTCCCTTATTTAGTTGTGGTCTAAGTGGAGAACCACGAATATAGATATCTATTTTTATGCTCTTACATTATATATTTTATTTCAACCATTCAATTCTATGAGCCTAAGTTGTCAACCATTGCATTAATATTCATGTATTTATCTTTCATGAACTTGGCCCAAAATAATTAATTAGTTAGTAGGTTTTAGTTCAGCTTAATAGAGAAGGAAATCATAATATAATTTAGTTCCTTTGATTAGAAAGCTATTTGTAATCCTTTTTATGATGTCTATATTTTATTAATAGATGTGTTGAAATAAAATTTAATATATGCCTCATTAAGATTAATCTACAACCTAGATAATAATTTTTTGCTCTATCCTAGCACCTTCTTTGTTTATTTATTTAGAAATTTGTAACATTATACTTATTTTTTAGGTTAGTAAATATGAGATATCATATATACATTATGGGAAGGGAACCATGCATAGAGGCCATGAACTTTCTTATCTTTTTGGTTTATCTTATCTTTCATTTCTTTAATTAAAGGCCTAACACATCTTGGCACCTTTTTACAATTTTTCTTAGATGGCTCATTGATCATAGATCTCCTCTACTAAAATTTATAATATCACTAAAAAAATAAAGATGACAAATTAATAAGAAACCTTAAGGTTTTACATAATACATTACTTTTTAATTTGTAAATGGACTCTTTAGTACCTATTGAAAGGTTTCATGGATAATATGAACAGTGAAATGTAGGTAGGATTTTGTCATTTTAACCACTTTGATGACTAAAAAATCTATTAATAATGCCATATAACAAGATTGATAGCCATGAGTTGCTTATAATGTTCAAACCAACCAATTAAATTTAGTTGAAAAATCGAATTTACTAAGTATCTTTAATGGGAAATCTATGACAACCTATAAACTGCACTTTTTATGGTTAGCATAAGAATGCAATTACGTCAAACTTTTCTATTGAGAGAACCATTAATTCTTTAGCTAGAAGTATATTATCAAAAATTTACCTTCTTTTAACAAAGTTAGCTTTTTTGAGAGATGTGATTCTTAGTAGTACTATGTGAAGCCAATTTTCTAGTAGTTTTTATTGTACATTCTCAATGCACTTGCATACAAACACTAACTTGAACTCTTTAAATGATACTATTATCTCAATCTTAGGAATCAATAATAGGTCGACATTTTCAATCCCTTTAGGAATTGAATTTCTAACTCTGAAGTTCTTGGTAGTTTGTAGTGCTTCAAACACCATAATGTTTGAGTATTTTGTGAAAACATGGCTATTATAACCGTTACATAGCACTTCAATATCTCTATCAAATTGAAATATTTTATTATATTAACTTATTTATGTTGCTTAGAAATTCCTCACATGATGTAGTGGTTAAAAGAATTGAAGTACTTCTTAATGTTTGTCCAATTCTGTTATAAATTTGCCCATTTGGATCTTTAATACCAGGAATGTTAAGCTTAGATATTTTATCCCTTACTAATGTTTGAATAAATTTAGTATTCCTACCTCCCTTTATAAGCCATCTAGTTTTATCCATCTATAGCTAAAATACTTCTTTTTTACTCTATCACTCCATAAGATAATCATTTGCTTCAATTAAATCAACCCTTTCATCCTTAAATTGTCTAATGTAAATTCCTTTCTGTACTATTTAGTCAACCTAATTTCTTGAAAGAAATTATCGATTATTTGATATAGAATGATATTTTAAAACCTATTTTAGCTCATAGGAAATTGAAAAGTGCTATGTACAATTGCCTACCTAATGTGCTTTTTTTTAGAATTGAAAAACTTAAAACCACCAAGAAGTGAGGGACTTATACTAAATTTTAATATAACTGATCTCAACGTAATGGAAAAGTTGTTCTAATAACTCATTCCTAAAGTGCTCATGTTGGTATTGAAGAGGTATGGTACACATAAAAGTTTAGTTCTTAGAATGCTAAACAATAAATCACATAGTCATGTCGACAAATGAGAAGACTAGATGCAAAGAGAAAGTTTCTCCAAAGTTGAAATAAAGTTGTTAAGTGCTTCATTGATGATTTGAAACTTTTAAGAATGTTGGATAATATATTGAGATAACCCCTTTTGGGCCTCTCAATTGTGTTGCCATGGAACCTTCAATATCGTACTACTACATTATTGATGTAAAACATGCTCATCTCAAACAAGCCCTATGACAAAACTTTGTTACTTCATTTATTAATTGTCTATTGTATAACAAAGTGAGCATCCCTATTTATTGAGGCCTCAAGAGTAAAGTGATAATTTGTTAATATAGGAATATGAGAAAGCATTTAGGAATACTAAGTGTCACATTCTATAATTTTAAGAATCTTTTTAGTATTCCAAAACTCCTCACAAATTACAATAAATAATTTTTAATTTAGTAAAAAAAAATTTCCATAAAATTCTACAAAATTAATAAATCTAAGCTATCTCAAATAGGCATGTGCATTTAAGGTGGTGATCTAATGTGTCATGATGTAGAAATTTATGTGTTTGATGCATCACAAGTCATAGTACATTAGCACAATTTCATTTGGTTCTTAAGTGGGATAGATGTACACATGTTGATAAGGTGACATAGGTTGATGGCTTGACAGAAGACAAGCATATCAACACATATGAAGTGTCAATACATGTCATGTGGCTTACATAGATTGAGACATGTGGCAACAATGCCTTCAGATGACGACTATAATGAGGCATGAGATGGCGTAAGATTGTAAAAATATAATGGAACACTATTTTAAAAACTTTAAAAGTCATTTTTAACTAATTAATTTTTAAAAGTCGCTAATTAATTTTCAATTCACTAAAAACAACGTGTACTCACAAATAACTTTGTAAACTAATGAAGACTAACCTAAAATGTGTAATAAATTATGGTCTACTATAATTGAGCTTTGTAATGCAAAGGATAACAAAGATTAATGTGAGCTAAAGTAGTTAATCCAAGCATGGTTCTGAGTCCAAGTAGGACTAGTATGCCTTTGAGTAGAACCTCTATGTGATGTACAAGATGCTATTGTATGGTCATTCACTGGTGAGAAAGACCTCAGCTTTATAAAGCTAGTGTGAAACTTATTATGCTACTCTAACATTTCTAGGTTTAGGTAGTGAAGCTCCTTCTTAGTCATCCAAGTGTCTTTGAAGGTGAGATAGCCTCTCTAATGTACTAAAACTCTCTATTTTGCTTGATCTTGCATGAAAACTATTAGATAATGTACAATTTGTTCCACTTGATCTCTTAACCCAATAGATGTAGCTAAATGTAAAGATGGGATAGTTTCACTCAATAGGGATTATAAAGGCTCAAAAGGTTCACTAGGTATTACATGTGGTTCCTTATAAAGTAAGAGATCCTAAAAATTAAATGTAGTGGTTATTCCATAAGTCAATTACATTACAAACCAAGAACATTGATACCTGAGATTATCACAAGTCTAAATTTTTCAACCCACGAGCTCATGATTCCTGGAGGGTTCTTCATCAGAACATCTTGAACATAATATGTATAATCACACTTAAAACATTCTTCATGTTGTTTTTATGTATATGTTAGTTGTTAATTTTCTTCATTAACTAAATTAGTTTATTCAGTAAAATTTAAGATGAAATATAATGAACAAAAATCTCAAAAGTACAAAAATCATAAGTTAAAAGAGTTAAATCAATAGAATTAAAGTTGATTTTTAAAACAAATTTGAAAAGGTCTCAAACTCATTATTCGATTAGCAAATTCAATATTTGATAATAAATGATCTCAAGTTGAAGCTTGTTCTACTACTAGACAATGAAAAAGATGGCCTAAAATTGTTTTGACTACTTGATGTTCATCAATCTTGGGAAGATAAGTTGATAAAATTTTAAATTTTACCTTCACTTATGGATTTTACTTGGTGATATGGTAAATGTGGTGATGAGGTGTCTAAAGCTAGATTTATAATAGTTTAAATATCTATCAAATAGGAGACTTCATTTAGTAAGTCATCTAAAGTTATGTCCGCATGTTCTTTTAGTAAAGATTAAATTGTAAGTAATGGGGTGGGTCGATTAATAAGGGCTTCCCTAATTACCATAAATTAGATATCCTCAAAATTCGTTATATCCCTCCTAATCTATGTTATTGAAATAATACAAAGTTATTTTCCTTTTTCTTTATCCTCTTTTAGATTTTTTTGGTTAGAAATGTTTTTTGAATGATGTGAAGAGTATAGCATGATATTCTTTCCTTGGTATAAAAAAATAAACATATTGGCTCTTCCATTTAAGGTATGACCTTGAAAATATAATCATGGTTTTTCTAAGATAAGGCTACCTACTTGCATTAGGATAACATCACATCATAATTCCTTAGAATATTGGCCAAATTTTAAAGGAACCAACACCTTTGTTACATTAAAATTAAAGTTTTGTTAATCTGAGACATAATGTGTAGGTTGGTGTTGTTTCAGTAGTAAAAAAATGCTTTTGATAGTATTATGTGCTATAACATTGATATAGCTCACATTTTATAGCAATCTAACAAAGTTGGTTTTTAATTCTTATCAAGGTACTAAAATGTTAACTTGTCACCACTCTTCAAAAAGTCCTGGTGTAGTCATAGCACATCTCAAAAAGCTATGGTATGCGATGTAGTAAAGATTTTCACTTGATTCTTGTAATTCTTCTTTGGCATGCTCTTTTGGCTATATAAACTCTTCATTTTCAAATTTAACACTTTCTTCTACTTCTTCTATGTCTATGTGTAGGGGTCTTTTAAGACACTAGGTTGTTATAGGCCCTCCCCTATGACAACGACACTGCTCATCTCCAAAACTAGATAGTTTGTTTAAAGGTTGGATTGTTGTGCTAAATTTATGGGTGGTGCGTGGGCTTCTTATGGTGTAGAAGTCATACAAATAGTGGGAGTAGTGGTACAACCTTGAGATTAAGAAGTGGCCAATGAAATCTCACTATTTTAAGCAATTGATTCTCTAAATATTTCCAATAATGGGCCACTTCATATGTGTTTTCTAAACAAGTACAACTTTTTAAATATAACTCAACCTGAATAAAATTTGCAAACAAAGCTAAAAATTGACACAATATTACTTGTTGCAATATTTAGGCACCACATTTGAGCATATATTTCTAAAATTTATTAAAGTGTTCACCAATAGGTTTTGAAACGTAGGACAACTGCTATCATTTATCCAAACTATTCACCTGAATAAGCGGTGAGTAAATATATGACTCATAGGAGAATCATTAGTTCTCATAATTGGGGTAACGTTATGTCTTTGGTAAAGATATCACTTTTTTAATTTGTGAAAAAATAATGTAACATGTGATGTTAGCCAAGAATTTGTAAATTAGTACTTTCAACATTTTCTAAGATTACACCAATCAAAATATGCTCCATTCTCATTTCATAATCTTCATATGTTCTAATGTCTAAATAACTATAAAATATAAGGGCTTCTATTTTAGCCATGTTAACTCAACAATCATCATCTAAATAAAGTCTTCCTACAATATGTTTGTGGAATAGATCAGTGCCTAGGTCAATGTTCTAATTAGTTAGAAACCATATCAAAGGACATTTCCCTTATTTTGAGGTCACTTGTTGTGGAGCTACTTGATTTATGTTTGCACACCATTTATTATTTCAACATCTTTCCAATCTGTCCATGCTTGTTTCTAAGATTTCTCTTAAATCTCAAATTGAATAAGTTGCAGAATTGCATGTTGTATTAATTGGTCCATGAATGGTTGTGCATGATGGGAATCAAACATTCTTTATTATTTTTTAGAACTAGTGATCATAAATTATTTCATTGGAAATGAAGTTTTTAATTTGAAATCATAAAAAATCAAATAAATCCTAAAATATAATAACAAAAAACCATATAAATAAATAAATGTTGCAGCTTCAAACATGGAAATAAAGTTTTTTTGTTCATATGTGTATATATATATAATAACTTCCAGAAATTAGCAATAGTTGGATAGAATTTAAACATAATTATTTAATGATAAATGTAAATTAATGTAAGTTCCCAAGGCTAACCATGCTTAAGTATCATGTTATTGTAGGATGATATGGTTAAATGTCTTTCACATATAGACAATTGAAAAGTTCTTAGCTTCAAGAATATATCCACACAAGGGCTCATGCAAGGTCATTTATGTCTAAAATTAGAAAATTCATGATCATCAGGCAAGTAAGAACTTTCCCAAAAAGCTATAGACTTGCATTTGTTTTTAACATGAGGGATCTCAACCCAACAAAAGTGGTTTTAACAACCCACACCCAATATACTCACATTGGTGGTGAAGTGAAAGGGCACACACATAAGTGGAAGTGGAGTTCCTAGAATGCCCAATAAGAAATCAAATGGTCATGTGGAGAAGCCAAAAAGTTGTTAATGATAAGTAAATTTCTTGGAAGTTGAAATAAAGAGGTTAAGAATTTCCTTGATGATTTTGATGCTTTTGCAAATGTTGTATAATAAGTCAAGATCTCCTACTATGAGAGTTTGGCACTCCTTCCTAGGGTAGCTTTGAAAGCACACCATCAAATTATTTGTAGACAACACTATCATTTCAAAAAAATTGGTGATAACAATTTGTTACTTCATTAAAAAATTGTTTTATATATAAAGTCGTGAGCATCCTTATTATAAACAACTAAATGGTAAATTAATATGTTTAAAATATAGGAATATGAAAGGAAAATTTGGAATACAAAGTGACACATTTTGAAATTGTAATGGACATTTTAGAATTCCAAAACTCATCAAAAATTACTAATGAAATACCTTGGATCTATGAAAACAATTTGCCTTTAAAAGTTGCAAAATTAATTTTTATCATTAGTCCCCAAAAAAACCTTCATGTTTCATTTAGTGGTTCGATGATTGATGAGGTGGCCGATAGTGTGATTGACGTGCATGTTGATGGGTTAGGCATTTTTGTGGATCTTGTCCAAGCATGTTGTTGGGTGGCGAACGATGATGAGTAAGTAGAGGTTGTTGGGATAAACTAGTTCAAAGGTCAACATAGGTTGACTAGGCTATGAAAGTCAATGCGAGCAGCAATAATGGTCGTAGCTGTTAGGTGCCAAGAAAGACTAGAACTAAATTTTATGCATTTTTTAAGTCATTTTCAAAAAAAGATTATTTTGATAGAAAAGGAAGACAATTGTAAATATGTCTTATACTAACTTTAAAAATAAAAAAAATCAGAATAAGTGCCAACTAATGTTAAAGTGTTTAAACTAATGTGTAGATGCAAATAATATTATGAATTGATGAAAACTAAATTGGAATGTGTAACAAATAAGCATGGATTATAGTTGACTTTTGTAATTGTAATGATAATGGAGACTAATGAGAAGTAAATGAGTCAATCCTTAAAAGGCTATAATTCTAAATAGGACTAGTGCACCTTCAAGTAGAAGCTCTACGTGATGCACAAGTTGCTACAACATTAATGTTGTTTTATTATTTTTTATGCATTCTATTAACCTTCTTGATCTTAAGAATATGGACTCTACGTCAAAAAAAAATTTTGAATTGCAAAATTACAGTACACCACTCTACAAATTGTTGAATATATAGACTGTTGTTTTGGTGCATGAATTTTTTAAGTTTTGACTCATGATGTTTTAGATATTAAAGTAGTAATTATTACTGATTTGGTGCCATTTTGCATGATTTTTTTTTCGATAAGATATGTTTCCATTTAATACCTATTTACTATAATTTTCTCATATTTTATCATGTCCCACCTTCTCATTCTAATTCGAATCTTAGTAAATTTTGAACCCTAGAAAGAGAGGCCCTTTAGGATTATTTGGCTTATGTAATCCTTAAATTCATTCATTACAACCAAGGGATGAAGGGAAGAACCTTTATATTCATTCTTTGAAGCTATAGCCTTCAAGTCTTCTATAACAATCAAAAGGCTTGAGAGATCTATTGCAATTAAGGTTAAATTATTACATAATATCCTTCTCTCTATCCTTATAAACTTAGCATATATGCACATATAATACATGAGTAGTATGTGTTCAAATTTATCAATGTGTAGATGAATGAATAGTTCATCATCAAGTAATTTATGACATTATGTACTTCCTTTCTAAAGCACCTACATCAAGATAGAAGAATTCTCTATAAAATGTTCAAATTCAAATGACATAGCCAAGTGGGGTAACTTCTCTTTATGTGACAATGCTTTTAATAGATACATGAGGTCAAAGATTCTTCTCATGTTCATTACCACTCTTATGTTACAACAAAGGGTGTACTACATTTAGATTGTTTTATTTACATTTTTTAAGTAGTTTAAACTTCTATGTGTCCCTTTCAACTATCTGTGGTCATGCTTTTGTTTGGAGCTCCATTTGAGACATAACTATTAAGGTTGTTAGCCTTATTTGGACTTGGGTATTATGAATTGTCCTCAAAGTTATAATATGGAGAGTTTACAAGTTTTGTTAATGTAAGCATTAGATCCTACCCATGTTCTTATTTGTTATTCACCTTCTCATTCTATTTAATTTGAGTTTACTCTCATGTAATAGGGCCTTCTGTGTTTGAATTACTTTTGTTGTGTTTATAATGACTAGAAGCGTGAGCCAACTTTCAAGATATTTAGTTTTAGTTAGGTACATTATCATACTTTATCCTTTTCTATGATCATTTTGAAATACCATTTTGCATAGTTTTGATCCATTTTTGTATTTATTTTGTAGAATCTACTTTAACATTGATTCTAGCCACCTTTAAATGAGTTCTATTTCGAGTTATAACATCCACCATATGTAGGCTTCCTTTTGCTATAGCTATGGAATATAGAGCAACCTTGTTGAGTAATTAAATTATAAGTGTTCAAATGAGACTCCTTTTAAAGCTTAGGATAACTTAGTATTAAGAAGAAAATTTTAATGCCACATGAAGATTCTTATTTGAAATCTTCCACATCACGCAAATTGTGAAGTTGACAAGGTGGAAAACTCTTCCTCATCAAATGTAATGAAGACATGCTTGGTTCTCAACAATCCAACTTTAGCTTCTCTTTGGAACCTATGCTTGTTAAAAGCCCTACTTATGATATCCATGCTAGGAAACCCATATGAGTATCTCACAATCAATGTTAGCCAAAATGACCATCCATTTTTCATATTTTTTATTCTTCCAGAAAATTTCTTATTCCATTTATATTATCATTACATTTTTTATTCATATTACAGATAGAATGATTGGTTTTTGAAATACTTCAATGAAGGAGAGGTTAAGGTAGGAGGTGCACTTGAACTAGTAATTTATTGAAGTGGTCCAAAAGTTAAATTAAGAATTTAAATTAGCATTAGTCCATGCCATTGCTTTTAAACCCAACCTATTAATTGATAAACCACCCAAGAAATCTCAATCAAGACATAGATCAAATTACTTATCACCTATTCCCCAACACTTATTTCCTATAGCTCATCGCATATTGCTTATCAGACATTTGAATAATGTTGAAATTTTTAAGCCTATAAGCTCTTGTTTCAACGTTCTAGTAGTAAGAGATACATAAAATAAGATTTTATACTTAATGTTAATTAGATATTTCTACTATAGTTTGGCATATATATATATATATATATATATATATATATATATATATATATATATATATATATATATATATATATATATATATATATATATATATATCCTTTGCATAGTGTGTTAGTTTCAAAGTATAACACAAGGCTTCCCTATTCTGCACAATGGCTCAATCCTACCCTATATTCCTAAAGTTTTAGAGAGTTACCAATCATTTACGAGAGTAGACTAAGGATCATTAGAGTTTGTACATTTATCGGATGGCATTCTTTTTCTTTTATGAATCTTAGTAGTTGAGTTATTATTTGTATTGATGATTTTAAGTTATACATTTTGATATATGTTATAAAATAGTAAATTCTTATTGGTGGACTTTTTCATTTCCCTTTTTTCATTCCCTATAGGTTAGACTTGGATTGTAAAGTTAATCGAGAATTTGATAGTTATATTTTTATATCCTTGACCTTAGTTAAAAAAAATTTTAGTTATATCATTATGTTAGTATTGTAACATGTACAACTACATTTGTGATATAATGACGGATATCTAGGCTAGCTACCCTGATGGGTGGTAAACCAATTTGCTAAAATCCTAGTGCAACAAAAACATACAGAAAAGGAATTGTGATGTGCTTGGAAAAGCCTCATAATAAACAAGAATGAGTTCATATAAAGGCAATTAAGCAACTTTATTTTAACACATTTGATAATTTACCAAGGACAAATGTTACACATTATAAAAGTAGAAAAGAAAAGATTTAAGTTGTGAGTAATGTTATTACTAACCATGGCTAATAATGATGATTAGAAATGATGAAAATGTAATTACGATCATAATAAGCACTTTTGTTCTTGCATTTAATAATAAGTGAATGGATATATTTTCTTATTCTCAATTAAAAGTCTATTTTTTATATTTCTTAATCAAATAAACTCTATTTTATATGTTATAATTGCTTAAAAATGTTTACAAAGTGATCATTAAGCTATTTGTAGTTTCATGTTGTGTTCATGCTATTATGAATAACCATTTATAAATCTATCTTAAGTGAATAAAATGAATCACGAAATTAATATCCTATACTAAACATATATTTTTCTTATGTAAAGCATATCACGCAAGTATGATATATAAGATTGAATTATTTGATGATCACACATCAAATAATGTTAAAAATCTCTCAAATTTTCAAACCATTACCATGTACAATCATGAAAATCATAGAAGTATAATCCCCTTAAAACTTGCATATATTCATATTGTTTAATGATGGTGGACATCTTAAAATTCCATCATCTACTACGATGAAAGTTTGTAAAAATAGGAAGTACTTATAGAATTTTATGTATTTTCTATAATTACGATAGTTTGATTGTTCCAGTACGGTGTGTGCTTAAGTAGCAAGGACCTATGATCTTTAGGATAAATTTATTACAAATGTGTGTGATGTGTAATTCATTGTTACATGATTGATGACAATTTTGCATAGTTTCTGGCCAATGTTAATTAGACACATATGCTGTTGGAACATTTAAGTATGTTTCTACCACAACTCAAATTTATCATATTATTTTAGTCCTTCTTCGTAAGAATGAATAAAACATTCTATCATATTTATGATCAATGAAATTCTTGATTAGACAAATCAATAAGTTTGTGTCTTATATATCTAAACTCTAGTACCACAGTGTAACAATGTTATAACTAGTTTATTTAAGTGATAATAGTTGTCATACAATTACTATGAGACCATAGTGTAACAAGAACATTCATATGAGGTATATTGGCTTGCTTGAAGGAGTCTCACAACAATCTTAAATGAGTCAATAAAAAGGAAATAAGATAAGTTTGTTATGACACTTTTCAAATTTACTAAGCACAAATATTATACCTTTAATAGAAATATAACAAAGCTTTTAAAGATGAATAAAGATTTTACCAACCATGTTTAAATATAAAGAATTGAATAAAATGATCAAAATTAAGATCACAAAGAATTTGCTATAGAAAATATCCTAGTAAATTCACATAATTGTAGCAACTAGTATTCTTCTTCTTCCTTTAAACAATAAAAAAAAGGAAATATTGCCTTATTATCAATTAAGGGCCTTGTTATTTATAGTTTTTAACTAATTAAACATTATTTTATACTAATTTGTTTTACAATAAGATTAACTAGCTCTTAGTAGTGTCACACTGTGCTTGTGGTCTTCAACTAGTGATAAGTTAGTGAAACGAATGATCCTATGAATTGCATATACTACTCATGTAGATTTTTATGCAATGAATATCATACAAGAAAAATGCACTTCACAAATTATTAAAAAAGCTCTCAGGTTTTCAAAGCGTTGTCATGTACAATCATGATAATCGTATAAGCATAATCCTATTAAGACACATATATATAATTTGTTAAAAGCATCATACATGTCTGAGAAGGGGATCATCTACGTAAAATAAAATGTTGGACAAACTTGTAACTCTTTTCGAGTTTTATACACTTTCTACAACTATGATAATTGGATTATGCCAATACTATGGTAAGTTTTTTTTGACATTGAATAAGTATGTATAGGATAAATTTCTTGCATATGTGTATGAGATATAAGTCATCGTCACACAAAATTGTGATGATTTCATCATACTTCGAGGCTTATGTTAATCATGCACATATGATATTGGATAATTTATATACTATGCCACAATCACTTGATTTTATCCCAAATCATTTCAAGGCCTCCTTTCTAGAATGCACAACATATGCCTTCTTATTATACTTTGCATGAAATTGTTGAAAATACAAAACAATAAGTTTCCTCGTTTGCATGTAACATATAGTATCACGATGAATGATAGTGTCATAACTTGCTAATTTATGAGAGGATAGTGGGCATAACAATACGATGAGAGCATAGCACATATATGACAAATAACACTAACTACTCATCACTTGGGACATAGACAAGCAACATAAACCCTACTATTGTGATAACATACATCATTTTGTAAGTTTAGAAAGTAGGTTGCCATCAAAGCTTTTTGCCAAATTAATTTAATGGAACATAAGTTAAGTTTTGCTCTTAAGATTTATTTAACTGTACAAACAACAAAAATACCATTATTAAATTTGTTTTATTAACTACTTTGGTTCATTAGAGGGAAGATTTAGATGATTGTATAATTTAGTTGGAAGAATATGATCCTTTATGATATAATGTAATGAGACTTAACATTCTAAGCCATTTAAGAAGTACTTGATGTGCTTTGTATGGGTAGACACTCCATCTAGAGCTAAATTGAGCGGCTGCATGTTTTGAATGCTATTCCATGCCCTTGAATAATGCCACCAATAAATTAACTTTCATTACATATTGTTTCCATTTTCTATTAAATTTATTTGATATCCACTCTATGTTAACAACAATTTTCACAAATGATTAGCACATAATTTGCTTAGTTATTTTCTCATCAATTCAAACAAGCGATGGGGTCATCAATCCCCTTAGTACTTGATTACATAAACTTTTCTAAATTGAAGACTATAACACAGTTGAACAAAAAACTTTATGAAATAGCAGAAATGATATTCAACATCAACACCAAAAAATATTCAACAAAATTTATTGCTATACATAGAAAAATATTTCTCCATAAATGAGAGCTCATCTCCTTCTCAATTCAACAATGTTGCTTCTCCTTTTATTTGAATCATTCAAAAGGGTTGCGAATTTGAAAGGATAGCCAAATTCGAGTGAAGGTGTTGATAGTGTGGGTTTTGTTATGAAGTCTACTAATTGAGCACAAGGTGACAAAAGCTGGACTACTATTCTTCTTTCTTACAAGATTTCATTAAATGTGGTTTGTAATGTTATTGTTCTTACTATAGGAATGCTGAACAAGATCCTTTTACAAAACTATACTAGTAATAGAGTAACAATGGTCTAATGCACTAGTAAAGTGCATGTCGTAATGTCAATGTTGTTACATAATCCAAAAACTTGAGTTACATGCCTACTAATCACCCTATTTTAAGATTTTATTGCAAATAGAAAAAAACAATTTGTCTTATTTGTAGCCCACAAAATGACTGAGTTTCCTTGAAAGTATAATGTAATTTATGCACACTACTTTTTAGTCCAACTCCAAGAAAAATGAACATCTATCTTGCAAACTAAGTCAAAATTTATTTCACATGTTGTAGACCTTAGGCATAGACATTTGGTTCCAATATGTTATTTAAAATTTCTTTTCACACCATGAATATTGGATTCTTTTGGATTGGCTTAAAATCTTACATGCAATTCTACACTAAACACAAATCCAGGCCTTTTAGATTTATGGTAAAAAATGAGGCAACAATGTCTTTTTACATCTTCACATCAATAATAATCGTATTCCCTTTTATTTTCTATATCATGTCCATATATAACTTTGCCTTTGTATATCAACTACAAGGAGATTCATAAACCCTCACATGAATAATTTCATTTATAGCTTAAATTCTCTTATTCAATACTCTATTTGACTTACAATTCATGTAGCATCCTAAAAGAATTCCCTCATCAAGCATGGGAACAAGCTTATCTAACTTTTTTTCCACTAATAAAAAGAAAGTATTTAAGGAAAAACTCACACAAGAGAAATATTTTTAGCTTTTTATCATACAAAAGTTCATAATGGGAACATGAAGTAATTGTCTTACAGGAACTCTATTACTTACATAACAAGAAGTATTAATGACTTTAGCTCAAAAACTCTTTAGTACATTATACTCATTCAAACATATTCTGAGCCATGTCAAATAATGTTCTATTTCTTCTCTCTTCTACATCATTGTTTTAAGGTGTTCTAGATGTTGAGAAAGTAGTGATATTACATTATTATTATAATATTCTATAAATAATTTTGTTAGATTCAACTACTAGTTCAGTTATAATAAACCATAAGAATAAGTCATGTTCCTCTTGCAATCTATTGAATATGTACACAATTAATATTCCACTAACTCTATTAATGAACAACATAAGAGTAATCTAAGAATAATCATTAATTATTACAAAACCATTCTTCCATCACCATCGATTATGTGGGTGAATGGTTTTCCAAAGAATCCTAATTTTAGAAACTCCAACTATCTTTTGGCGATCTCATGCTTTATTGATCTAATTAAGGTTTTGTTGTTTTTTTCTATTTAGCAATGCAGACACAAGGACTCATCATTCCAACAAAGATTAGGTAGAACCATAACAATGTAATAATTTGTGATCTTCCTAATTATCGTAGAACAAGGACAACATAACCTTCTAAGCCAAAAATCAACACTATTCACCCATGATGTATAACATTCTAATCAGCTTGTTTTAATAACCTTGAATTGTAATACATAAGTATTATTATTATTTCCATGTGATACATTGATGGCTTTATTATTCGTACTAATAGTATTGTTCTTTAAAATCAAAAGTAACTTAAAACATAGAGTCATGTAGTTGTTTAATGCTATGACGATTGTATTTAAAACTTTACACTAACAATATATTTTTCATAGCTGTATGTAAGGTGTTTAGTTCCAATGATTCTTGCCTCAAATGTTTCACCAAGACATGAACACCATGGTACTACTTTAAGTGGATGAATATATATGAGGCACTATCATGTTTTGTGAGCAATAACTATCAAAATTATGGACACCCTATCCAATCTTGGTGGGAAGGAAAGCATGCAAAATTCAACCACTTGTGAGATTGAAAGACTTGAATCATTTTAGACCTAGTTATCTTGACATAAATAATGATTAAACTATCTCTTCCTACCCCAATATATGTTGAAAACTTTCAATGACTATTATTTTTAATCTTACATTGAGATGCAATGTGTCCATATTTAAAAATATAGCAAGATTTGATATAGGTAGCATATGAAGTAGTACATGAATTGATGGCAAGATCATCAAAATAAAAATGTGGCAATGTGCAGGATTGCTTTTAAACTCATTAAATTAATGAGCAAGAATATTTTTTGATTTATCACAATAGGTAGCTCCACGCTAGTAGTTTTTACATTAATTAAATTATTATTGTTGTTTTGATTTAAATGCTAGGATAAGCCAAAATTGTTTGTATGCCCATCTTTAAACTTATTGCACTTTGAGACCAACTATTTATATTTAAGAAACATTTTTATGTATTTTTTTGAAAAAATTATTTGCGAAAGAATATACCCTATTACTATTACAAGTACATAGAGTGTCTCCATCTATTAGCATATCTCAAATAAGACTTTCTTTTTTCTATTCTTTCCTTTAGGAGGACTCATTAGAGTTCATCGAACTAATCTTCTTAAACTTCTTGTTTCTCTTCCAATAATTTAAAATTTCTTCTCTTAATTTGTATATAGGGTAACCAAGTTGAGTGTCTATAGGCATTTTTCATTCTTAGAGCTCTGGTTCATCATTTTGTGTCTTCTTCCATTTAGTTTCTCATTTATATTGACACTCCTACTTGCAACATAGTTTTGAAATAAGGAAGACAATCCCTCACGAATAAAAGCTAATGCATAAGTGGAAGAGGGATCTTATTTCATGCACTCTTCCTTCTTTTTCTTTTTGTACTTCTTTATAGACAGATCTTCTATTTTTTTCTTATCAGTACCATTTCATTTATAAGTAGCAAACCCATGGGTTCATTAAGAAAAGTGTAGATACATCCATTGTAGCTTCATTGTTGTGACAAAAGGATCACACTACATTTAGAGAAAAATATTGTACATTTTTTTCTATATTAGTAATCTTTCTACCATTGTTTGGCAACATGTTAATAATTTTAGTAAATCTAGTGAACAAAAATATGACATATTCAAAAAATACCACATGAAATAGCTTATAAACAAGAATAAACAAATTTACTATGCTTGCTAATACCTTGGAGGTGTCCTATAGGTGAACTTCTAATTGATTATGGTTTTCATAAGCTATTATAAGGCTTGTTACCCAACTACTTTTAATGTAGAAAGACACAATACAATGTATTCATATATATATATATATATGGAAAATGCTTAATTCTAGTTTGACATTATTTTTGTCCTCTAAAATAAGATCACTAATTCATTTCCATGAGCATTCACTATTCGCAAGTTTAGTAGCAATTGCAAATGGTTGTTCTACTTTATAAAACATTTTTGAGTCAACTAACATAAACCCTCTAGCTAACATAAACCTAGTAGCGATGCATGATATGATGTACATAAAACTTCTTATGCATGGCTGCATCTTTTATGTTAAATGTCGATTACTTTCAAACCTTGGTAAACTAGTTCATAAAATTGCCATCTCAAGTTTCTTAATGTACAATGATGGAGATTACTAAAATTGGATGACTTTTTAAATATATTCATTGTTCATGCCTTGTTATCTTTGTATTTAGATGAGAATTCATTCAAATGTATTAGAAGGAAAAATCAAAATTCCAAATTGCATTCTTACCCAATAATATGACCATAAACCTTGTAGTTATGCATCAAAAGGAAAATTCGAATGCTCAAAAATTAACATTGGCTTATAGCTAACATGGAGAGGGAATGCATGAAAGTTGTTGTATAAGTGAGTAAAGATAAACTAATTGTTTGTGTTAGACATGAAAGTTTTCCTTCAATAGATAATTTGTCCATGCTTTCAAAATCTAATGGCCAATGATGACAAGGCAATGCTTGTAAACCAAGTTGGAAAGGATTTTTCATATTCCACAATGACTAAATTGAACTATACTATTTCATAATGTTTATTGTGGTCACACCTAACTTCAACTCTAAGTAATTCTAAACACTATCAGCAATTGTGTAGGACTTGGAGAAGTAGAAGAGATTATATTCTTGTTCACAAGAAAGTTATTTATAAGTTAATTAAAATCCAAACATCATAAGTTTACGGGGAAAAGGTAGAATTTTATTTAATATGTACTATAAAAGAAAAAAAAATTTGGTAAAAAATTTTCCATTCTAGCATTGAAATAATTTAAATCTATTAGATTATATCTATAGAACTTGCCAAAAGCCATAGTTGAGCAAATGTTTTCGACAAATTGGAAGGAGCAAATGAATAATTGAAAATTAGTATCACCCAATAATTCAGCTTCTTGTGTGAAAGAATATAGCTTAAGCATTTTGCATGATGTAAGGGAATTACCCACTATTTGATATAGGTTTCTAAATGTTTAGGTTCTTCTCATACTTTGTTCTCTTGAATTTTTCTGACATTATGTTGGAATTAAAGAATTATCTACCATAGTTTACTTATTACACCTTCATTCTTGTGGCAATGTTCTTTATTCAAAGACCATTTCCTTTCACTAGTTTGGATATTATCTTCTAAGAAGTTCAACAAAATTCAATGGGGTTGTTAGGACATTTTTTGAGGACTTTTTCAATGTCCATTTCCGATAATTTTACAATTTGTTTAGGTAGATCTAGCACTATTAAGAATTGAGTTTGTTTGAAATTTAGTACACTCTTAATTAGTTTTAGCAAGATACCTTTTGATAATAATTATTGTTCGAACTAAATTTTTTTGGTAACGTTATCACTGCTAAGTTGATGCATTGATGCTTTGTTTTTGCTCCTATTATTCTTTACACCCGAGAATTTGGATGACATGAATTGTGTTACAAAATTTACTCAATACTTGATTGACATTACATTTTAACTTTGGAGTTTTGTGTAAAAAAATAAAAATAATTTTGTAGTAATTGATACTTTAACCGTAGCCTTATTGAAGCATATATAAGAATTCCACCTGGTTCATAAGTGAGAATTTCCTTACTAATATGGAAAAGATAATGTCATCCATCAATAAGAGATAAGTTGTAGGCATGAAACCTTTCAACATTAAAAACTTCTCCACTTTCTCAGTAGAATATAGATTACTAAATCCACGGTTTAAAAAGTTTACATCCATGATAAATAAATTTGGCAAAAGTGGGTGTTCTTTCTTAACACCTTCGCATGCATTAGAAAAACCTTAAGGAAAAAATTTATTTGCAAAGAACACCAACTACAGCATAGAGTACCTACTAAATTAGTGGTGGTTTATAACTAACTAGATGAATTTTGGATGAAATTCATAATTTTTTAATAATTTAAATGAAAAACCCTAATTGAGTTTACCAAATGCAACCAGCATATATAGGATATTAATGATAATGTATATTCACTACCTTGGTTGGTGGACATCTCTCTTAATGGTTCAACACAACTTGAATTGTCAAGTAGTTACAACTAAGACTTTATGTGACAAGGAAATTAAATTGCATGCTTCTACATAGAATTTTTTGGAATAGTAATTACATACATGACAACAAAATTAGGCAAAACACATAATTTCAATATGGGTATCATAACATGAAGGTGATGTGTATATATTGTAAAAACTTTCTAAGAAATGTGTAAAATGTTAGTTTGAACAAATTAAACCATATCTGAGGCCATGAACATTACAATGGCACGTAGAAACCTTTCTAATCCCCTAAGAGTTCTATAACTAAGTGTCTCCTTGCTTCAGATGCGGTTGGCCAGCTTGGGACGTGTCATTATTAAGTCATACGAGACATTAGTTTAATCCCTTAAGTAATCCAAGATGGATTTTCTAAGGTGAGTATGACCTTCATTTTTTAGATGGGATGCTAGAAATGTCTTTATTTTAAGCCTTAAAAAAGCATAATTTTTTTGGGGACGCAATTGACTAACAAAGAGAATTACGTTTTGGGTTATAGTGCTTAAGGTTAAGGATGGATTCATAGATATTGTCTCATTATTGGTCCTTGTTTTGGGATAAAAATAGGAAAAACCTTTAAGCATTAATCTATATATGTATGGCTAAAATAGCATAAGAAAATATATAAATGTTAGCCAAGCCTTCCCATAAAAATTTGTAATGTAAGACTAATTATAAGTAAATTTTTACATTTTGTTTTTTTTTAAGAAATTTTTAATAGAAAATCCTAGTACTAGATTGAGGAAAAGACACTTTATTAGCATTTCTAAGAAAAGAAGAAGAAGAAAAAGAAGAAGAAGAAGAAGTAGAACAACAGAAGAAGAATTGGAAGAGGAAGATGAAGGAGAAGAAGAAGAAGAAGTAGAATTGAAAGAAGAAGAAGGAGAAGAAGAAGAAGAAGAAGAAGAAGAAGAAGAAAATGAAGAAGAAGAAGGTGAAGAAGAAGAAGAAGAAGAAGATAAAGAAGAAGAAGAAGAGGAAGAAAAAAGAAGAAGATGAAAAACTAGGAGAAGAAGAAGAAGAAGAAAAAGAAAAAGAACAAGAATAAGTAGAAGAAGAAGAAGAAGAAGAAGAAGGAGAAGAAAGGGAAGAAGATGAAGCAGAGGAAGAAAGAGAAGAAGGAGAAGAAGAAGAAGAAGAAGAAGAAGATGAATAAGAAGATGAAGAAAAAGAAGAAGAAGAAGAAAAACAACAACAACAACAAGAAGAAGAACTAGAAGAAGAAGAAGAAGATCATGATGATGATGAAGAAGAAGAAAAAATAGAATAGAAAGGAGAAGAGGAAGAGGAAGAAGAAGAAGAAGATAAGAAAGAAAAAAAGAAGAAGAAGATGAAGAAGAAGAAATGGAAGAAGAAGAAGAAGAAGAAGAGTAACAAGAAGTATTAGGAGAAGAAAAACAAGAAGAAATAGAGTAAGAAGAAGAAGAAGAAGAAGTTGTAGAAGAAGAGGATGAAGAAAAAGAAGAAGAAGAAGAAGAAAATGAAGAAGATGATGTAGAAAAATTAGAAGAAGAAGAAGAAGAGGAGGAGGAGGAGGAGGAGGAGGAAGAAGAAGATGAAGAAGAAGTAGTGGAAGAAGAGGAGGAAGAAGAAGAAGAAGAAGAAGAAGAAGAAGAAGAAAAATATAAAGAAAAAGAAGAGAAAAAAGAATTAGAGCAAGAACATGAAGAAGAAGTAGCAGAAGAAGAAGAAGAGGAAGAAGAAATAGAAGGAGAAGAAGAAGAAGAAGAAGAAGAAGGAGAAGAAGGAGAAGAAGAAGAAGAAGAAGAAGAAGAAGAACAAGAAGAAGAAGAAGAGGAAGAGG
>JAIUJO010000135.1:1389377-1391877 GCA_023846275.1 Vanilla planifolia
TGATGATCATCATCATGAAGAAGTAGAAGAAGAAGAAGAAGAAGAAGAGGAAGAAGAAGAAGAAGAAAATGAAGAAGTAGAAGAAGAAGAAGAAAAAGAAAAAGAAGAAAAAGATGAAGAAGAAGAAGAAGAAGAAGAAGAAGAATAAGAAGAAGAACAAGAAAAAGAAGAAGAAGAAGATAAGAAGAAGAAGAAAAAAAAATAGAAGAAGAAGAAGTCAAAGAAGAAGAAGAAGAAGAAGAGAAAGCAGAAGTAAAAGAAGAAGATGATGACGAAGAAGAAGAAGAAAAAGAAGAAGAAGAGTAAGATGAAGAAGAGGAAGAAGGAGAAGAAGAAAATAAATTAGTAGTAGAAGACGAAGAAGAAGAAGAAGAAGAACAAGAACAAGAAGAACAAGAAGAAGAAAAAGAAGAAGAAAAAGAAGAAGAAGAAGAAGAAAATGATGATGATGAATATGAAAAAGAAGAAGAAGAAGAAGAAGAAGATGAAGAAGAAGAAGTATAAGTTGAAGAAGAAGAAGAAGAAGATGATGAAGAAGAGGAAAAGGAAGAAGAAGAAGTGGAAAAAGAAGAAGAAAAGGTAGAAGAAGAAGGGGAAGAAGAGGAAGAAGAAGAAGAAGTTGAAGAAGAAGTAGAAGAAAAGGATGGTTAAGAAGAAGAAGAAGAAAAAGAAGAAGAAAAAGAAGAAGATGAAGAGGAAGAAGTTGCAGAAGAAGAAGAAGAAAAAGAACTAGGTAAAGAAGTAAAAGAAGGAGAAGAGGAAGAGGAAGAGGAAGAAGAAGTAGCAAAAGAAGGAGAGGAAGAAGAAGGAATAAAAAGAAGAAGAAGAAGAAGATGATGATGATTTTAATGAATAATAAGAAGATAGGGAAGAAAAAGAAGAAGCAGAGGAAGAAGATGAAGAAGAATAAAAAGAAGAAGAAGAAGAGGAAAAAGAAGAAGATGATGAAGAAGAATAAGAAGAAGGAGAAGAAGAAGTAAAAGAAGAAGAAGAAGAAGAAGAAGAAGAATACTAAGAATAAGAAGATGATGAAGAAGTAGAGGAAGAAGAATAAGAAAAAGTAATAGAAGAAGAAGAAGAAAAAGGAGAATAAGATGTAGTTCTAGTAGTAGATGAACAAGAAGAAGATGATGATGATGAAGGAAAAGAAGAAGAAGAAGAAGAAGAAGAAGTAGAAGTAGAAGAAGATGAAGGAGAAGAAGAAGATGAGAAGAAGAAGAAGAAGAAGAAGAAAAAGATGAAGTAGAAGAAGAGGAAGAGAAGAGGAAGAAGAAGAAGGAGAAGAAGAAGAAGAAGAAGAAGAAGACTAAAAAGAAGAAGAATAAGAATAAGAAGAAGAAGAAGAAGAGGAAGAAGAAGATGATGAAGAAAAAGAAGAAGTCGTAGAATCAGAAGAGGAAGAAAAAGAATTTGAAGAAGAAGTAGAAGAAATAGAAGGAGAAGAAGAAGAAGATGTAGAAGAAGACGATGAAGAAGAAAATGAAGAAGAAGAAGAAGAAGAAGAAAAAGATTAAGAAGGTGAAGAAGAAGACGATGATAATGATGAAGAAGAAGAAGAAGAAGAGGAAGAAGAAGAAGAAGAAGAAGAAGAAAAAGAATAAGGTGAAGAAGAAGAAGATGATGATGATGAAGAAGAATAAGGAAAAGACGAAGAAGAAGAAGAAGAAGCAGATGTCAAAGAAGAAGAAGAAGAAGAAGAGGAAGATGAAGAAGAAGAATTAGAAGAAGAATTAAAAGAAGGAGAAGAAGAAGAACAAGAAGAAGAAAAAGAAGGAGAAGAAGAAGAAGAAGAAGAGGAAGAAGTAGAAGAAGAAGAAGAAGAAGAAGAAGAAGAAGTAGAAGAAGCACAAGAAGAATTAGAAGAAGAAGAAGAGGAAATACAATACGAAGAAGAAGAAGTAGAAGAAGATCAAGAGAAGAAGAAGGAGAAGAAGAAGAAGAAGACGAAGAAAAAGAAGAAGTAGAAGAAGAAGAAGATGATGATGATGATGAAGAAGTAGAAGAAGCAGAAGAAGAATTAGTAGAAGAAGAAGAGGAAATACAATAAGAAGAAGAAGAAGAAGATGAAGAAGAAGAAGAAGAAGAAGAAGAAGTAGAAGAAGAAGAAGAGGAATAGGAAGAAGAATATGATGATGATGAAGAAGAAGAAGAATAAGAATAAGAAGAGGAAAAAGAAGAAGAAGAAGAAGAAGAAGAACAAGAGCCAGAAGAAGAAGAAGAAGAAGCAGAAGAAGAAGAAGAAAAAGAAATAGAAGAAGAAGAATAAGAAGAAAAAGGAGAAGAAGAAGATTAAGAAGAGGAGGAAAAAGAAGAAGAAGAAGAACAACAAGAAGAAGAAGAAGAACAAGAAGAAGAAAAAGAAGAAGAAAAAGAAGAAGAAGAAGAAGAAAATGATGATGATGAATATGAAAAAGAAGAAGAAGAAGAAGAAGGAGAAGATGAAGAAGAAGAAGTATAAGTTGAAGAAGAAGAAGAAGAAGAAGAAGATGAAGAAGGGGAA
>JAIUJO010000136.1:0-53106 GCA_023846275.1 Vanilla planifolia
ATAAAAATGGCAAAGTTTTTTTTGATGCAAATGATATAGAGAAGCATGATGAGAAAAGATAAGGACTACGACCCTTGATGGTACTCCAACCATGGAAAATGGGGCTAATTACAACATAATAATGGTAGAGGACAATAGTAAGTAAAGATGCAAGAAGATAGGAGGCAAGAAAGCAATACAAATATGAGAATATAATAGAAGAAATTGAAAGGGGAATGGCGCACACCAAGCAAGAGGGGCAAAATTGGGGTAAACTAATGATTGATTGGGTATCAATGCAAAAAACTTAAGAAGGGGCCATCTTATTACAAATAAAAAGCTAAGTTTGTCAATTATAATGATGTGATGGAAGGCATAATCGGTCCTACAAATACTAATTGGAAGAATTTGGAACAAAAAGTAAAAGTCTCATGTAATTCAAATTCGAGCATTACAATGGTCAGACTAGGAGCTCAGGAAAAGGGAAAAACATTATGGCACTATGGAATGATTTTAGTTAAGTTTATGAAATAAATGAATAAAGGGAGGGAAAATCTTAGGTAATTTATAAAATTTAAAAGTAAAAAGGTAGATAAGATAGGTGAACAAAGCATTAGTCAAAGCATTGAGCAATGGCCTCACCTCTCCAAGAAATTCAGAGAATGACTATTTTGTTATGCCATTGATGGGAACACTTTGAAAGAAACTTTGAGGTTGCTTATGGATTTACCTTGATGTGCATATAGAGTACTATTGTTGCGGTCAAAGATGTTGATTGTTCTACTACATTGGTACTAGTTGCATAAAGTTGAGATGTAGAATTTGGTTGTATTTGATAGCTTATTTTGGACCTATATCATTGTTTCATAATAGGGTTAAGCTCATGCTTGGCTAGAGCTATGAGGAGCAAGAAAGCTTGATTATTTTTACAATGTCTATGGTTATCAATAGCTTTGCAAGTTTCTCCTTCATCAAAAAATGGCTCATTTTAGTTTGGAAATAGAGAGTAAAATACTTGATGATGTACTCTTTGTAGGAATGATTGAAAAACTATCTTCAACTATAGATTTTAAGAAAAGAGTCTAACATGCCTTGGCTTTGGCTAGTTATTAGAAGAATTATTACGCAAGAAAGGAGTTTTTATTTATTAATCAACTACAACTGAAACAAATTGGAAATTATGATTTGCTAGCTTTTACGAAAGAACCCCATTCGGTGGATGAAAGTGAACTTTACCAAAATGTTTGTAAGAGTAAGTTCACCTTCATCAAGCTAGACTCATAGCTATTGAGGTGAGGCCAAACAGTATGTTGATGGGAAGAACAACATCTTTAGGGTTTATAGTCATAGCTTTGTCTAAAAAAATGAACATGTAAATGAAATGGCGTTCAAAAATCTTCCATGATATGAATAAAAATATAAGATTTGGATGGAGAATGGTGGAAGGGGCTTGTCAAAGTATATAGAATTTTCAATTCAAAAGATGTTGCTTTATGTGTGTCTATATTGGGCGAACAAATCATGTCATTTGGCCTTTGCTCACTCAACCTTAGCTATTTTGTACCTTTATTTTGGAATATGTGGATCACTGATGCTAAACTTTTCTATAGGAGGTATACAAATAATTTGCTCAAAGGTGTGGAGAGCCATAGTTCATGTAGTAGTTACAACCAGATCTGAGGTGAGCATAGTTTATTTCTTGTATGTACAAAGTTTAGGATATATTATTGGTTGTGTCATGATTGTTTCTATGCTAAAACATCTCAATTGTTTCATTTTGGACTCAACGATGTGCATGGTGGAGAGCAATTTTTTTAAATGCCATAACATGGTTTGGCACTAGAATTTAACTTCTACTTTATGTATGAAATTGGAATGCTTTGTAATAAGACTCAAGGTTAAGTGTAGCTTTAAATATAAAGAAATTGAGGCTACACATAATTAGTTCCAAAGCTATAAGTTCATTCAAAAACAAAAAGGTGATGATTTGGAACCAAAATACACCTTGTAAGTTTGTCCTAAATGTAAAGTAGGTCTAAAGGCAGCATTATTAAACTTTGGTTGTAGGTGACTGTTGGATCGAATGGGTTTCAATGCATTACATGATGACTGTGTTTGTTGTATGGGTTATATGTTTTTTTGTTTGACATATGGAAGACACATTTACAATTGGGTTACTATTTTATTGACTACAAACTTCTAGAACATTTTCTATGAAGGCTTGTTGTTTTATGCTTTTGTGAGAAATTTACAAATTTGCTTTGTTATATGGGTGGCACTAAAACTGTTGTGCTTATAAAATGCAAATTTAGCATGGATAGGAAGTGTGGCAATGGTATTGCTCGTTCCCAGAGGCAATATATTTTCACCAATCAATTATTATCTATTTTTTAGTATTGAATATTAAGGTGGTAAAAGCAACAAAATCTCATGGCTAGTTGTTGTACATAAATAGGGAGGATAGGTCCTTTGTAGTTGTCTTGTTAGAAACTCAAGTGGAGACCTTTAATTGACATGAGGTGGATTGGTCAATGGGAATGAACTAGAATTTAGTGCAGTGCTTATCAGGGCTATCTAGGGGCACTATAGCATTTTGGAGAAATTAGTTCAAACTTGAGATTATGGATTACTTTTAATAGCTGCTTACTTTTCCAATGAGATTGGATAGTAATGAGATTTGGCATTATTGTGCTTCATATGCATCAAAAAATTAAATTAACAGTTGATCAGCTTGGGGCCAAATTAGAAATACTACAAATCTTGGTGGAATATTAATTATTGTCGAGGGTTGCATTGCCTTGCATAAGAGAGAACAAAAGAGGAAAGAAATTTAGTAGTAGATAGGCTCAGCATGAGTTCACTTACATTATTCATGATTAACATCTAAATGAGTTTTGTTTTGTTAGGAATCAGTTTGCTTTGTGTGATAATAAGGAGAGCAATGTCAATATTTATGAAGGATTAGATAGAACTTCCTTGAATATTGATGGTATGCGAACCTTGAAGCACTGGCCACTACTTCCACATTACCTTGAAGTAGTCAGCACTACTTATAATGTTTAAACAATCCTTAGAGGTAAAATTGGTCAAGAAACCATTTTGAAAGCATCTAGTTATCTTTTCAACAATCAACACATGTTCTGTATATAGCATGGAGAAACATTATTAGAGGTAACCCCATGGACATTTTCTACCATAAATTTAGGAAAGCTTTGTATGGATTGAATATATCAAGTGAAGTTAAACTTGGCAATATCCTTAGTAAGCTACTCTAATTGGAATAGGAAACCCAAGAGATTTGACATAAGAAACCTGTAAATAACTTTACTAAACTAAAACACAATCTTATGGCACAATGTATTGCTTCAAGTTACAATGTCATTGCTTTTGGAAAAAGCATAGTCGTGATAGTGTGTTGAGCATCATTAGTCCACCTTTGGAGGCCAAAACATTCATTTTTTGAATAATTAAAAACTTATACATCCAAGAGCAACTATATCGACCATTGTAGAAAAAAGTGGGTAATTAGTGACATCCCCAATTCAGATCAAACACATTTGTGTATAGCTATTTTGCAAGAAGTCGTGTTGCCTTGGGCAATAAGTTGCTCCTTTAACCTTTTAGAGATTGAGAACTATAAATAATGAATATGTGGCCTCACTTATGACTTCAATCATTGATGATGAGATTATAAGTAGTATATTATCCATCAATTTAAATATATTATGCCTCTTGAAACCTAAAAAATCTTCCTAAGGATTGTAAAGGACTCAAAATCTAGAGCTTCTTGACCTAGTAGTCAGTATTGACTCAAAAACATGGGCTAGTTATGGCATAGGAAGATTGTTTATGGATTTTGTCCTTTAAGTCCAAGTACTTCATGACTAGCAATACTTTTTATATTCCATATGATGGACTCATATGTGTAGGTCAGTCAATATTGCAAGCACATGAATAATAAGAAATGTTATTTGGAGGATTGTTGTGAGTAATTAACTTAAATTTTTTTGGGCATTTGGCTGGGCATCCTTCTTAAATTAAATTTCATTCTTGTTAGCTGATTGACTCGGCCTCCTTCCTATTTCAATGTGTCTAACCAATCTTAACATGGAAGTGGACCATTCTACACTTATAATAGAGTTGATTAAGGGGCATGGTTTGTGGATCATAAAAAAAGAGAGTTTACTCTCATTTAGTTTGATATTTAGTATTGTGCATTTCCCTTAGGCTAAATCAAATGAAAGAGATGTGTTGTGATTGTAACTGAGTGAGGATAAGGCATTGTAATCAAAGACAATTCACAACAGCATGCATACGAGCTAGAATTTTTATAATAAGGGGTCATGTGGCTTTGGAAAGTGTAGGTGTAGCTCTTGGTTAGCATCTTGTTAAGAAGAATTATGTTAAATCTAATTCTTACTCGCTCCTAACTTTATGTAAGAGAGATTTAGGTGTCAAAGCGTTTGCCAATGAATGTGAATAGAGACTTGCAACATTACTTGTGGTAATGCCATAGTATCTCTGAATTATGGTCCAGTAACTCCATAAATGATAGTTTAACATTTAATAAGGTAAATGATAGTGATGTTACTTTATTATTTGGGTCTTGTAACTAAATGTGTTTAAGTGTAGGTGGCTATTGCTTATCATTCCATTAAGTTCATTTCTTTGGAATTATTTCACCCTTGGATTTATAGGAATATAGAAGAACAACTGGATATGGTTCTGAATTAAACTATACTCCAAAAGCTATTAAAATTGCTAAAATAACTACTACTTGTTTCAATTCTCCAACCTTTTCCAATAGGAGCTATTGCAGCCTTCATAGGGTAGTTTTACTACCTATTAGAGCCCTCTATCAATGGATTGGGTTAAAATCTACTCTAGTTTAGTTTAACACACTTTTGTTTTTTTAATAATTAAGGAATGCCCCTTACTAAAAAAATTCACTTTTGCCATTATATACGAACGTCCCTAAAGAGAGTATAATGTGGGCTTCAACCATTGCTTCATCAAGGAACCCAAGCACTTTGATTTCCCACGATATGCATACGGAGTCCAAAGTGTGACATCTACCAATTTCACATCAATATTGTTTATGGTTAATAGTAGGATGGTATCTGTTAGTCTTTCAAACATTCCGACATAGATTACAAAGGATATAGTACAATAAATTAGGTTGCTCATCATATAACAATGTGTGATTTTCTTATAGACTAACAAATGCCCCTTACCAAACTACTTCAACTTTTTCTTTCTAATGATTTAATGTTAGAACATCCTTAAGGCGAGTATGATGTATGGTACAAACATTACTTTATGAATGAACCTGTAGTAAAAACTAGATAAATTGAAGCAATGTAGTACAACAAAATCAAAGTAATGTAAAATTTAGTTGTGAAGAGATTTGGAGTTACATAATAATATAACCAAATAAAAATCTATTTTAAAAAATAAGGTAAATTATATGGGAAAGTTTTATTTCAAGGTATTAAGAAAATTAAGTGCAATGTTCTCGATCATCAAAATTTAAAAAAAAATAAAATATCTCATAAAGCATTCTGAAACCTAAAAAAAAATGTTGACAAATTAAAAAGGAATATTTAACTTAATAAGGCTCTTTGTGGTGAGTACAAGGATTTTTGTTTTGTCTCGATTGAACCTCATTTGAAAAAGTAAAAATAAAAAAAATTATCACTTAATATTAAGTAAATATATATTAAACTTAAAATGTGTTAAATTCAAGCAATATAATATAACTAATTTATACCAATGTAATGGTCACAATAGTAGTGGTTTAGAGTCCCATAATAATATAAACATATCAAAGTAAACATTTGAATAATTGAGGTAAATTACATAAGTGAGTTGTTTATCAAATGGCTTAGGAGATCGAATATAACAACCTTATTCATCAAATTTGATAATTAATCAAATAATCAAGTGAGGAATTATAAATAATATTGAAAAAAACCAAAGTTATATATAAAATTAAAGAAAAAACTTGAAATAAATGAGATAAATTATATAGAAATGTTGCATTATAATTTACATAGAAAATAGAGTCTAACATTCTCAATTGTTAAGTTAGCTACAAAGTAAAATGGCTTGTAAACTTTGCATAAACATTGTATAACAAAAAAGGAGAAGAAATATAAAAATGACTATTTAAAGGATAAAGGTCTCATGATGAGTACAATGATGTTAATTTCTTCTTAATCTAAATTGTTTTAGAATTTTGTTGATTTCCCAAAGTAAATTAAAATAAATAACAAAAAATTATTATTTTAACCTAAATTAAACATATATTAAATCTAAAATGTGATAAATTATATAGAAAATTTTTAGACCAAGATATTTAAGAGATTTAGAAAAACTTTCTTGATTATGAAATTAAGTTTAAATCTAAATGCCTTGGAATACATGCCAAATCCATTGCACACAAAATATTTAAAATGTAAAGGTGATTATTTAATTGGATAGAGCTCATAGAGTTGAGCTTAATAAATATGCTGTCATCTTGATCACACCTTCTAACATTTATTATGAATAACCAAAGTAAATAAATTTGAATAATAATAAATAATTATTTTAATGTTAAGTAAATATTTATTCATAGGAAATTAGATTACTTGAGTCAAGTTAATATGACCAAATCAAAGTAAAGTAATGGTGACATGAGAGAAGAATAAGAGTTTTATATTATTAAAACCAAATCAATGTAAAAATTTTGAAGATATAAAAAATTATATAAGTTGCATTTGAAGGTATTAAGAAGACTAAGCATAACATCCTTAATTTTTAAATCATTTGTGATTCGATATATCTCGTAAATTTCACCAAAATCTTAGAAAAAATATTTAAAATAATAAAAAGAAATATTTAATTATATCAACCTCATCAAGATGAGTTGATCAGCATTTGTTATATCTTAATCTAACTTCCTTCATAATAACTACGAATTACCAAAAAAATAAGCATAAAAAGTAAAAAAATATTTTAATAATAAGAAAATATATACTAAAAATGAAATACGATAAATTGAAGATATATAAAATAATTAAATTAAAATAATGTAAACATCAAACAAGAGGAGATTTAGCATTACATATTAATATAACAAAATCAAAGCAAAAAAGTTGAAGAAATATGATAAATTCTAAAGGATTGTTACTTTCCAGGATATTAAGACATCAACTATGACATCTTGATCATCATATGTGGTGCAAATTAAAATATCTCATTAAGCTACCAAAAACCTAGATAATAAAATATTTTAAAAACAATTAAAAAAATATATATTTAATTAGACAATACTCATTAAGACGAGTCAAAATAAGGCATGCCCAAAAAAAGAAAAATTGAAGTATTGTATATAACTAACTCAAAGCAATGTTAAGGGCATCACTTGATATAGATTTAAATAGTAATAGAACTAAATTAATGCAAAATATTTTAGGAAATGATATAAACTTTTATAAAAAAGTAGCATTCCATGAAACAAAAAGAACCAAGTGTAATGTCCATCATCTAAAAGTTATGCAAAAATAAAAATTACTCATAAAACTTACTAAAGTCCTTATGAGTAAAACATTTATAATAATTAAAATGAATTTCAATATTTTTAGATCTCATGAAGATGATCCCAATAACATTTGTTTTATCTCAATTAGACATCAACTGGAGTTGCTACTAATTACCAAACTAAAAAAATAACAATAAAGTTTTTTATATATTAACTTAATATATAATAAAACTAAAATGAGATATATTAAAGAAATGTAATCAAACAAAATAAAAGTTATGCAAGGGACATAAGAGTGGAAAAATACAGCTTACGTAATGTAGATAAATACATTAAAAAAATTTCAAGAAATTAGATAAATTATATACAAAACATTACAAGATATTAAGGTGAGAAAGTATGAGATCGTTAATAGTCAAATCAAACACAAATAAAAAATCTCATAAAGTATTATAATACCTTAGGAAAAAAATATTTTAAAAAATAAGACAATGAATTCTTTATTAAATAAACCTTCTTAATACGAGTCAAATTTTTTTGATTCATCTTAATCTTACCTTGCTTCACATTACTATGAATTAAAAAAATTAATGAACATTTACTATTATTTTAATATTAAGAAAATTAATTTTAAAGTTGAAATCAGACTAATTAAAGCAATGAAATATAATTAGAACAAAGCAATGTAGAGGTTTGATAAGGGAAGAATTAGAGTTTCAATATAATTAACCAAATGAAAAAAAAAATTTGAAGAAATTAGCTAGATTGTTTGGGAAAATTTCATTCTAAAATACTATAGAAATGGATTATAATATCATTGATTATTAAATCTTTTATAAATTAAAATTTCTCATACAAATTTTTAAAATAATAAAAAATAAAATATCTAAAAATATGAAAATAAATATTAAATTGGGTATAGCCCTTGAGATGAGTTTATCGAAGTTCATTTTATCTCAAACTAGACCCTTTTTCAAAAGTTAAAAATTATCAAAATAAATTAGCAGGAAAAAATAAATTATTATTCTGACATTTAGTCAATGTATAATAAAGTTCAAAAGAGCTAAATTAAAGAAAGTAATTTATCCAAATCAAATTGATATAGACGTCACTTATGAAGAGAATTATAGCTCATAGTAAAATAATTAGATATAATAAAAAATATGAGGGGAAATGATTAGTTTTATAGGAAAGCTACTTTCTAAAATACAAATAAGTTACGAATCAAAATATCTTGTGAAACATGTCAAATCCTTGAAAAAATGTTTGAAGGTGTAAAAATGAATATTTAAATAGAAATAGTTTTTGAGATGTGTTTAACAAGATTAGTTTTATCTTAATCTAAGCTAATTTGGAATTAATTTGATTTACTAAAATAAATAAAAATATAAGAATAAGTTATTTTTTGTATAAATTAAATATATTTTAGTTTTGAAATATGATCAATTGAAGCCGCATCATATATTCAAATCAAAGTAGTGCCAAAATCATACAAGCGGACAATATGTGTTTCATAAAAGTGTTACTAAATGAAAGCATAAACATTATAAGAAATAAGCTAAATTATACAAAAAGTTTGTACTGAAGGATACAAAGGAGAAGGATTTCAACAAATCTATTATGAAAAAAATATCACATAAAATATGCCAAAATACAAAAAGTAAAACATTTTAAAACATAAAAACTAAACATTTTTTTAATAGAGTTTATAAGGATAAGCTTAACGACTTTTGTTTCATCTTGAATAAATCTCAATTTTAATTACTATGAATAAGCAACATAAATAAGAATAAATAATATTAAATATATATTTTAATCTTAAATAAATATATAATAAATCTAAGATCTGATAAGTTGAATGAATGTAAATTTAACCAAATCAAAGCTATGAAAATGTCATATGAGAAAGAGAAATAGACTTCATGGTAACATAACAAAATAAAACTAGAAAGGTTTAAGAAATGAGATTAATAAAGGAAAGTTGTAATCTAAGATACAAAGGAAATTGAGTCTAACATCCCTAATAGTCAAATCAGGTGCCATTCAAGATGTATCACAAAATGTATTCAAGTCTTTGAATATAAAATATCTAAAAGTATCAAAATATATATTAACTATGATAAAGTACGTTGATAATAGTTAGATGAAATTCATTTTGTCCATCAATAACCTCCTTTTCAATAACTATGAATCACAACACTAAATTATCATTAAAAGCAATAAATTATTACTTTAAAATCATACAAATGTATATCAAAGTTAAATTTAGATAAATTGAAGCAATGTAATGTAACAAAATCAAAGTGAAGTAAATATCACAAGAAAGGGGAGTTACAGTCTCACTTTTATATAATCTAACAAAAGAAACAAATTTTAAAACATTTCAAAAATTATTTATGAATGTTACATTCTAAGACAATAAGTACATTGAGTGTAACAAACTTGATGCTAAACCATTTATGAATAAAAATATCGTGTAAAGGTTCGAAAACAAAAGAAAAAAAATTTTATAGCAAAATATTAAATTAATTTTTAATTGTATAGAGCTTGATAAGATGAGTGGAAAAATGCCTATTTCATCTAAATTGAATCTCATTTAAAATTACTTAGAATTATTACATGAATAACATAAATATTAGTAGTGTTTTATTTTAATATCAAGTAACTTTATGTTGAAGTTGAAATAAGATAAATTTTGTTACCATAACATAATAAATTAAAAATCAATATAAATACCACATGAGAGGAGATTTAGAGCTACCTAGTAATACAACTAAATCAAAATGAGTAATATGAAGAATTGAGATAAATTATATTAGAAAATTATATTCGAAGGCACTGGTAAGATCTAGTGTAAGATCGTTGATTATCAAACATGTGTAGCACAAAATGTCCCACAAATAATGGAAAACATTAAAAAATTAAAACTTTTAATAATATATAAATTAAAATTTAATTTGGTAAAGCTCGATGGGATTTGTCCAACTTTGTTAATTTCATATTAATCTGAATTGGTTTCGAATTATTAATAATTATTAAAAAAATAAATACGATTAATAAGAAATAATTATTTTAATATTAAATAATTATCATAGTAAAAATTGGGTAAAGTAGAGTAATCTAATGCACATATATGAACAATGTGTAAATGTCACATGATAAGAGATTTAGAATTATAAAGAAACATAACAAAATAAAAGCTAATAATATGAACAAATGTTATAAATTGTAAGTGAAAATTCCATTTTAAGGCAATAAGTAGATCAACTGTAACCTGTTTGATCAATTAATCCAGTGTCAATTTAAATATCACTTAAAGCATGCAAAAATTATAGAAAATAAGATATTCAAAAAATAAAAAAATATTTATATTATATGTGATATCAACATGGCGTCATTTGGAATTATATTATACTTTTAAAATATATAAACATAAATAATAATAATAAATTACTATAATATTAATGAAATATATAATAAAGGTAAAATATGATAAATTGAATATATGTAATGTGAGAAAGGTGCTTTTGAAAAGACAAAAAAAAGAATGTAACATCCTCAATCATCAAATCATAGAAAAATTAAAATGACCCATAATATACCTAAAACAATATAAAATTATTTTAAAATGTAAAAAATAAATATTTAAATAGATATAGCTCATTAAAATGACTAACAACATTTGTTTCATCTTCACTAGACTCATTTGGAATTACTATGAATTACTAATGTAAATAATAAAAAAAATAATAAACTATTATCTAAAAATTTAGAAAAGACAGTAAAGGTAAAAAAGATAAAAATTTAAGCAATATAATATAATCAAATCATAGAGGTGTTGAGATCACATGCATAGAGGTTTAGAGTGAAATTGTAATATGACAAATTCAAAGACAAATATTTTGAGAAAAAAGATAAATTGTTCAAGAAAGTTAAATTCTAAGATACTTTAGAGATCATGCGTAAATTTGCAATCATTAAAATAGTTGTTCATCAAAAGGTCTCATAAATTGTGCAAAAAATTTGTTAAATAAGTTATATAGAAATATAAGAAATAATAAGTAATTGGGTAATACTAGTTAAGACATTTCAAATGATATTTCTTTTCTCTTGTTTAGATATCTTTTGGAATTACTATGAATCACAAAAAATAATAAGTATAAAAATAATTAAACGTTGTTTTTAAATTTAATAAATATATATTAAACCTAAAAAATAAGATAAATTGATGTAATATTAACTCATTTAGACTACATAAAGGAAAAAGGGAGGCCATTTAGAATTACATAAAAATATAAAAAAATTAAGGCCAAACATTTTAAAAAAATGTGATAAATTGTATTGGAATGTTGCTCTCAAAGGTGCCAAGGAGATCAAGAGTAACATTCTCAAAGTTTGATTCATCCTTTATAGAGTTATCAAATTAAATAAACATAAACAATGACATATTTTTATTTTAATTTTTGATAAATATATATTGAAGCTAAAATTAGATAAATTAAATGATAAAGTTGCAGTCCAAGATGCAAAGGGGATGAAAGGCAACATCTTCGATTGTTAAATTAAGATCAAATCGAAATATCTAGTAAGGTATGTCAAAAATATCATATATAAAATACATAGAAATATAAAATTAAATATTAAATTGGAGAGAACTTGTTAAGAAGCATTCAAACAATGTTTATTTGATCTTTGTTTACAAATTATAAAAGTAGATTATGTGTAACATTCTTGACAGTCACACTACGTATGAATAAAAATTTTTTATACAAAAGTGCAAAATTCCGAAAACATAAAATACTAAAAGACATAAAAATTGATATTTAATGGATAGAGCTAATCTACATTTTTACGACGACATTTATGTTTTCTAAATCTGACCTTGTTAAGAATTACTCTAAGTTACGAAAGTAAAACAAGATATGTTGCATAACAAATTTACATTCAAAGATACTCAGGAGATCGCATACAACATCATAGATGATAATGTTGAGATTGAGTTGAAATGGCTCATCATGCATGCAAGATCCATTGAATATAAAATATTAAAATAAGAAAAATTAAATATTTAATTGGAACAAAGTCATCAAGATGAGCCCAACAATTGTTGTTTTGCCTTCACGAGACCTCATAGTTTTTTACTATGAATTATCAAAATAAATTAAAAAAAATTTAAAAAATTATTTTGATATCAAGTTAAGATTAAATAATTCTTATAAGAGACAAATTGAAGTAATGCAATTTAATAAACTAAAAGCAATGTAGTGCTCAAATTAGAGCAGACATAGAGTTTCATAATAAAATATATAATTCAAAGAATAAAAAAATTAAAAAATATGATAAAGTTGATAGGAAAGTTGTATTGAGAGATATTAAGGAGATTGAGTATAAGATCATGATCATCAAAGAAAGAATGAAGCATAATATCTACTAAAACATGCAAAAATCATAGAAATTAACTATTATAAAATAAAATAAAATTAGTATTGAATTGGATAGAACTCAGCAAGGTTAGTCCAATTAGATTTGTTACATCCCCATAAAACGTCTAGAATTGCAATGAAAAAATAAATAAATAATTATAAATAAAAGAAAATGATAATTTTTATACTTAGAAAATATTTTTTAAAACTAAAATCAGATAAATTCAAGTAATCTAACATAATAAAGTGAAAATGATGTAAAGTTCAAAAAACATGAATTTAAGAGTTACAAAGTAATACAAACAAATCAAAGCAAAAGATTTGAATAAATGAGATAAATAGAATGAGACTCTTGCATTCTAAAATATTAAAGAGTTTCATTGACACAACCACGATATTCAAATCAATTACAAATAAAAAAGTGTCATAAAGCATTCAAAAACCCTAAAGAATAAAATAGCTAAAATTATAAAGATGAATATTTAAAAAGTTTGTTTCATATTGAGTGAACGTCATTTAGAATTTTTAGAGCTAACCAATAAAATGAGTAAAAATAATTAAAAAAATTCTTTTGTTAATATTAACTAAATAGATATATTAAAGCTAAAATGAGATAAATGTAAGACTTTATTTAGCCAAATCAATCCAATCAAAAATTGAAAATTGTGCATAAATGAGAATTATATAGGAAAGTCAAATTCCAAGATGCTAAGGAAATAAAGTGAAAAATGCACTATCATTAAATTAAGTTCTAATGGAAATATCTTGTAAAACATACTAAAACTAAAGAAAATAAAAAGTTTAAAACATATATAAATCAATAATTAATTTAATATAATAAAAAAAGGAATAAATGTAAAAAATATAAATATAATTTTAAGTAATGAAATATTAAAGTTCTAAAATGATAAATTAAAGTAATGGAAAAGTCACATTAGAGGAGATTTAGAGTTATATATTAATATAAGCATATCAAAATAAAATAATTTAGAAAATGGGAAAAAATTTATAATAAAGTGATATTCTAAGATACTGTGGAGATTGAGCGTGATATTCTTGATTTATTAAATCTAGTACAAAAAAAATCACATAAGGAATGTTAAAACATAAAAACAAAATATTTAAAAAATATATAACAATGAATACTAAATTTAGTGAAGCTCTTTAAGATGAGTAAAATTATATTTGTTTTATCTAAGTCAAACTACATCAAATAAGTATAAATTATAATAAATTATTATCTTCATATTAATTAAATGCTTGTTAGAGTTCAATTAAGAAAAATTGAAGAAATGCACTATGACCAAATCAAAGTATTACAATGGTCTAAGGAGTTAAGGTTTAAAGTTACACAATAACATAACAAAATCAAAGGGAAAATTTCGAATAAATAAGACAAATTACTTAGTAAGGAAGAATTCTAAGATACTTAGAGATAAAGTATAACTCCCTCAGTCATGAAATTAGGAATGAATAAAAAAATATAGTAAAACATTGTAAAACTTTTGAAAATTTAATTTTTTAAAATATAAAGTAAATATTTAATTAGATATAACTCATTGAGATAAGTTAATCCATGTTTCTTTTGTCTTAAGTAGACCTCATTTTAAATTTTTGTAAATTACAAAAGTAAGTAATCATAAGTAACAAAAAAATTTTAATTCAAAATTATGTGAACATACATTAAAGTCAAAATGACAAAAATTCAAAGCAATGTAAAATAATGAAATGAATATGAAGTAAATATCACACAACATGAGATTAAGAGTCATACAGTTAAATAATGAAATGGAGGAAAAAAATTTAAATAAATGAGATAAATTCTAAGGAGAAGGTTTATCCTAAGAAACTATGTTGATTGAGAGTGACTTTTTCGATCACCAAATCTTGTATGAATGTCAATGCCTATAAAAATATGCCAAAATCTTCGAAAATAAAATATTTAAAAATGGAAAATTGTATATTTTTTTATATTATGCTCATGAAGACTAGTGTAACAACATTTGTTTCACATTGATTGTACCTCATTTGAAATTATAGTGAACTACTAACACAAATAAGAACAAATAATCACAATAATATTTTTTTTTCAATATTATATGAGTATATAATAAAAAAAAGTGATAAATTAAAGTTCTGTAATACAAGTGTGCTAAAGAGAAAACTTTGAAGAAAGTGAGATAAATTATATTGGAAAGCTCTATCCCAAGATTCTGAGGCCATTGAGTATAATATACTCGATTGTCATATCAATTGTGATTTAAAAACTTACATAAAACACACCAAAATTATATAAAATTAAATATTTGAAAATATTAAAAATATATATTTAATTAGATGGAGCCCTTCAAGACGAGTCAAGTAACATTTGTTTTGACTCGATTAGGCTTTGTTAAGATTTACAATGAATTGCAAAAATAAATAAGCATTAGTAAAAATAAACTATGATTTGAATAATGAGAAATGATTTGTTAAAAAAGAAAGGAGATAAGTTTAAGTAATGCAATATAACTAAATCAATGAGATCTAAAGGTGACATAAGAGGTGGGTTAGAGTGACATTGTAATATAACCAATTCAATGAAAAAAAAATAAAGAAATGGGAAAAATTGTTCAAGAAATTTTCATTCTAAGATATTAAGGATATGTCATGTAAATCCTCGATTAAAAAATGAGGTAAGAATAAAAGGACTCATAATTCTTGCGAAACTCATCAAAACTTAAAATGTTTAGAAATATAACAAATAAAATTTAATATGATAGTACACCATGACATGTTTAATGATATTTGTTGTCTTGATTAAAACATGTTTAGAAATTACTACAGATTACTATATTAAATTCTAATGAATAATAACAAATCATTATTTTAGTACTAAATAAAAAATTATTGATAAAATAAGATAAATTGAAGTAATGTAATGCAACTAAATCATTGTAATATTATGAAACATGATAAGGTATTTAGAGTTACATTATACATAATGAAATTGAACAAAAAAATTTAAAAAATGAGATACATTATAAGGGAAAAATGTTCTCCAACAGACATTGAGATTGACAATAACGTCCTTAAACATAAAATCACATACTAATCAAGTTATTTCATAAGTCATGCAAAATCTAAAAAAATAAGGTACTTAAAATATAAAAATAAATATTTATTAAGATAAGGGTTGTCAAGTTGAGTCCAATGACATCTATTATGTCTTGATTAAGAGTCATTTGGAATTAGTAAGAGTTAGATTAATAAATAAACATAAGTAATCAATAATTATTTTTTTTTATAAAAGTAACATATTTAAGCTAAAATTAGATAAATTATACAAGAAAGTTGCAATCCAATATACTAAGTAGATCACAGACAACATCTTCAAACAACAAATTAGGCAAATATCGAAATATCTCGTAAGGAGTAATGGAACTATGGAATAAAAATTATCGAAAAAATATAAAAATTAATATTTAATTTAATAAAAAAATCAAAAGGTGTACAAAGAAGTTTTTTTTATCCTGATAAAACCATGTTTTGAGCTACCATGAATTAAAAAATAAAATAAATATAAATAATAAAAAAGTTCAATTTGGATATATATATATATATATATTAAAGCTAAAATGAGAAAATTGAAGCAATGTAAAGAACCAGTTCATAGTGATTTAAATGTCACACAAGATGAGAATTAGAGTTATGTAAAAAAAAAATGAAAAAAAACAAAATGAAAAAAAACATTTGATTTAATGGGGTAAAAATTTTGGGAACATTATTTTGCAAGTCACAAAAAAATCAACTGTAACATCCTCTAGCATAAATCTCAATGCAAATTAAATAGTCTTGTAAAGTATGCAAAACTCATAAATAATAAAGTGATAACAAGGAAAGAAAGAATATTTGATAGATAAAGCTCATCGAGATATGTCCGATCACATTTTTGTTTTATGTTGAGTGTATTTAGAATTATTTTGATTAATATATATATATATATTTATTATCATGAAGGAGATTGAGTGTAGTATGCTCAATAATCAACTTATATTTGAATCAAAATGCCACATCAGGTATGCAAATTCCATTTATTATATAATATTTGATATTATAAAAGTCATTACCTAATTGGATTAATCTTAATGAGAAAAGCTAAACTATTGTTTTAGTTTAGATTATTTAAATATTAAGTAAATATTTGTTAATGCAATTATGTGATTATTTTAAGTGAAATAATATGACAAAATCAAAGCAAGGAAATGGTCACACAAGACGTAACTTATTATTTCACAATGAGATATGTGAATGAAACTGAAAATTTTGAAGAAATGAATTAACTATATAAGAAAGTTGAATTTGAGATACTAAGGAGATTGAGCATGATAACATGATTATCAAATCAAGTACGATTCTAAATATCTTGCATAACATGCCAAAATCAAATAAATAAATCTTTAAAAGTATAAAAATGAATATTTAATTTGGTAAAGCTCATCAAAATGAGTCTAATGACATTTTGTTTGTCCTAAACGAACATTTTTTAGATTTAGAATAAATTAGAAAAGCAAATAAGTATAAATTATAAAATTTTATTATTTTAATATTAAGAAAAAATTATTAAAATTGATATGAGATAAATTTAAAAAAGTATAATATAATGAAAAACAATTATTTAATGGCCATATGATAGAAGATTTATAGTTACAAAATAATATAACCAAATAAAAGAAAAATATCTGAAAAAATAAGATAAATTACATGGGAATTTTGCATTAAAACACATTAAGGAGATCAACAGAGACACCTTTAATAGTCAAATAGAGTAAAAGTCAACATATCTTGCAAGGCATGATAAAACTCAAAAAACATTACAATTAAAAATATTTAAAAAGTTTAGATTGAAAGACCTCATCAAGATTTGTGAAATGACATCTATTTCATCTGGAGCGAATATTGCTTGTAATTTCTACAAACTACTAAATTAAATAAGAAATAGTAATATTTAATTATTATTTAAATATTTATCATGTGCATAATAATGCTAAAAAGGATAACATGAAGGATTGCATTATGATGAAATAAAAATAGTCAAAGGTTACAAAGGAGGAGATTTAGGGTAACTTATTAATATCACTAGATAAAAGCAAAAAATTTGAAGAAATCAGATAAATTACACAAGAAATTTAAACTACAAAATGTTGTATGATTAAGAGAAACAAGCATGATCTTTAAATCTAGTACAAAATAAAATATCTGATAAATCCTACAAAAGTTAAAGAAAATTTCAATTTAAAAAAGTTAAATTCAATAATTAATAAAAAAGAGCAAATGGTAACAAGTCTAATGATGTTTTATCATTTTTTAAATACAAGTTTTGGAATTTCAATGAATTTCCAAATTAAATAAGTATAAATGAAAAACAAATTATAATTTCACTATTAATTGAATAAATAATAAAGTCAAGAAAGTGAGGTAATATAATGTAATAAGATCAAAAAAATGTTAAAGTCATGAAAAAATAGATTTAGAGTTACATAATAATATAATAAATCACGGCAAAGTATTTGAAGAAATGAGATAAATTGTATTAAAATATTAAATGCAAGATACTAAGGAGATTGTATATGATATCCTCAATTGTCAAATTAAGTAAAAAACAGTATATTTTGTAAAGAAAAATATTTGAAAAATATGATAATGAAAATTTAATTTGATAGAGATCTTCGAGACAGTCCTAATAATATTTTTCTAGTCTTGATCAAATCTCATTTGGAGTACTAAACAATTCCATTGTAAATAACCAAAAAAATATTTTCTTCTAAATTAAGTAATATCTATATAAACATTTTAAGTAATATACCAAATAAAATCAATGTAAGGTCCTAGTAAGAGAGGTTTAGAGTTACATAATAATATGACCAAATCAAATTTAAATAATTGAATAAAAGAGTTCAATTGCACATGAAATTTGCATTCTAAAATAATTAGGATATAATGTACAAGATCATCATTCACCAAAATAAGCACAAATCAAAATATCTAGAAAAGGATTACAAAATTTTTTAAAATAAATACTTAAAAATATAAAAATGAATATTTAATTAGATAGAGCTTGCTAAGATGTGTCCATCTATCTTTGGTTCTTCTTGACTAAACATTATTTTGAAATTTTCTGAAATATAAAATTAAATGATGTAAATAATTTTATCTTTTTATTATAATATTAAATGGATATATATTAATGTTGAAATAAGGAATCTTGAATAACTATAATATAATAGAATGAGAGATATTTAAATGTCACATAGGATGCAATATAGTTCTACAAGGTAATATGACCAATCAATGAAAAAATATTATAAAATACAAAAAGAACATATGTCATCATCAAATTAGTTACTAATATAAAAATATTATAAAATATGTCAAAATCATAAAACGTAAAATACAAAAAGAACATAAATATGAATATTTAATCGATTGAGCTCATTAAGGGAACAACAATGATCTTTATTTCTTAATGCGACCTTGTTTGGAAGTTTTGGGAATTAGTAAAATAAATAAAGATAAATAACAATATATTACTTTTTTAATACTAGCAAAATAAGTATCTTAAAACAAAAAAGAGATATATTATACAGAAAAGTTACATTTAGAAATATTTAAGAGCTTGAGTGTAACATCCTTGATTGTGAAATTAAGTTTAAATTGTAATACTTGGTAATGCATGCCAAATCAATGTATACAAAAAAGATTAAGGAAATGAGATAAACAAGTATAAATAATAAAAAAGTAACTATAGCTAGAATTTATTTTACCAAAATGATGTTTGTTTCATCTGAACATAACCTCCTTAGGTATGGTTGTAAATTAGCAAAGTAAATAAGCACAAATAATAAAAAATAAATATTCTAATATTAAGTAAATATATGCAAAAATTGAACTAAGAAAAACTAAAATAATATAATATAGTCAAATCAATATGATGTGAAACTCACAAAAGTGAACATGTAGAGTTACATAATAACATTAAAAATTAAAGCAAAACATTCTTAAGAAATAGATAAATTAAATACAATTATTGCATTCTAGGATACTAAAGAGATCAATTATGAAAAGTTATTTAAAAAAGAAACAATGAATATTTTATTTAATTAAGTTTGTCGTGATAAATCCAACAATATTTGATTCTTCTCAAACAAACCTCATTTGGAATTATTGCTAATTAATGAACAAGAAAACATAAATTATAGTAAATTATTATTTCAATATTAAGTAAACATATGTTCAATTTCAAATGAGATTAATTGACATAATGTGATATAACCAAATAAAAAAATATAGAGGTCACACTAAAGAAGAATTACAGTTTTATAGCATTATTACTAAATAAAAGAAAATAATTTAAAAAACAAGAAAAATAGTACTCCAATTCTGAGATACTAAAAAATATTATAAAATGATTTATTAAATCATGTAAAAATTAAATATCTTATAAAACATGTGAAAAAAATTAAAAAATAAAATATTTTAAAATTAAAAAATGGATATTTATTTTAATGAATCTCATCGAGATTAGTTGTTTGTTCATTTACTCTAAAATTAACCTCTTTTTGAATTACTATGAATTATAGAAATAAATTTGCTTCATTAAAAAAACTATTAATTTAATATTAAGTAAATATATTAAAAAGCCAAATTGAGAAAAATTGAAGCAATGTAATTTAAAAACATCGAAGTGAGGTAATCACATGAGATGAGAATTACGGTTCATAGTAACATAAGTGAATGAAGTAAAAGACATATAAGCAAAACAGATCAATTATATGCAAGCGCAACATTTCAAGTTACTATGAAGACTGAGCGTAACATTCTCGATCATCAATTTTAATGTGAACTAAAATATTTTATAAAACTTTCCAAACCTATTAGAATAATATTTCAAAATATAAAAATGGTTGTTCATTAAAATGCAGTTTATTGAGATGTGTTCAATGACGTTAATTTTATCTTGATCAAAGCTCATTTGGAATTATAGTGAATTACTACAAAAAATAAAATAATAATAATGAGTTATTATTTTTATATTAAGAAACTATATTTTAATGTTAAAAAGGATCAAGTGAAGAAACATAATATAACTAAATCAAAATGATCTAAAGGTCAAACAAGAGAAGAGTAAGTGTTTCGTAATTTTATATTGAAATCAAAGCAAAAATATTTAATGAAATGAGTAAATTGTGTAAAAAAGATGCATTCTAAGATAATAAGAACATGGTTTACAACTTCATTTATCATTAAATGAGTTGTGAATCAAACATTATCATAAAATATTTAAAAAAAGTTATAAAATCAAATACTTAAGAACCTAAAATGAATCTTTACTATGACAGAGCTCATTAAGAATAGTACAATACCTTCTATTTTTATCTCAATTAGTTCTTTTTTAGAATAACTATAAATTTTAATATTAAATAAATACATAATAATGCTAAAAAAGAGTTAAATATAATTAATATTACGAAATAAAACTATTTTTTTAAAATTGACATTAATTATATGAAAAATTTACATTATAAAATATAAGAAAATATATTGTAGCAACAATGACAATAAGATCATGTACCAATTGAAATGTCCTATAAAACAAAATAAATACCTCGAAAATGAGCTACTTATAAAAACAAAAATAAATTTCTAATTTGATAAAGCTTATCAAAATATGTTTTATGTTTAATTATCAAAGATAAATTAAAATACATAAGAGTAATTTTTTTTATATTAGTTTATTCTTTTTAATATTAAAGTTAGTTAAATTAAGAGAATTTAATATAACAAAATCAAAGAAATATAAATGTAACATGAATGAAGATTAAGAATTACATAATGATGCAAATAAATAAAACAAAAAACTTAAATAAATTAAATAAAATTTATAGAAAAGTTGCATTTAGTAATAATAAAGACATTAGCTAAAATATCCATGATCATCAAATTATGTACAAATTAAAATGTCTCATAAAAGCTAATTAAGCTAAAGAAAATAAAATATTTAGAAATAGAAAAATATAATAATTTGTAAGATAGAGGTTATCTAATGAGTCCAATGACGTTTCTTTTATTTTATTTGATTCTCATTTGGAATAACTATGAATTACAAAAGTAAGTAAACATAAAAATTAATAAAACATTATTTTATTACTCAATAAATATATATTAAAACTAAAAAGACTTAAGTTGAAGTAATGAAAAATAGGAAACTCACTATGATGCAAAGGTCACATGAAAGAAGATTTCAAGAAATTTAATAATAAAACCAAATCAAAGCAAAAAAATTGAATATATGAAATACATTATATAGAAAAATTAAATTTCATAATAAGAAGGAGATTAAGTCTAGGATCTATGATTGTTAAATTAAGCAGAAATAAAAATATCTTAAAAAGAGTCTCAAAACTAAACAAAATAAAATATTCAGAAAAAAATATTTAGTAGAATACAACTCAACAAGATGTGACAAATGGCATTTATTTTCTGTCTATCAAACTTTATTCAGAATTTCTATAAAATTATGATAGTAAATAAACTTAAATAATAATAAAATAATATTTCTTTATTTAATTGTTATATGATAACAATCAAATAGGATAAATCAAAAAAATATAATAAAATATTATTAAACTGATGGAAATGTGCCACAAATGAAGATTAGAGAAACATAGTAATAAAATGAAGTAAAAGTAAAGCATTTTGAATAAAAAGATAAAATGTTGAGAAACATAGCACTTCAAAACTCTAAAAAGAACAATTATAGCATCCTTAATCATCAAATTTGGTATGAATGAAAATGTCTCCTAAATGTTGGCAAAATTATATTTATTTATTCTCGATTGAACCTCATTGGAATTACTTTGAACTGTCCAAAAAATTGATAAATAATTTTAAATTGTAATTTCAATTTCAATTAAATGTATAATAAAGGTTAAATAAGATAATGTATATATGAATATTATATTCTAAGAAACTATGGAGATCGAGTTCAATATCCTGAGTCATCAAATGAAGAATAATTTGAATCTTAAAAAGTATACCAATACCCTTCAATACTAAGTATTTAAAAATATAAAAATAAATAGTTAAGAAGATAAAGCATATCAAAATAAGTCTAATTAGATTTGTTTCATCTCTATGTGACCTCATTTAGAGTTATTATGAATTATCAAAGTAAATAAGTATAAACAATAATAAATTATTATTTCAAAGTTGTGTTATTTTCAAACAAGATGACATTTGAAGTTACATAGTAATTTAAGAAAAAAAAACAATTTGAACTAATCAGATAAATTTACAAGTTTCAATTTAAGATACTGAAGAGATCGACTCTAATACCAAGATCATCAAATCAAGTACAACATAAAATATAACATTGAATAAAAAATCTAATAAAATAAAATATTTTAAATATATATTATGATAGAGCTTGTGGAGACAAGTTCAATGGTGTTTCCTTTGTCTCCCTATCACCATGTTTATAGTTATCGTGAAATATAAAATCAAATAAAAATAAATGATATAAATTGTAATAGAAATAAGTTTAATTGAACCAATATAATATAAACAAACTAAAGTGATGAAAGGTCAAACTGGAGGAGACTTAGAGTTCATAGTAATATAACGAAATGGAAGCATGCAATTTCAAGAAATTAGATAAATATTATAGGAAATTATAATTCTAGATACTAAGCTCCTCAATGGGGTACACCTCCTCAGCTCCTACCATAATGATGGCCCTGAGCCAGTCCTCTCCTTGAACTATGCAACAAACCATATGAGGATGTTTGACATTAGTTGGAGGCACATCTTTGGGTCCTATATGGTTCCCTCATGATAATTTGAAGCACTCTTTAACTCTTTTTCCAAACTACTTTTCAACTTCCCATATAGTACTTGCTCATTATTGATCTCATGCAATTATTTGGGCTATGGTGATACCAAATTTTAGTTGAATGGTCTTTCAACCACTCTGACACCCTTTCCATAGAATGTGATCTTGATCATCTGTAGAGGACACCCTCTAGACTATAATTTGTGCTTCAAGCAACATGATCTATACACTTGATTGGACCCATTTTACTCATCACTATTAAGGGAAGCCTCAACATTTCCTTTCCATCTACTTATTTGTATGCTTAAACTTAGTAGGTAGCCTCACTTAGAATGAGGTCACAATTCTACACCACAGAGCATGGAGTTGGAATTGTGAGGGACATCAACTTCTTGTCCTACAACATTTATTCTTACTGGCCAACACCACAACACCTAGTGGCATGTAACCTTTTACTACACTGATAGGAAACCATCATCCAATGCTTCAACACTCCATGCCATAGCCCAAAGGGATATCCACCTCTTATTCACTTAGCTAGCATCCACCAGTTCCAATTGCATTAAAACAATGGATGGTTCATGAGATTCTAGAATTCACATATATCACATCTCATTACATTCTTCCTCAATTTTAGTGCCAAGATGTTCACACTCAAGAGTTGTTCTATGTTCAATTTTGATGTCTGACTGAACCAAGAAATGTAGGCTAGACTCATTACTAGCATAAAATTTGCTCTCCTTTGGTGCATGACAATGTCAATAGGCTATTGTTTGTTTCCCACAACATCTGTTCCATGTAGAAGCAAGAGCACACATGTTGGAAGAATGTAGCATTAGAGTAGCTATCACATCCCCATTGGTTGCAAACATTACACAATCATTCGTAGCACTCTTTAATGTTCTTTCTACTTGTTCACTTACTAATACCTTGTTATGTTGTCTCCTTCCTTTAAATGATAAGGATTAGTGGACTTCCCATTGTGTCATTTTATATTTTTTGAAGCATATGTGGCCCTTCAAGCTTTCTCACAAATTGCATCAAGAAAGTTCAATAGTCATTTCAATTGCCCATCATACTATTTTGTATGTGATTTAGGAATGCCCCTTCATAAACTACTTCATCATCATCTCTTTTTATTATATTTATGAACCTCTAAATGAAGAGTATGGTATAGGTTTCAGGCATTTCTTTATTAAGGAGGCTCAAGTTTGATCATTATCCCAAAAAATTTAGGTAAATAGGTGGAATGCAAAAGAATAGGGGTCAAGCAATTTAGATTATAGGTAGATAAAATTGTTGGCAAAGCAAGAAATCCTTGGAAGGCATAATTATTCATCTTATTGGAGGGCTTGTTTATGTGTCACATTTTTTGTTATCAAACAACTTTGAAATGGACCTACATTGACAATTCTTTGAGTACTCTATGAGGAGTTGTGAAAAATGGTGGGCACAAAATCCAAAAAGATTACAAAAGAAATTAGAGGTAATGTGCATGCATCACTAGCAAGATTGATGGGTGATAAGGCACTAATCCTTATCAAAGAAAATTTTGGGGATCATAACATTGAACTTGTTGGCAGTGCTTTAGTGAATAGTGGTAATGGAACTTAGCAAAATGTAGGAAATAATGTGGACACTTCATTAGTTGTGTCAAAGTTAGAGGAGGCCTATTATGATATTATTTCATTTAAAGAAGATTAGGATGAATCCTCTTGGAAGTAGAATACAGTAGTTGTGAAGTGAGCATGATAATATGGATATAGAAGAAGGTGGAAGAGTTTAACCAATTATATAATGAACTGAAGATGAGCATGCTTACAAAATTTTTTATTATATCAAAGGAAGTACTATAGTAGCTGATCAATAAAGGTGTGCCTAATGTATTTAAGATAATGTCAATGTTATGGTGGAGGAAAATTCTTTAATTGGAAACAAGCCAGCATTTAGTTTGATTAAGGTTAGCTTTAAGGATGCTCTTATTGGATAAACAATGAATAATGACGATAACATTTCCATTGAAGGTTAATTTTGTAATTACATAGGGAAATTGCTAAATGTAGATATGAAGATTGCAGCACCAAGTCATACATCCTTCATAATAAATGCTGAAATTTACCTTTCAAAAGAGGCTTATGATAATTAAGATCATTACCACTAGTTTGATCTTATTTGTATAGTGTACGATAGCTTTTTATCCATTCAAAATATTACAGAAGTACTCTACTGTGGACGTGGATATTTCAAGGGATTTTAGGTTCAAGACTTTTGTATTGTCGATTTTTTGTTTGTAGTTTAAGTCAATTGTAGATAAAGATTTTATGTTGTTGGGAGGTCCCTGGTTGATTTTAGGGCTTAATTTTGAGTTGGATATGCAGACACCTACATCTAGGCCTAGTAGCTCAGTGATTATTTTGTGGTCAAATCTCTTCTATTTTTGTAATAACTCTCATGTATTGAAACGCAAGAAACGTTTTGTGCTTTGCCAAAGTAATGGGTGTGCATATTTAGATGATGGTTGGATCGTTAACATGCAAAGGTCAACCTTTGCAAGTGTTTATGTAAGAATTGACCTTATAAAGCTACATATAGTATGTATGTGACAGAATGGACCAATGGGCCACTCTATTTAGAATTTTGATTATGATGGAATACCCTTTATGTTGTTATTGTTGTTATTGTTGAGAGCTTTTGTCCTTTTGAAGTAGAACCAAATCAATATAAGAATGAGGGGCAACTGTAAAAAAAATTGCATGATGAGAAATAGAAAGTTTGGCATCACAGTAGAGGAGGAATGCGAATCATAAAGATTTGAGCAGTAGGAGTTTACTAAGCATTACAAGTTCGAGAAGATAAAGAAAAAGTTGTGTGAAGAGGCACATCCTAATCCAAAAGTGATCAATATAGAGCACATTCATCTAAGATTGTGTGGGTACCAAAATAGAGAGTGCATAAGGAAGATGAAATTAATACAAATAAAAACACTTTTTCATAAATTAATAATGCTTTTTATGATGGCCCCTATGACCCTTCATAGATTATGTTGTAAATTTTTAAAATATAGGTGGAATTCTCTAGTAATCTTTGTCCATCTACTATTATAGGACCTCTTAGACTCAGAGAAAGGGGTAAAAGCTCTGTCAAATGAATTTGGAGATGATCAAGGAAATACAAAAGAGTAAGGGAGGCAATTCTCATGGGAAGTTTGGAAAATTAAAACACAAAAAATGGTGGTATTGCAAAAATTATGGAGTTAGAAGAATATAGAGTTGTGGCTTCTTCTTACTTGGACATTCTAAAGAATTACATAATTGAGTTATTATAGGGTGTACTTGGAAATTATACATGGAACTGTTCAAGGCTTTACTTTGTCTTGAATTTAAGGTATTTTTGATGGGGTAGGTAGTGATAAAGAATGTACTTATATTATTACACTCATTGTTGTGTTGCTACTGATTATGTGAAGTTCATTTGTCATAGAAACTAGAGGTTACTGATGTCCTACTTGGTGGTGATATTTTTAGACAAGGTTTAACCTTGGCTCGAGCATGGCCACTAGTATTTGGTGGGGAGAAATAGCATTAAGTTTTCTTAGGATATGATGTCTAAAAAGCAAGAAAATTTTTTTTGGTGTTTGTGGTAGAGAAATTACTCAAAGTGGAATAGAGGGGATTGTGAATTGTTGGAGAAGTATTCTACATAGAATTTTGATGATATTATAAGTAATGATGGTTGTTGATATGTGTGGCTATCAGATTTGTTGAGTGCTCAACGCCTAGGTTATTTAAATTCTTTTGTGAAAAATGCTAAATTACCATGCCCAAGAAGGCACAATATTCAACCATTAAGAGAATTGCTATGCATCAAAGTAGCTTGGGTACATTCGTTTACTAGAATAGGGGCAAATTAGGTGTATTGTTGTGCTACTTTAGAAAACATGTTTATTGGATTGCCATGGAATTTCTTAGATAGAATTCTTATATGAGCAAGAGCTTCTTTTGATGCTTGCAATTGATACATTAATTTTAAGGCAATGGAGGTTGTCTTTAGGATATTGACCTTATATGGTAGCTAGAATATTTCTATAATTTAAAATAGTAGGTAGGTTCCTTAGCGTTCTCTTCTAGGAAATAACTTTAGACTTTTGATTTTATCTAATGTTCTTGATCATGATAAATGCACTTGGCATGGAAACAATAGGCTTTCAGTTACTTGCATAGGGATCATCTAGTTGTATATGGTTCAAGACTAGCTTTATCATGGCTATAGCTATCAGGTAAGTAGAAGCAATGTTATGCTTGTTGGGTTACGGTGGTTAATAGGAATTCGAATTTCTCTGATGCTTGTCGTAGAGGAAGGACTCGAAATATCAATAGAGAGGATATGCAATTCTTGGAGATATATTCTTTTGTCAAATTCTTGGATATACAATAAGCACTATTGGTTGTCAATATATATGGATATTTGATTTGTTGAGTGCTCATTGGCCAACTTATTAGAATACTTTTGTGCAAAACACTACATTACCATGCCCAAGAAGTTATATATATTTAGGCATTAGGAAAGTTTCTATGCATTTAAGAAGCTTATATACAATATTTACTATAACAGAGGTAAATTTGGAGTAAAAGTTTGCTATTTTTGAGAAGTGCCTTTATTGAAAACTGATTGAAATGCTTGAACAAAAATCTTACATGGATGAGAGCTTCTTCAGTTTCCTAGAATTGTTACTTCATTTTTAAGATAGAGGAGGATGCTTTTTGGTGGAGGACCTCAAAAGGGAGTTGCAATATTTTTCGAATTGAAAATAGTAGCCAAGTGCTTCAACCTACTTTCAAGGGCTATTACTATTGCTTTACTTGAGTCTCAGGTGTTGTTGTGAAAAGGAAATGCATTTAAATTTTTATTTAGCATGGTTGGGTGTGCTATAGAAGTATGAAATTTTCTTAAGTGCATGTTTTTCAATTATTAATGTATGGTTGCAGTTGTAGTGTGGAACATTCTAGTTATTATGGCTATGATAGGGACGTTACTTCATTAATTATTTTAATTTGTTCTTTGTGAATTTGTTGATGGGCATTATTTCTCATATGGTTAAGTTTAGTTCCTTTGCATTATTTCACTTTTTTCTTTATAGGATGTTTCATACACATGTTGTTAAGGTTCTAAAATTAGCGACACTCCAAAAAAATATTTGAATTGCTACTACTACTTCTACTTGTTTCAACTCTTCAACTTCATCTAGTTGCAGTTGTGACTGACTTGATGGGTTATTTGTTTCTTCTTGCTAGACTCCTCTTCCAGGAAATTTGGTTAATATCAATCGTGATTCAACTATGAAAGATGATCGCTTTGTCTAAATCGCTATTATTATTTGGGAATACATAAATAAACGTATTATTGTAGTAGGAAAAACTTTTGTTTTAGGAGCAAGTTTTTCCAAGGAGATTATTACTAGTTCAAAATCTATGGAACTCCATAGAATGATATTTCCTAATGTCTAGGCACTGGACATCAAATCAGCCTCTACCACAACCATAACTAAAATGAACCAGTAGCTTTTGTCCAAAGCAAGAAGAAGTTTCTATCAAGTGTTATTATAATATTAATGGTATGTAGTCTTTAAAACTATCCCATGTAAAATGCCAAAGCAATAGTCCTAAAGATTGGGTCACCCATCATATAATTTTGTATGATTTTAGTTGGATCTCGGGGACCACTTCTTAAACAACTTCAACTTTTTCTTACTTACTTTATGTATGAAACTCATTGAGACATTGATGTTGGCTTCATCCACTACTTTATCAAGCAACATAAAGTCGGTTGCCTCTTATTGGAACCCTTCTCCAATGGTTTGGATTAAATTCAATTGTGATGTAGTTTCACATGATGATTTTATTGCTAGAATTAGTATTATTATATGGGATGACTAGACTAGACCTATTACTATTGTAGAAAACATTTTTGTTCCAAGTTTAGTTTGTCATGCAGATTGTTGCAATTCTTGAAGTAATGGAACTTCTTAGATCAATACTTCTTAATGTCTAAGTAGAGGTAATTGATTAAGTTCTACTATGGCAATTACAATAGTGAACCTGTTACTTTTTTTATAGCAAACAATAGTTCTTACCATTGTGCTATTGCATATGTTCAAGGTATGAAGTCTTTCAAACTATTCCTCATGAAGTACCAAGGAAACAATGCTATGGACTATGTCACTTTTCATGACCTCTTATTTGATTTTCTTTGGGACTAGTGAATGCCCATTCCAAAACCTTTTCAACTATTATTTTATTTATTTTATGTTTGAAGCTCCTTAAGGAGAGTATGATGTAAGCCATATCAAGGAACCCAATGAGAGTTTTCTTGGTGTAAAATAAGAGGAGGGGAATTCTCCTATCTATGAAACATTGGATAATGCTTTCATAAATATTTATGGTATGAAACTCTACACTAGTATTACAATGACATATCTTTCCCACATTTGCTAGAATCACTACATACTACTGATACAAATTAAAAAATCCTTATTTTGTAAAATTGTTGGAAAAACTCCATTTGAAAATATCTTATTATACTCTCCACAGTCAACTAATGTTGTGTGTGCAAGTTGGGGAATATTGGTTAAGGGTAATGTAATAGATTGCTTATCCTCTAAATATAATAGGGCACTATCAATATTAAAGAAATGGAGTGAAGCAAAGCTTGGTAATATCCTTCGTATGCATCACTAGTTAGAATAAGAAATCTAGGAACATCAACCAAAGGAATTTGTAAATGTCTTAATTGAGGTAGAACAAAATCTTTTGGCACAATGTATTTCTTTTTATCAAATGTTATGGTTTTAGAGGGAACACGGTGATTGTAGCATGCTAAGCATCACTAGGCCACCCTTTGAGACTAGAACACTTGTATATTTTAGGAAACAACTACTTATATGTCCAAGGGCAACTATATCCACAAACTTAATAATTAAAGTAGGAAATTGTTGCAATCCCAACTCTGATCATAAACATTTTTCTATAGCTTTCTAACAAGACATGGTCTAGCCATAGGCAATATTAGCCTCCTTTATACTGTCGATAGTTGAGAATTATTAATAATGACCAAGTAGTCGCACTTGTGGCTCCAATCAAACAATGATGAGATTAGAAGTGTGGCCATGAAAAGAAATAAATTTCATAATGTAGATGGCATCTCTACTAAATTTTTGCATAGTTATTGGAATGCCGCATAAGTAGATAATTCCATAGCTATGAAACAATTCTTTAAAGGTAGCATTGTGCCTAAGCATTACAAATACATGCTAGTCATTCTCACCCCTAAATTTCGAGGTGCATTTAAATCTATGTATTTTAGGCTCGTTAGCCTTTGCAATGTGATTTACAAAGTGGTGACCAAACTTTTGGTGGTTAAATTGAAGATTGTGTTTCCTGATATTACTGTCGGGGAAAAGTAACTTTTGTACGAAGCCATGCTATATCGATTAATATATTCATAATACATGAAATGGTTGCCCCAACACACTTTTCTACTTCCAATTAAGTTCAATTTAAAATTTGTACTAGATATGCTAAAGCATTTGTAGTTATCAACTTTGTTGGTGCGATTGGATTAAAGCTTGTATCAATGCACAAAGACTAAGGATTATGTTTAATGTTATCCATCTATAATGAATTAAAGGACATAGGGGTCTCAGGCAAAGATGTATATTATTGTTATACCTTTTTTCTATTATGCTTGAGTGTCTCAAATGGCTTATTCAATGCTGACATAAGCACAATATGTCATTAGGTTTAGGATTGACCCATACTCCCCTATGATAACATGCCTTCTATACATTTTTAACATCATGATTTATGCTTCTACAACTTGTGTCTTTGTAAGGACCATTCAAGGTATTATTGACTAGTATGGGTATCAATTAGGTTAGATGGTGAACCTCAATTAATACATTGTATTATTTAACAAGGGGATAGAAATCAAGCAAAGGAAGATGTTAATAAAAAATTTCATATTGGTTAAGCTGCTCAATTGAAATATCTAGGCATACCAATTGTAGCAACTAAACTATAGAAAAAGGCTTTAATTTTCTAATTAATTATGTTGAAAACTATGTCAACATGGATGGTCATGTCATTATTGATGATGGGTTATATTGTCACAACAATCATAGAAGTGTGAGGGACACAAAATTGATAGTTTGTCAATCAAGAAATTGATATTGATTACAAAATACACTAGACATGTTATGGTTAGGGAAGACCATTTATGGGTTCAATCATTTTGATGCAAGTATTTAATGATAAGAATTGCTTTCTATATGTCACATGGTGCATCACTTACATGTAATTTAATCATTCTTATTGAGCACTTTGCTTTGCATCCTTCTTATTACTTCATGCCCAACCTATTTCAACATGTACATGGACCATCTAATAGTTGTAGTGGAGTTGGTTAAGAAGCTTGTCGTGTGGGGTCATAATAAAATCAAGAATTTATTTGTGCTTAATTTAATATTTCAATTACATAATCCCATTATGATAAAGAGAATGAAAGGGCTATGTTGCACTCCAAAATAAGTGAGGACATAATGTTGAACTCAAAGACCATTTATAGCATCATGTGCACAAGCCATAATTCTACTAAAAGGGACATTGAATTGATTCAAAAAGTTTAGGTGTCGCATTAGCTTAACATTTTGTTGTGGTGATTAATGTTAAATCTTCTTCCTACTTGGTCCTAGATTTATGCCAAAGAAACAAAGATATCAGGGCTTTGTTAATTGAGCTTCAAAAGTGATAGTTTCAAACTTAGCTAGGTGAATGACCAAGTCTTCTTTTCTTCATTAATTGAGCTTCTTAACTTGATGTCTATGAATGTGTAGGTGGACACTACTACTAACTTGGTAAAGTTTTCTATTATGGCATTATTTCACTTTAAGCTTAGCAAGAATTTCTCAGCAAATACAAGAAAATTTCTCGATCCAGAAGAAATATTCGAATTGCTCATACTAATACTTAATTCAACAATCCAATTACACATATAGTTTTACCTTTGACAAGCTATTTGTTACATCTTATTAGAGTCCTCCTTTATTGGCTTTAGTTAAAATCAATTATGATGTAGTTCTGCAAGACGATCTCACTATTGGAATTGGTATTGTTAATTGGGATGACATAGTAGGCCTACTGTTATTGTAAGAAAAACTTTAATTTCGAGTATAATAGCTTGTACCTTAGAGACTATTGCCATTCTTGAAGTAATGAAACACCCTAGATTGCTACTTTTTAATGTGTAGGTAACAATGGTTGAATTAGACTATACTATAAACTATTATTATAGTAAACTGGTTATTTTTTTCCTAAAGTAAATACAAGTTCTTATCATAGTGCTTATACATACGTTCAACATATTTAGCTTTCAAATTGTCCCCTAAAAAGGGCCAAGGCAATGTTACTATGAACTACATCACTCATCATGCATTTTTGTATGATTTTAATTGGAATTGGTGAATTCCCACTCTAAACTACTTCAACTTAGTCTTTTTATGAATTTTATGTATTAACCACCTTAAAAAAAGCATAATGAAGGCTTTAGTCATTTCTTTATCAAGGAACCCAAAGATGTAGATGTAAGAAGACATACTTATGTGACAGATGGGAACATTGGTTGTGGGGGAATCTTGATGTATGTATGGATGGTAATATATTGGTTTTTCAACAATGACATAGCCAACTAAAGAAGGGAAAGAATGGTGGTGGACGAAGACAACATTTGCAAAGTTTATTTCTAGCTAAAGTTGATAAGACACTGAGAGGATAGTTTGGACATCTCAATGTTGTCTTCTAGTTCATACACATTTTTAAATAGATTAAGAATTCATGATCTTCTTAGTACATTGTGAGGTGCAATGATCTATAATAGGAACTAAACCTTTCAAGATTTCAAAAGAAAAAAGTTTTGTGTTGTAACTATCCCCATAACAAATGGCCAATGGTGACACTTGTAATCCAATTGGTGATATTTTTGAGCCTTACCCATAGTTAACATTCTAAAGATGGGATTGTTGTTGTGGTCCTTGTTGTGACAAAAATTGGAGATAGAGTTTAGAGAAGTGCATAAAGGAATGTAATGCTATAAATGGAGGAATCATAATAATCCAAGGCTTTCTATGACTTGAATATGTCTGAGGATGACAAGGGTGTTTGTTTGGGGCCGCATGGAGCATTAATTTTGGAATTGCTTAGGGAATTAGGAACATGAATGTAACAAGAAAAAATAATTTCATCGAATAGTGAACTCAATTAGAATGAATGTATTAAATTATATTTTCACTTAGAAGAGAAGTCTTCATGTCCAAATGGTGTTGAATTGGTTAATTTATGTGGCTGCACATAGGAAATGTTGTAACGATCATGGAAGATAATTCTTAGAGTGATAAACTTTAATCACTTAACCTATTTAAGTCAACTTTAAGCAAACGCTTAATAGTTGAAGAATGAGCATTCTCAATTTAACGTGGATGAAAGGTCCCAAAATTAACTACTCATAGAGACCAACAAATTTAGATGTTAAGATGTTGGGACCAAAAGATGGCTCTTTCATAATTAATGATGAAATACATTTATCAAATATAGCATGTGAATGAGAAACTCAATACCACTAGTTTGGCCTAATGGATAGAGTGTATAGAAATTTTTTATCACTTCAAGGATGCACAAAGTACTCTAGCATAGGTTTGGCCATTTCAGAGGATCTTAGGTCATGGACTTGATAGAATGGAGTTCTTATCTACACTTATATTCAGTTTTATATAGAGAATATGTGTGGATTTGAGCACCATGGTATGTTAGTGTCCTTGAATTAGGGTTAGACTTAAGGATACCTAAATTTAAAACTAGTACTTTAGGATTATGTGAGCTCCAACATGGATTCATTTTTATGTCCTCTTATTTATGTATTTAGATATAGAATCTATTATTCATTGACAAAGCTATAAGAGATCCTCTTTTGATGTATAGCTAGAAAAAGATATGCAAAGATCATTCTTGACTAGGGTGTGTTTTATGATGGACCTCTTAAAACAACTTAGAGGAAAATGTTGATTAACAAACCCTTGGGTCAGTCTTCTTAATATTTTGAATATTAGATCTTATCCACTATCCTTTTGACATGTGGCAAGTTGGAACATGCTTCTACATATTGAACACCTAGTGAATCGATATTCACTACTATAGTAGTTATGAGCTCTTGTCCTAGAAGTATACAACCAAATGAGGATAAAATTGAAGTACCTATTTTGATGAAATAGGTGTAGAGGATCAGGAGGAGAAGAGACATGGATGTGGACATCGGGTGGAAGTTCAATATAGGAAATGATATTGATTGAAGTAACATAATAGAGAAGGACTATAATAAGTAAAGATATAAGTAGGCAAGTGGTAAGAAGATAAAACAAATATAAAGATACAATGTAAGTAATGTAGAGGGATAGGTCTTATCCTAGGAAAGAAGAGTACAATGGAGGTGCCTTCAAGCCCAAAATGGTATCTAAGTAGAAAACCTAGGGAGAGGTAGAACCTATTACTAATAAAAAGAAATAGTCATAGCAAGACTAGGGAGAGGTTCCCCTTTCCTATGAAACGTGCAAAGGAATAGTTGAATAATTTTTGTTAAAGTAAGGAAAATAAAAAAATTACATAAAGGAAAGGGCAACTCTTGAGTAATTTGGAAAATAAAAAACAAATAGTCATGGCAAGACTGGTGAATATAAGATTGGGCAAAGCATTAAGCAATGGTTTCGATTATCTGAGAAATTTAGAGGATGAACATATGGCTATACAATTGCTGAGATCACTTGCAAAGCATAGTTGGGATTGCTCCTAGTTTTACCTTGATGTGAATAAAGGATGATACAAAGACAAAAATTGTTTAAAATAATGCTTTTGCATTGGTTGCATGAAGCTTACATGTCACAGATTTTTAGATGTATTAGATTACTTACATTGGGACTATTTTTAGATTAAGTATTAGGCTAGACTCAAGAATTGGTTGCATGAAGCTTACATGTCTCAAAAAGCTAGCCATTAGAAGAATTATTATCAAAAGCTATAGCTTTTTAGTATCATTGAGCTGCAATAAGTGCCAACTAAATGTTATAGTTTACTAGCTTTGAGAAACATCTTCATATGGTGGACCTACATGAATTTTGTTAAATTGTTCATGTGGATGAGGGTTCCTATCACAACTTGGACTTGTCCATATCAACATAAGGTCAATGAGTATATTATCATTAGGATTAGCATCAATTGTGGCCATTGTCATTGGTTATTTCTAAGAAATATTTGATAGAGCTTTCCTAAATATCAGTCATCACAATCCTTTTTAAGTACCTCAGTTGCGTATCTCCCTCTATTAGCCCAGACTGTTAGATATTACCTATATTGTTTCGACAATCAATATGACAAAAAAAAGAACCTAATTTTAAAGGAACGAGTTATACTTTCCCCAATCATCTTGTGCAATGTAAGCTACTTGAAAAAGGAGCACTCAAGGAAAACCTATGGATAGTCTATCCATAAAATTTTGTAAAGCATTTATAACATTAAAGAAATACTATGTAACAAACTTTTGTGACATTTTCAATGTCCTTTCTAGTTGGAAAAGAAAATCTAAGAGCTTCAACATAAAGAAAATATGAAGCACATAACTAAGATGGAGCATGATCTTAAACAAAACGTGGTAGCATGTTAAGCTTAATTAGGCAACCCCAAAGGATTGAAACAAGTGATGTTTTTCTATGGCAAATACCTCTTCTCCTGATAGAAACTGTATCCATAACCATAAAAATGGTCTTAGGGAATTGGTGCCCTCCAAACTTAGATTAAGGAAATTTTTATGTAGTGTTTCAATAAGGGGTGGTGTAGCGATGTGAAATGTGAGTCTCCTTTACCTTCTAGTCTTTGAGATCTATTAATAGTGAATAAGTAGCTACACTTGTGGCTCTAATTAATGAAGATGAGATCAGATCTATGATGATGTCCATCAAATGAAATAAATCACCTCGCATGGATGCCATCTTTTATGAGTTTTTGTGTGGATATCAAAAGATCACACTGGTGGACATTGTTACAATAATGAAAAGAATTCTTTAAATATAGCATTGTCTTGAATGGTTGAAATGACACACTACTCATATTCATCCTTTGTTCTGAAAGAGCATCCAACCTTGAGCAATTTAGGTTCATTAACCTCTAAGACATGATTTACAAAGTAGTGGCAAAAATGTTACTGGTTAGACAAAAGGTGGTGCTTCTTGAGATCACTATCATGGAGCAAGTTGTTTTTGTGTCTGGCCATGTTATATCTTATAATATTCTTTCAAAATAGGAAATTGCTACCAACTTGCACCAATCTTCTTCCAAGGAGTTTTGATTGAGCTAAAATATAATATGAACAAGGCTTATGACTAAGAAAATTGGAAAGATATGATGGATTTGCTAAATATTAGTAGTTCCTTTATCTTTGTTGTGATTAGATATAGGCCTACTTAAATTCTATGAGATTTGGGATTATAAATAATGGAATCCATCTACCATGGATCATAGCAACTAGGGGTCTTGGATAAGGATGTTTTCTCTCACCATACCTCTTTACTACTTTGTCTAAGTATCTCCCAAGGCTTATTCAATATCATCAAGATCATGTTACTTAAATTTGTTTAGGATTAACCATTCCTCACCTTTGATTATGCAGCACTATATTTTGATGATTTCATGATTTATGGACGTACAACTTTTGCTACTATGAAGAACATTAGGGATGTGATTGAGTGGTATGGGATTCACTTAGGTTTAGTGGCAAACCTAAACAAATCAAGAGTGTTATTTAGCAAGGTGATGGACCACAAGTGTAAGACTATCATTATAGAAAGACTATATATGCATCAAGCTACTCAATTGAAATATCTAAACATACCAATTTTCAACAAAACCTTAGGAAAAAGGCTTCAATTTCATTTTTAATCATGTTAAAAGTTGTGTCAAGATTGATGATAATGGCACTATTGATGTTAAGCTATATTGTCATGGCTAACATACTATTTGTTACTTCTCCTACTTATTAGATTTCCCAAACATTAATTCCAAGTTACATAATTACAAAGTTATAAGAAATGTATGTGATCACTTATGGAGTAGTTGAAATGATAATAGGATAATGCATTATTCCTGATAGATGGTAACTCAATATAACCATTATGGGGACTCGAATTTCATAGTTTATCGGTCTAGTAGTCAGCAATAATTACAAAACATCATAGGTGAGTTTTTGCTTAGAAGGACCGTTTATGGGTTTAGTCCTTTATGCACAAATTCATCATGATAAATAATAATTTGCATATTCTCCATGGTGCATCTCAGGCATGCAATTTACTCAATATTGCAACCCTCTATACCACAAATGATATGGTTTGGTAGAATGTTGCGTGTATTTTCATTTCCTTTTTGTTGGATAATTGACTTGGCATCCTTCCTATTGCTACTTGGACAACCTAAAGAACATGGACGTGGAGAATATAACATTTGTAGTAGATCGAGGTAAGGAGCCGAGACTTTGGAATGGTAAAACATTATAGAAGTTATACCTACTCAGTTTTGTATTTTAAAATATGTATTCTCGATGGAATCAATTGAATGAAATGAATGTGTTGTGCTTCAAAATAAGTGAGGATACATTGTTTGTGCTAAGGATTATGTACAACATGTATATGAGCTATATTCCATCATAGAAAAAGGTCACATGAGTTCCAAAAGTGAAATTGCAATCTCGAGTAAACATTTCTTATGAATATTAGCATTAAATCATATTCTTGTTAACACTTGGCCTCTAATAGCAGAGATTGAGATGTCTAAACATTGCCCTTGAAATTATTTCAGACGAAGTGTTGCATCATTAATTTTAGGAGTGGCATATTATGAAAGAACTTTAGTCAATACAACTTTGCAAAATATTACTTCATGTTTATTGAGATTCAATATTGGTCCATCACTTATTTTTTTGAGCTCTTTAATTTGATGTCTATCAATGTGTGAGTAGCTACAACTTCTCAAGTAGCAAATTGTGCAGCTTTATCTTTACTTCACCTTTAGAGCGGCAAGAATTTTTGGGCACATGTGAAAAAAGTCTTCTAATTAAAATGCAATTCAATGGAACATTCGTATTATAGATGCCAATTGCTAAAACTCTCTAATCACATCAAGTGGGAGCTTTGAAGTCCTAAAAGGGCTATTTATTTCCTCTTATTGAAGTAATCCAATTAGTTGGTTGAAATTTAATTGGAACACAGCTGTCCATGATGACTTGAAAGAAGGAATTAGTATAGCTGCATGGAATGACATAGATAAACCTACTACAATTGTAAGAGATACTTTGGTTTCTTGTTAATATGTTAACATGGAGATTATTATTATTTTTTAAGCAATGGAACTTCTAAGAACTTTAATTTCTAATGTCATTGCTGTGCTGATTGAATTTGATTCAACTGTAGTTATTGCTATAGTAAATTAGTAAGTTTTATCCAAAACAAGTAATAGTTCCTACCATAATGTCATTCCATATGTTTGCATTATGAAGTCTATCAAATAATCCCACATAAAGCACCAGAGCAATAGTGCTATAGATTTGGTTGCTTATCATTAACCATAGTTCCTACCATAGTGTCACTTTACCTTTATCTTTTTAATGTTTTTATTTATGGACATCCTTTAAGGAGAGCATGATGTAGCCTTCAGCCATTACGTTATCAAGAAACCCGAAAACTTTTATTTTACATAAGGTGTTCATATAGTTTAAAGATCAACTTTTTGTTATCCTTAATGCGCATTGTATATGGTGGCAACAAGGATGAGATCTAATTTACTTTAGGCCCTCAACTTTCATTCTTGATTAATAAAAAGAATCTTAGAAGATGCTTTCAAAGTGGCTTTTCCCACTAGTGACATTCATTTTGAACTCTTACACTGATCTTGAAGGCCGACAAAATACGATCAAAATCCTGTAATGTTATCCAAACTAATGTTTCTAGAGAATGCGCTTGCTTTCATGACTCTGATTTCCTTGAAGTAACAATCTTGATGGAGTGACCCAACAAGCTAAATTTGTCCACATCATTGATAAAATTGTATTGTGTGCTCATGAATGGAGCACTTATTGATCAAATTGTCACGAATTTTGATGGAATTTTCCTTCTGGAAAACCATCTCTCAAAGCAGTTTAGGGCAATCATGAACTTCAATCTCTCGTGATCAAGTTATCTTCAAGGAAGGAAATAGAATTTCCAAAGAATTAAGGCTGTACAAGTCACTTGCGAAAGTGCTAAGAATCACCAGAAACCCTTCGGGCTTAGAGCTAGATATACCACGGATACCATCACTAGACTTTCCCTCTAATGGATCCTCTTTAAGAGATATAGATTATATTCATTCCAATTACAAGACTGATGGAGCTCGATGTTGTTATTTATTGTCACTTCCTTCTTGTAGTTATCTTTGGATGTACTTGCCATCTCCTAGGCTCCCTCTCTAGATTTGAACCCTAATCCTCCATCATGCATCACCAACATGGTAAGCCCATATCCACGATCGAACATTGACATCTATGAAATTCCAATAATCTATCATCAAGATGGAGTTCATGCGATCCACTAAGTCATCATGAAACGTCAATATGCTAGGTGAATGTAAATGCATCCTTCTAAAAGCTAGGGTGATGCATATATTGGGTCTTGAATTGCAATTGTTATCTAACAAGCATGTACCAATAAGAAAACAATAATTGATTTAATCAGCCATTTGTAGTTTGACAATTTAAATTATTCATAGTTATAGATACATGGTTTAATCATTCAAAAAAACATGTGATTGCTAGCAGGATAAACAAGGTAGGAAACATATGAACTCCCTTCTTAGGAAGGTTCAATTATAAGATCATACCCTACACATCACAACTAACCACGTAAAGCAATAGAAAAGTCATAAGAAGCAACACCATGAAAACATCTATTATAAAAAAGTGGTTTAAATTTAATTAAATCCCATAATCAAAAGAGCTTGCAAGATATACCAAAAAAAGCTCAAAGGGAATAATTAAGGATAAAGGCCTTGGCTTGCACACACATGGCCTAACAAGCAGTAAGCATTAAAAAAATGGCACAAGTATACAAACGATCTATAATGGCATGCATCAATAAATAACCACTAAAATGGCTGAAATGCATTGCATCTTCCAAATTGAAATGCTGGGCATGACTCATGTATCTACAAAATGTTTTTCCCAAGATCAACGAAAAGAAAGGAAGCAAACTACATGCTCAAAACTTGGCAAACCACCAAGCAAACATCATGTTGATCACTTTAAAAACTTGCAACTCTACAATTATCAAGTCGTATTTGTTGGGTGCACATACACCAGATGCACAAGGTCACACAACATGTGGGTAAGGCTTGAGGCTATGTGTCACAACATGTAGAAGCAATAACAATGCTAAACGAACACAAGGTTGACTACACTTTGCATTATTGAGGTTTCATTATGACAAGGGAAAATAACACATCCAACAAAGTATAAAGTGGCAAGGAATTGTTGATAATTCCACATTACACAAACTTATAAGTTCCAATTGAAGTGGCACCGCATTCCTGCATAAGTTGTCCCAAGTGAAGAAAGCCACCACATAGATCAATGAGATATCACCATGTGTTGCACCATCAAGGGTGGGAGCATGGATGGGAAGGGCTACAGTGCTCACATGGCAGCATAAAACTTTCACTAAAAAATGAGTGAACTTAAACAACATAATGCTCAATGTTGAGGGGGAAGTGTGGCACTTCGAACATGAACAACAATAAGCTCCAAATAGAGAATCACCTTATACATGCACTTGACAACCAAGAGCTAGAAATTTAGAAAATGTTACACTATGTGAGCCCCACTCACATTGGGCATAGGTTGTCGCAAGGTGCAAGTGGACTGCCTTGCACATGCATGAATATTGCTTTAGTGTGTTGAGTGTGTTGTACCCTTTGATGTGATAATTACAAAACCAAGCTATTTATTACTGAAGGCTTATTTTTTAAGTAAAATTGTTAATAATTAATTAAATCAAGCCATGTATTTTAGATGTCTAAAATAATGGTCTCTAAGGGCCTTGAGGTCATGGCATACTTCAAGGAATTTTTGAGACATGCGCAAGATTTTTTATAATTAAATTTCTTTTTATTTCTCTTGAATTTGGTATATCAAAACTTTGAGATTATGAGGTACACTAGTAGTATTAACATTTAAAAATATTATAAAATTATTTAATAATGAATTTTCATTTTTGGGCCAAGCATATTTGACAAAATGTATAGACATGGGTATTTGATTTTTTTAATATTATTTTGGAATCGTTTTTTACGAATTTCTTTTCATAGCCACTTAATAACTTATAATACTATAAGAATATAAAATTATTTTTATACACTTATATTCAAATTTGTGGCTAAAAAATTCGTCAAAGATACCCTAAAACAGCAAAAGTCTCGAGAAAAAGCACTGTAGCATGGGCGGGTCGACCCGGCGCCAAAACAGCCCATCCAGGCCTTTTAGAAATAAAAAAAAGAAAAATAAAAATTTGGTTGACCCGAAAGGGGCGAGCAAAGCCCGCCCAAAGACCGCCGAGAGCAGCTCGGCTAGCGCTGGTCAACGATCAACGGAACAGTGCCTGGCTAAGCCACGCCTGTCGAGAGGAGCTCGGCTAAGTCTAACTTCAGCGCGGTCTACGATCAAAGAACAGTGCATGGCTAAGTCAACTTGGACCGGGTGATGAAATCCCGGTCAAGGAAGGGGGGAGCCAGCCCCAAAGTGGCTCGCAGGTTAAACGGCGCAAATTTATTATAAAGTGGTGTGCCAAATTTCATTCTGCAGTGTGGGACTAAAAAATCCCACCTTATAACTTTGGCAGGATCCAAAGGCGCAGATCAAGCCCGCCTAGATCCAACGGGTGAGAGTAATTTCGAACGGCTGTTTAATCAGCGCCGTTCGTTCAGCGCGTGGGATCCAATGGTTCAGATCAAGTCCGCGGGATCAGACGGTCTAGAGATGATCAAGCCGTGAAGTCCATCCAGCCGTCCATTCTTGAAGTGGGATCGGACGGCTGCTGCTCTTCTTCTTCCTTTTCGGGCTTCCGGCAACGGCTATTTTCCGGATTTCTTTTTACCGTTTTTCTAGCCGTTTGGAATTGCTTTTTGGTGGACTATATATATAGGACATTTTATAATTTATGATGTTGATGAATCCACTTGCAAAAATCTTCAAAAACTAAGGAAAAAGGCCAAAACCGAGAGCAACAATTGGCATACTTGTGGGAGCTTACGGGCTCAACCTTCTTCTCAAATTTCAACAGCTTTCTTCCACATTTCGTTGCATCATTCGGTAACATTTAGTTGTGCCACTTTGCTTTGAGAAATTAAAGGTGTAGGATTTTTGTATGCATTGCTATTGTAAAAATTGTACGCTTTATTGTAGCCGGATTTGTTCGGATTTTTGGTGTCTCGTTGGAGCACCGATTGTACTTGGTTTACCCCTACCGACTTCGACAAAAGGGAGTGGTTAGTGGAAGCTCGATCGGGTTGATCGGGGGTGGATGTAGGCACGGGTTTGGCCGAACCACCTAAAAATCTTTATCTCTTTTTGCTTGTCTTATTATTGCATTTTTCGTTTTTATTTCACAATTTATTTACAAACGTTTTTAATTGAAAGAATTTTCAAAATCTAAATTTTAGTGAAAAGCACAATTCACCCCTCCCCTCTTGTGCATTGTTCTCACACGATTTACATCAAGTGGTATCAGAGCGAGGTTTTTTTCAAGAGAAAGAAATTTCTAAGACAAGATCCTCATGGCTCTTCCATGTGTTGAGGACAATGCTATCTTGTCTGAGGGAGCATCGTCACACCATCCACCCTTGTTCAAGGGTGAATTTTATCTTTATTTGAAAAATAGGATGTGTTTATTTTTAGAATCCGTTGATTTAGAAATTTGGGACATTGTTGAAAATTCATTTGATTTTCCAATTAAAATGGTCAATGGCGAAAAAGTGAGAAAACCACTTGGTGAACTCACTCCCGAGGAGAAACATAAAGTCCAACTTAACTCTCGGGCCATGAACATTTTGTGTTGTGGGTTAGGTGCTTCGGAATATAACCGAATTATGAATTTGAAAACAGCGCATGAGATTTGGTCAAAATTAGAAATTACCTATGAAGGAACTTCTCAAGTTAAAGAGACCAAAATCAATATGCTTGTTCATGAATATGAGTTATTTCGCATGAATTCGGATGAGACCATTAAATCTATGTTTACTAGATTTACAAATATTGTTAATGGTCTATCTAACCTTGGCAAGGAGTTTTCTACTGGTGAACAGGTGAGGAAGATTCTACGAGTCCTTCCTCAACAATATGATCCACTTGTGACAGCCTTGAAAGCAGCAAAGAATATTTCAGCTATGTCACTAGATGAACTATTGGGTGAGCTGTTAACAAATGAAATTGAGCTTGCAAGAAGAAAGAATGAAGAGCATGCGGTAGAAAAAGAAAAGAAAAAGAAGAAGGAAGAGACAATTGCTTTTGTAGCCGATTCCTCCACAGATTCAGATGTATCAATCTCAAGTGAGGTAGCACTTATTTCTAAAAGCTTATCTCGTTTATATAACAAAAGAAATACAGGAAAAAGATTTGAGAAGAATAAAAGGCAAAAGGGCAAAGTTGTTTCCCATGAAGAAACAATTTGTTATGAATGCAAATTGCCTGGGCATACTAGGCCAAATTGCCCTCACTACAAAGAGAGTAGAAAAATATCAAAACCAAAAGAAGAAGAAGAAGGCTATGAAGATCTCATGGGATGATTCAAATAGCTCCTCTTCTAGTAATGAAGACAAGAAGGAGAGCTTGATTTGTCTTATGGCAAAGGACAACATTCAAGAAGCAATATCAGATGATGAGGTATGTTCCTATTCCTCCTCTTCTTCATCTTCTTGTATGGAAAATTATGAAGAGCAATACATAGCCATTTGTACCAAATATAAAAAATTAGCATCTAAGTATCTTAAATTAAAAGAAGAGCATGAAAATTATTTAGGTTTGTGTGAACATTTGAATGAAGTGAATGTCAATTATTTGCTAGAAATTAAGAAAGAAAGAGATGAGAAGGCTTCTTTTATTGTCAAAAATACATGCTTAGTTAAGGAATTAAATAATTTGAAAAGTTTGCATGCTCATTGTAGGATTTCTTTTCAAAAAATAAATTATGCAAGAACCATTACCTCCTCTTATGCACAAAATGCTATTTGTAATTATTGCATGAAGTTTGGACATATTTCTTCTTATTGTAAATTTAGAAATTCTATAAATAACAAATCTTTTAGTTTTATTTGGGTTAGAAAGAGTAGCTTACATAATGATCAAATTAAGACAAGTGGACCCAAAAGGGTTTGGGTCCCTAAATGTAACGTTTAATTGTGTGGTGTAGGCATGCCTTCCTTCAAGGACCGGGGAAGGCATGTGGTACTTGGATAGTGGATGCTCAAGACACATGACTGGAGATGCATCTTTATTCATCCACTTGAAGAGCTATAATGGTGGTGAAGTTACTCTTGGTGACAACTCCAAGAAGAAAGTGATTGGAATTGGAACCGTGGGCAACTCACATACATCCATAAGAAAGGTCCTTCTTGTACAAGATTTAAGGTACAATCTTCTTAGTATTAGCCAATTATGTGAATCGAATTTTACAGTTTTATTTAATAAACATGAATGCATCATTAGCAAGGATAATCTTCCTCTTGTTATAGGATGTAGAAAAGATAACACTTATGTTTTATTTTTACACATGGTCAAGAATAGTGGACTTGAGTGTCTTACTTCACAAGACAGTAATTCTACTTTATGGCATAGAAGATTTTGTCACTTAGGAAAGTCATCTTTTAAAAAGATCATGAAGTTTGATGTGGTTAGAGGTCTACCAAATCTTAGTTAGTTAAGTGATCATTTATGTGGCCCATGCCAATTAGGAAAACAAACAAAGGAAAGTTTTAAGCCTCTTAAGGACATCACTACTTGTAAACCTTTAGAACTTGTTCATTTAGACTTATTTGGTCCTATTCATCCAGAAAGTCTAGGTGGAAGCAAGTATGGGTTAGTAATTGTAGATGATTTTACTAGATTTACTTGGGTTCTTTTTGTTAGAAAGAAGAGTGAAGTATTTCAAAAATTCGTAAGTCTTATTACAAGAATTGAAAAAGAACATGAAGTTAGGTTAATCTCTATTAGGAGTGATAATGGAGGAGAATTTAAGAATGAATTATTTGATGAATATTGTGTTAAAAATGGAGTGTTTCATACTTTTTCTTCACCTAGGACTCCTCAACAAAATGACGTAGTTGAGAGAAAGAATAGGACCTTGCTTGATGCCGCAAGGTGCATGCTAAATGAGTATAGATTTCCCAAATATTTTTGGGCTGAAGCAGTTAACACTGCCTGTTATGTATTTAATCGAGTCATATGTAGACCTTTGTTAGAAATTTCTCCTTTTTAGTTGATTTATGGCAAGAAGCCCAAGGTAGCTCATTTTCATGTGTTTGGATGTAAATGTTTCATTTTAAATAATGGAAAAAGAGACCTTGATAAGTTTGATGCCAAGTCTGATGAAGGGATTTTTCTAGGATATTCACTTTCTAGTAGAGCGTTTAGAGTATACAACAAGAGAACACTAGTTGTTGAAGAGATAATTCATGTTAAGTTTGATGAATCTCTTAGTGAGGCATCTCATAGTCATCATCAAATAGATCTACTTGATGAATTTGAGGACTTATGTCTTGAAGAAGATAAATTGGATGATATAGCTAAGGTTGAAGAACCAATAAAAGATGATAGTGAGATTGAGAAGCAATTGAGATATTCTAAGGATCATCCTAGTGAATTGATTATTGGAGATTTAAAAGAAAATATTAGAACTAGAAGTTCATTTAATCATGCAGCATTCGTGTCAAATGTTGAACCAAGTTCTGTAGAAAATGCATTTGAAGATGAGTCTTGGATTGCTGTAATGAATGATGAGTTAGTACAATTTGAGAGAAATCAAGTATGGGATCTTGTACCAAGGCCAAATGACAAAACAATCATTGGTACAAAATGGGTTTTCAAAAACAAGGTAGATGAGAATGGTGAAGTTATTAGAAATAAAGCTAGGTTAGTAGCAAAAGGCTATTGTCAGATACAAGGAGGAGATGTGGATGAGACATTTGCTCCTGTGGCAAGACTTGAAGCTATTAGACTTTTACTTGCTTATGCATGTCACAAAGGATTTAAATTATACCAAATGGATGTTAAGAGTGCATTTTTGAATGGATATATAAATGAAGAGGTTTATGTTGAGCAACCTCCTGGATTTAAGATACATGATAAGTTAGATCATGTATACAAACTTAAGAAAGCTCTTTATGGATTGAAACAAGCTCCAAGAGCATGGTATGAAAGATTGTGTATTTTTCTTACTTCAAATGGATTTCATAGGGGTAAGATAGATAATACCTTATTTGTACAGAATTTAACTGAACGTCAACTAGTATGTCAAGTGTATGTAGATGATATAATATTTGGAGCTTCTAATGTAGAGATGTGCATGAAATTTGCAGATTTAATGAAGAATGAGTTTGAAATGAGCATGATGGGAGAATTAATCTTCTTCCTTAGACTTCAAGTAAAGCAAACAAGTGAGGGAATTTTTATTTCTCAAACCAAATACTTGATTGGTTTGCTTAAGAAATTTTGTTTTGAAAGCATGAAGTCAAGAAAAACTCCTATTAGCACAAGTACTATCATAAGTAAAGATGAAACTGGGAAGTCCATTGACACAAAACTTTTTAGAGGAATGATTGGATCATTACTATATCTTACAGCGAGTAGACCTGATATTTGTTTTAGTGTAGGTTTATGTGCAAGATTTCAAGCAAATCCTAAGGAATCACACCTACAAGCAATCAAGCATATCTTTAAGTATCTTATAGGTACTAAGACTCTAGGCTTATGGTACCCTAGATGTGAGTCTGGATTTGATTTAATAGCCTACACAGATGCTGACTTTGCTGGCAGCAAGACTGATAGGAAGAGTACCTCTGGCATGTGTCAATTGATTAGTGGTTCACTAATTTCTTGGGCCAGTAGAAAACAAAATTGTGTGGCATTATCAACAACAGAGGCAGAGTACATTGCTGCAGGTAGTTGTGTTGCTCAAGTACTATGGATTAAACAACAACTTTTAGATTACGGCTTAGAATTTAGTCAGATTCCAATTTTCTGTGACAATTCAAGTGCAATTTGTCTATCAAAGGATCCGGTTCAACATTCAAGAACCAAACATATAGAGCTTAGATATCATTTTATTAGAGAGCATGTGCAGAAGAAAGAAATTCAACTGTCATATGTCCCATCTTCCGCTCAAATGGCTGATATTTTTACCAAACCATTGCCTACGGATGTGTTTCATAGACTTCGTTTGAGTTTAGGTGTCATTAACCCCTTTGAGTGATTACAAAAAGGGGGAGAGTGATGTGCTAGGATTCAGGGGGAGTATAGGCTAGGATTCAGGGGGAGCTATATTATAATCCATGATTGTTATTTATTGTTACTTTAATGCTTCGTCTTTTTATTTACTTTAATGCTTCGTCTTTTTATTTGTTTTTGAGCTTTGGTTTTGTAATCATCAAGGGGGAGATTGTTGTACCCTTTGATGTGATAATTACAAAACCAAGCTATTTATTACTGAAGGCTTGTTTTTTAAGTAAAATTGTTAATAATTAATTAAATCAAGCCATGTATTTTAGATGTCTAAAATAATGGTCTCTAAGGGCCTTGAGGTCATGGCATACTTCAAGGAATTTTTGAGACATGCGCAAGATTTTTTATAATTAAATTTCTTTTTATTTCTCTTGAATTTGATATGTCAAAACTTTGAGATTATGAGGCACACTAGTAGTATTAACATTTAAAAATATTATAAAATTATTTAATAATGAATTTTCATTTTTGGGCCAAGCATATTTGACAAAATGTATAGACATGGGTATTTGATTTTTTAATATTATTTTAGAATCGTTTTTTACGAATTTCTTTTCATAGCCACTTAATTAACTTACAATACTATAAGAATATAAAATTATTTTTATACACTTATATTCAAATTTGTGGCTAAAAAATTCGTCAAAAATACCCTAAAACAGCAAAAGTCTCGGGAAAAAGCACTGTAGCATGGGTGGGTCGACCCGGCGCCAAAACATCCCGTCCAGGCCTTTTAGAAATAAAAAAAGAAAAATAAAAATTTGGTTGACCCGAAAGGGGCGCGCAAAGCCCGCCCAAAGACCGCCGAGAGCAGCTCGGCTAGCGCTGGTCAACGGTCAACGGAACAGTGCCCGGCTAAGCCAAGCCTGCCGAGAGGAGCTCGGCTAAGTCTAACTTCAGCGCGGTCTACGGTCAAAGAATAGTGCATGGCTAAGTCAACCTGGACCGGGTGATGAAATCACGGTCAAGGAAGGGGGGAGCCAGCCCCAAAGTGGCTCGCAGGTTAAACAGCGCAAATTTATTATAAAGCGGTGTGCCAAATTTCATTATGCAGTGTGGGACTAAAAAATCCCACCTTATAACTTCGGTAGGATCCAAAGGCGCAGATCAAGCCCGCCCAGATCCAACGGACGAGAGTAATTTCGAACGGCTGTTTAATCAGCGCCGTTCGTTCAGCGTGTGGGATCCAATGGTTCAGATCAAGTCCGCCCGGATCAGACGGTCTAGAGATGATCAAGCCGTGAAGTCCATCCAGCCGTCCATTCTTGAAGTTGGATCGGGCGGCTGCTGCTCTTCTTCTTCCTTTTCGGGCTTCCGGCAACGGCTATTTTCCGGATTTCTTTTTGCCGTTTTTCTAGCCGTTTGGAATTGCTTTTTGGTGGACTATATATATAGGACATTTTACAATTTATGATGTTGATGAATCCACTTGCAAAAATCTTCAAAAACTAAGGAAAAAGGCCAAAACCGAGAGCAACAATTGGCATACCTGTGGGAGCTTACGGGCTCAACCTTCTTCTCAAATTTCAACAGCTTTCTTCCACATTTCGTTGCATCATTCGGTAACATTTAGTTGTGCCACTTTGCTTTGAGAAATTAAAGGTGTAGGATTTTTGTATGCATTGCTATTGTAAAAATTGTACGCTTTATTGTAGCCGGATTTGTTCGGATTTTTGGTGTCTCGTTGGAGCACCGGTTGTACTTGGTTTACCCCTACCGGCTTCGGCAAAAGGGAGTGGTTAGTGGAAGCCCGATCGGGTTGATCGGGGGTGGATGTAGGCACGGGTTTGGCCGAACCACCTAAAAATCTTTGTCTCTTTTTGCTTGTCTTATTATTGCATTTTTCGTTTTTAGTGAAAAGCACAATTCACCCCTCCCCTCTTGTGCATTGTTCTCACATGATTTAGATTTTGAAATTTAGATTTTGAAAATTCTTTTAATTAAAAACGTTTGTAAATAAATTGTGAAATAAAAACGAAAAATGCAATAATAAGACAAGCAAAAAGAAAATTTTAAAAAATTTTAAAAAATGTCAAGAAAAGAAAATTTTAAAAAATTTAAAAAAGAATTTTTAATTTGGTAAAACTCTTCGAGATGAGTCTAACAAAATTTGTTTCATCTCTACCTGTCATTATTTTGATTTATGGCAAATTACAAATTAAAAAAACATAAATAATAATAAATAATCTTTTTATCATTTAAATATATTTTTATAATAAAATGAGATAAATTAATGGGAAGTAACACAACAAAATTATTGTAATATAATGACTATATAAAAGAGTACAATTATATGTACATAAAAGTATGACAAAGTCTGCATAAAAAATATACATTTCTAAGATACGTAGTTTGAGAAAGTTATATTCTTAGATCTAAGGAGATTTAGTGTGACATTCTTAATCATCAAATTAGGTAGGAATTAAAATATATTATAAAGAATGTTGAAAACTTAGAAAATAAATGATTTGGAAAAATAAAAATAAAAATTTACTTAACAGATCTTTTTGAGATGAGTCCAACAAGATTTATTTCTTGTCAATTGGAATTCATTTTGTAAATACAATAAATTATCAAAAAAAAAAGAAGCATAAAAAATGAAGTATTAAATAAAAATTAGGCAAATATATGGTGAAGCTAAAAGGAGAAAAATTGAAGTCATATGACATAATTAAATGAAAGACATGAAAACATCCCACAATAAGAGATTTATGTTTTCATGGTAACAAAGATATCAAAATGAATAATAGTAGAAAATATGATAATTTTACAACAAATTTTCTTTCCAAGATGTTAAGCAAATAGATATAATAACTTTGATTACAAAATCAATTATGAATCAAAATATCATATTGAATATGTTAAAAAACTAAAAATATTAAATATTTATGAACATTTAAATGAATATTTAATTTTATATAGTTTATTGAGAAAAGTCTAAAGTTATTTGTTTCATCTACATTAGATATGACTTAGAAGCACTGCACATTATAAACATAAGTAAGCTTAAATAGTAATAAATTATTATTTAATATTAAGAAATATTTATTAAAATTGAAATGAGATAAATTAAAATAATATGAAATAACTAAAACATAGTGACATAGATGTCGCATTAGGGAAGAATTAGAGTTTCATATAACATAATAGAATCAAAGTCGAATAGTTGATGAAATGGAATAAATTATACGTGAAAGATGCATTCCAACACAGTGATGTGGCCAACTACAATATCATTGATCATCAAGTAAATTATTAATTAAAACATCTTCTAAAGAATTCTAAACCTTAAGAAAAAAAATAAAAAAATAATTATTTAATTATATTGAGAATGATTAGAAAAGTTAAAGAACGTTTGTATCATCTTAATCGAACCTAGACTAGAATATTTGCAAATTAAAAAATTTTAAATAAATACAAATACTAGAAACTCATTGTTTTAGCTTTAAATATTTATACATAAATTGAAGCTAAAATAAGCTAAATTAATGCATTAAAAAATAAATAAATTGAACTATTACAAAAGTCATGTTAGATGAGATTTAGAGTTTGTAAATAATGCAACCAAATAAACAAAAAAAGGTTGAATAAATTATATAAAATGTACATAAAAGTTATATTTAAAGATTTTAGAGAGATCTAGTGTAATATCCCTAATCATTAAATCAGTTACAGATGAAAAAGGTTTAATAAAGGATTTGAACACCTTAAAAAATAACATATTTAAAAAAACAAAATGAAAATTAATATTTAATTAGATAAAACTCATCAAGATGTGTTTAAAAAAGCTTTTTCTTCTCCATTTAACCTCATTTGAATTTATTATCAATCATTCAAAATAAATAGATATAAATAACATGAAATTATTATTTAAATATTAGATAAATATATATTAAAGCAAAAAGGAGATATAATAATGTGATGCAATATAACAAAATAAAAGCAATATAAAGGTTACATGAGAGAAAATTTGGATTTAAAAAATATAATCAAATATAATTGAAACTTCTAAAGAAATAAGAAAAATTGTTTAGAAAAATTGTATTCCATTATGTTAAGAAGTTCGAGCGTAACATCAAGATCATCAAATCATCAACAATTCAAGATTTTTTGAAGAGTTTGTCAACACTTTAAAAAGTATTTTAAAATAAAAAAGTATTATTAACAAGATACAGGCTATTGAGATGACTCTAATGGGGTTTTTTTAATCTTCATTTGACATATTTTGACATTATTAAAAATTAGCAAAAAAACTAAACATAAATAACAAAAAACTGTTATTGTAATATTGAACACATTTATATTGAAGATGAAGTGAGAGAAATAATTACAATGTAATATAACCAAATAAAAGTAATTTAATGGTTTGGTAAATGATTGTTTGATTGGATGAAGCTCTTTTATAGGTGTCCAATATCGTTTCTTTCATATGTATCAAACATGGTATAGAATTATTGTTAATTAAAAAGTAGATAATCCTTAATAGCAATAAATTAATATTCTAAAACTAATATAATATATAATAAGATCAAAATAACATAAATTGAAGAAACTCAATATACCCAATTTAAAGTAATGTAATGAAGTCGAAGTGAAAACATTGAAGACGAGATAAATTGTATATGAGACCAACATTAAAAGATTCCAAATAG